>OX621209.1:14213656-14813656 GCA_951640565.1 Petrophora chlorosata
GACTTTGCCCTTTAGTTTCGCTGTAGAGTTATCCGTGGTCTTGATATTTCGTTGTTACGTGATTCGCTGCTGTAATATTGCGGTGACATGTTATTTGAATTTTCAAATTTCGGTACCATGTATAGTAACGATATTTTTAACACCTTATTTTGCGCTTTGCGATTATAAAATATCTAGTCTAAATGTCTAATCTAATTTATCAAAAAAGTAATTGATCCAAGTTTTTGTTTGTCCAGCGCCAGCAAAGACGGAAGCAATGTCCTTAATTAATATCACACCCAACATTTGAATTTAGGGCGTCGCAAAATTATGAGTTTTCTTACATCTGGCTCTAGCAGGGCTAGGTGTAGGCTATAGTACTTTTTACCTTACCACGTTCTTATTAAGTCACTTTTTTGTTTGTCTGTCTGTCGTTCCGGGTGGAATCTTGCAGCTGAAATGAGTAATCGAGCACTTCCCGATTAGCTATCCGGCTGAAACATTCAGGATAGCTCACAACTTGATGACAATGCATTCTAAATCCATTTATTAGCATGTAATGCCGACCTAACCTCAAAAGGATAAAAACGTGGTATATTGATTATTTTTTTAATCTGTTCTCCACTGTGAATTAAAAATACTGCATAGTATTAAAATTTAACACGTTATTTGTTGTTGCTATTTATTCCCCCCACGGGAACGGAACCCGCGAATGCTGCGGTTAGTGAAGCGACTAGTCACTTATTACTAGGGTTGTCGGAGCGTGGTAGAGACAACGTTAATCGACAGTTCTTTTTTAATTCTTTTTTTAGACAGTAGTTAGCATTGTTTGTAATTAAAAGCATAGATGTGCAGTCCAATAACGCGTTATATTAATGCAGTTTGATGGCAAAGTAGCCATTTGACCACTTATAAGTAATATTTGTTTTTTTTAATACTAAGGGCAGCGCTCATAGAATATCATCATCATCATCATCATTTGTTGGGGTCAAATCTTTCAAGTTGAATCAGAACCACTTCCTCTTATCCTACGGAGTTGAAATTTTGCATACATATCAAAGATCGATGACAAAGCAATATTATGGTGACAGCCAGCTGATCTGACGATGGAGACGGAAGGTGGGCAATTGAACTCCTTGACGGATAATCATAAACTACCAATGTTTGAGCTCATTTTAACCTGCGCGGTTCGTATCACGAATTTGTTAAAAGCTTGTCTTGAAAAATATATTTTTCAACAAAAATCTTGTTTGGTACTTTCAATTGGGTGACAGCCCTGAATTCCAGTTCGTTCAGCCGTGTCGGGTAAACGACCTATTTCAATGCGCGCCGTGCGTTATGTTATGGTACCTTTGTTATGTTATGGCAGATCTGTTGGATAATGCCATGTGAGGTAATGTTGCAGTTTCACATTTTGTATTCTGAACATCCTCGGAGAGCTCAGAATAAAGACTACTAATGCTAAAAAATAATTTCTTCTATCCTTCTTGTACATTCTTAGGGGGAAAATTTTAAGATTTTCGCCTAGCATGCGCTAATGCATTTAATATCAAAGTTCAGGTTGATTTAAAAGCATAATTTCAACATACTCTATAATTCTATTCTCTTATAAATAAAAAATGTTTATCGAATCGATAAGATTATATAAGATGTTAATATAATGTTGATGATGCTTGAGTTTATTTAAATCATTATATCCTTGATTTATTATGCGAAGTAACTTGCTAAACTAAACAGATCTTTCAATTGGACCTAATTATGAACAAAGTGACTGTTTGATCCCGTCTGTCACGCTGTCAGCTTAATTTTGATAGATTTATATGTCTAGACGCTTAAGTATGGCGAGGCAAATCAGATTCGTCACGCGAACCTATTTAGCGAGCCTAATCAAAAGTTCAGATTCTGCGACAGTTTTTTAACTGACATAACAAAATATTTAAAAATAAAATTGTATCATAGACGCATGCTCCTCAGTTTTTTGCAATATCTTCTGAGTAGTGGTTCTTTTTCCGATACGATGGTAGTCATTGCAATAATTGACGTTCATAAGTGCGTCTGTGATGCCAAAACTGAATAAAGAACTTTTAAACTTTGAACATGAACTTTGAACATTTTACGAACGGCCACCGTTACGTGGTGGACATTCCTCCTGCGCGCACTAAGCGTTTCGCTTCCACTTTCATTATGCGCACCGCTAACGAGTGGAACTCCCGGAGTCAGTCTTTCCCGATACATCTAGTCTTGGAATCTTCAAATCTCGAGTGAACAGGTACTATCTTGGCAAGCGTCGACCGCATCGTCGCTTACCATTAGGTGAGATAGTGGTCAAACGTAAGCCAATAAGGCATAAAAAAACAAATATTCTTGAAGTTACCTATCTGGAAAAATAAAAATGATTTTTTTTTATACTAATTTATTTTGGATATTGAACAAGTATACATACATAGTCATAGTCATTGTATTTTATTGATAACAGATCACTTACATGTCAGCAATAATTCAATTAATTTAAATAATAATAGTTTAAAAATATTAATAACATTAGGCAAAATAACAATTCATACTGAATTAAATATAAAATATGTTTATATAAATAATTGACAATATATGAATATATAATTGTGTAACAAATAATTACTTTCAATTAAAGAAAAACACGATTTATTCAGTACTAGCGACCCGCCTCGGCTTCGCACGGTTATTATACACATAAACCTTCCTCTTCAATCACTCTATCTATTAAAAAACCGCATCAAAATCCGTTGCGTAGTTTTAAAGATTTAAGCATACATAGGGATACAGGGACAGAGAAAGCGACTTTGTTTTCTACTATGTAGTGATTATCAGTTTGCAGTATATATATATATATATATATATATAATTTATATCCTCGATTTACCAACGGGTACACGTATATTTGTGGTTTACCAGTGACTTGACGTCATAGGTATATTTCATCATGAATAACTCGTCTTCCTCTGATTCAGCCACATTAATTTTCCAACATGTTTGTTGAAAAATATATTTTTCAAGACAAGCTTTAAATAAATTCGTAATCGGAACCGCGAGCACCCCAAGCACTCGTAGTTGACGATTATCCGTCAACAGTTCCATAACCCATCTTCCGTCTCCATCATCAGATCAGCTGGCTGTCACCATAATATTGCATTGTCATCGGACTTGTATGACTTGACAAGTATGCAAAATTTTAACTCCGTAGGATAAGAGGAAGTGGTTCTGATTCAACTTGCAATATTTGCCCCAATGAAACAAATATTGCAAGTTAAATAAAAGCTTGTAATAAAACTGTATTCTTTTTTAATAATTTTTATGACTCCTTGTTTTCCCATAATTTAACGTCCCATAAAATTACCAAATTCTTATCACCCTCTCCATTGTTACAGAGCCAAATGTCCATCTAAGTCGCACTACTACCCACAAAGATGGCGGTCGCTGGCGCAGTCCTCCTGGAGGCCAGGCCCTTCCGGCCCTTCAAGTCCTCGGAGGAGTACCTCTATGCCATGAAGGAGGACCTGGCAGAGTGGCTGACTGTCCTCTACCCTGAGCTCAGGATCAACGCTGATAACTTCTTGGACAGGCTGGACACTGGCGTCGCTTTGTGCAGGGTAAGTGTTACCTTTATGTCTATTTTTGTAGATTTTATTTGTCTAGCATTACATGTAGCACATTAAATAGTTGTATGACTTGCATGAGTTGCACGTAACTTATAATAGTATTAGGTACGCCGTTTTAATTTAAATTTTAAACAATATACGTTGCCAAAAATTATTAATTAAAGAAATATAAAATTTATTACATACAGTAAACACCTCAGGCGTATTAAAATGTTACGTAGAAGTTTTGTCATAAATATTTCACATTGAGTTACGAAGTTTAGGCTCTATAGTATCGTTAGTACATAGGTAAAGTATCTTTATGCCATTCTCGAATACCTTTCCGTATTGCAAAAAAAATCTGCAAGAAGTAGACCTCTACAAACACCACTTATGTAAGAAAATTCTCACAGAAATGAGGCCAAAATGTATAACTGACACTCATTGTATGACATCAATAAACACTGTAAATAATTAGGGTCAAAACTTTTTTGGTATAATAAAACCCTTTTTATGTCTTTATTAAGTCATAATTAGGGTTTGTAAGTGAGCTGTAAATCTGCTAGGTACTTGTTGGTATTAATAAAGTTGTATAGGTACCATAAATTATTGTTACTTAAGGTAATACTTACTTATTATATTTTATGTAAAACAGGACGCGTGTCTTAATTGCGTGTGCTGAAAATGGAATAAAATTGCATGAATTGGAGACAATTAAAAAAAACTAATCACCTTCAATGTATTATTGATGAGATGTTTATCCTAATTTGAACAAAAAATGATGTCTATGCGAAGTATATATTAAAAAATTAAAACAGTGCAGTTCTAGAGCCGAATGGACTGATACGTGACGACGGAAAGGGGCCCGATGGAATGACACTCATTCCTTGGAAGATGAGACGGCCGTTGGTATGGGATGTGTAGATACTAGCTCCGTCTCATCTTCCACAAACAATTGTCCGGGCTGGCGGAGCTGCATCTAAAGCTGAAACCTCAAACGGCGCAAATATACAAATCGCGACCGAGGTTGCATGTTTGTGCCGTTTCGGGTAGAAACATTAGGACCGTGGGGGCCGAGCACCCATGAAGTCTATAGGGACTTGGCTTAACGCCTAGTGGAGGCGACGTGTGACCAGAACGCTGGCTCATAATTAGGTTAAGAAATCGGCATTGCCATTCAGTGTGGTAATGCGGCCAGGGTTCTGGGCACTTTCGAGGGGAAATACCATAGTCATTTTAGAATAATTGTATTATATATATTTTTTTTTATGTAACTGAATGACGAGACGAGCTGGTCGTTTGCCTGATGGTAAGCAATACGCCAGCCCATAACAATAACAGCACCACCCAGAACATTGATTTGCAAAATCCTGCGCGGCGCCGCACTGCGCTCGTCACCCTGAGACAATTAGCTGTTGAGTCTCATAATGCCCAGTAATTTCGCTGGATACAATGCCCTTCAAGCCGGAACACAGTAACGCATATGAGAACGCCCGCCCTCTCGCATATGAGAAACCTACCACGAGTAAAATAATATACAGGGAATAACATTAATGTGTAGTAATACTGAAAGGTGTGTATGGGTATCTAGTCATGAATCATTGGGCAGAATATACAACCAAAAAAACACTATTATATTTTCCATACAAAGTTTAAAAATTATTTATTTGAATTATTTTGGACAATCCTAACAAGCTGTGGCCTAGTCGCGGTAGTACGGGTCATTGACCGAGCTACTTTGTGCCTAGGCACAAAACAGATTAGTACAGAAATCTACATACATACAAAGTGCGCTCGAGCAACGCACACATAGACACCGCTCACAGACACGATATCTGGGCACAGTTGGGATGCGAGTGCCATCCGCTTGAGACACGCGTCTGTGAACTTTTTTGTGCAAAAATGGAGCAACGAAAAATAGGTTATTATAACTGTTTGGTGGACGGTTGTTTAAATTCAACATTAAACGGTGAATTGTCGTTTTTTAAGCTACCAGTTGTTTCAGAGAGGTAAGTAGGTATTTGCTTGTATTTTGATGGTTTGTTTTCACGTAACACAAAATAGTTAGGTAGGTAGGTAAGCGCCCCAGCCCCCGGCCCTGCGCCGAACAAGCGAACATAAGTTTGTAGCCTTGTCATATTTTTACAATTTAAAATTAGATATTTATTGTAGTATAAGCTGTGTTAGCGTTGTGTTCAATAATCTAATGAGGAAGATGTTAATGTAAACTAATCGCATTTGTTTTGTCTTCAAAAAAACTTTATTCAGTTATAATAGTAACTGCGAAAAAATTATGTCGATATCGTGTACAGTTATATTTTTAAATCAATCAATTTTCCTCCCAAAAACTTCCTGCGCCGTCCGGTATGAAATGTATGAAAAGTACATACATGAGATTAACTTCTGTATTTATCTGTTTTGTGGCCTAGGCGCTCTGTCTTTGAAAACGCCGAACATTTTACAAGGGCTTGATTTCGAGTCTCAAATACCGGAATTTCATACTGAACGGATCTTCGGACTCGGTCGGTTCCGTTCCGGAACCCACTCGTAAAAAAGGGTATTTCCACATTTTTACACGACTGCCCAAAAAGGAGTATTTCAGGGTTTACGTATGTATGTATTTATTTATTCCACCATTACTTCTTATTGCCTGGACAGATTTGAATGCATTAAAACCATAATAAAAACATAGGTTTAAGTTTTTTTTACCATAGTTTTTTTGCATGTTCCGGAACCGGTATACAAAAAAATCTCCGCGAACGTACCCGACTTAGCCTTGCCTTGATTAGTTTCAAATTTTTATCCAACTTGACGTCTTAGAATTCATATTCAGAAATAACCTAAAAAGAATTTCCGAAACGAAAACGGTCCTTTACGGTGGAGTTTTATGGGGCGGCGTTAGAAGGTAACTTTGTTTGTGCCGCTCGACCAATGAGGAGCAGCGGCTATTATTTATTAGGATTACATCTTTATGATTGGTGCAATACGAAACAAGGCTAGCGAATCATGAAGCGGCGGCGAATGTTTGATAGCTTTAGTGTTTGCCGCGTTTTGTCAAAGATTAAACAGGTTTATTTCTGAAAACTGACTAAGTAAAGACGCTTTATTGATTACTGACTTACGAACACTCTTTTACTATGCAATGAAATCAAATGTTGGAAATGTCTTAATCATCATTATCAGCCTATTACATTCCTACTGTTGAAATTCATGCATGATGTTTTTTACATCCTATTCCTACGGTGGTTGGTGACCTCACGTATTTTTTAAGAACATCAGCCATGCTCGCTCTTATTAGGCGTTTACACTGATTAGATCCTTATTCCTGAATGTTAATTGGAGCGATGATGTTTAATGCTGTAATTAATAAGTAAGCATTAATAAAAATAAAAAAATACCCTGCCAAAAACATTATCACTTGGGATGATTTAAGGATTCCGAGGATACCCCATACATCCAAATCTGTTGAGGCATTTTGTAATAAAAAAACGCACATACATTAACCCCGAAAACATTATATTCCTTTTTTGGGGAGTCGCGTAAAAAGCAGTTTGCTTGAAAGTTAGTTGTAAAGTAAGGTTGGTAGGACAGCTGGCTTTGCTAACTGAAGATAAAATTTGTTTGTCAGATCTGTACACGCGGCGCACTAATATTCTTTGTCACAAGTTCATTGCTCTTTATCAGCTGATTGTTAGGGTTGAAATGAACTTGATTACCAGAAATGTTTAAATTATCATATCTTGTGATTTTAAAAAGTTTCTGGTGATTTGCACTTGGACTTGAATTATTAATAAGCTTCTATATGCGTGGTTTAATTATTACTACACATTTATGTTACACGTTGTATAAACGAGTAAAATAATATGTAAATATTTTGTGGTATATATTTATGACATATTAAAACAGTTAATCATTATAGGCGGCAAATAAATAGGGCGTTATCTCAAGTACTATCGATAATAATATTTTATTGGCCTCTTTTCTAGTAGATTAGATAATTTTCAAGTTTTGACTTACGTTAGAACATGATTTCAGCTATCTATTTATGATTATTTTACAAGTAGGTACTTACACAAAAACGTACTTATGAAAAACAACCTGTAATCTTAAGGTTCATAACCTTAAGATTAGGTATTCAAAGTAAGAACTGAAAATTTTATTTCACCTACGTAATATCAAATTTTTTTCAGCTATCATGGTGACTAACATAGGAAATGACTGTAGAAACCTGGTTATTGCCATGTTTTATTTTACTTTGAGAACTCGAATAAGTACCTTTTTTGCCATAACATATTGTTAGCCATAACAGTATTTATAACTCATACAAAAATAGTTTAGTGCACAAGTATATTAGTCATCTATTTGTTCTTCTAACCCATCCAGACTAAATTAGTATTATGTATTCTTAAAAGATTAATTAATATATTTGTAATTGTCAATTACAATAATTGCGCATGCATTACCCCCGTGCATGCTCACCGTCTGTCAGTCTAAGCTGACAGATCGGTTTGTCAAACGTCAACTGCCAGCTGTCAAGTGACATGTGGATCTGGGCTAATCTGGCGGTAGAATATTGCAAAAAATGTTTTAATTAATAATCAATAACGATATGCGCACTAAGATTTAATTATTTGATAAACGGTTGCGTAAGTCTTTGAAACTTGACTTAAATTAAGTTACAAAATAAGTCTTTTTTTTCAAAAATGAGGTTGTGTCCATTTGGTATGATGGTTTTGCAAAGTAACAATAGCCAAAAAAAAACATGAGAGTGTTTGTCCATGATCTAGTTTATGTATGAAATTAATCATTCTATATATGATTGTGTAGGTACCCATTTCACGTGAAACACACGTATATACGTACACACGTAAATTTTATAACAAATAAACATATATTTTTATAAGATTTTACGTGACTTGTTGCTAATTTTTCAATCGCCATACAAAAAAAAAGATTTAGCGATGCTAACTATGAAACACACTTAAATAGTTTTAAACATGTCTAAATTATTTGTTTCAAAATACTTGACTAAATAATAACAGTTAGTCATGGCATGGTGACCAGTCTTGTGTCATGTACAAGACGGACATCATGAAATATTTCAGTATTTACCTCATTTGAGCATTTAATCATGAAACAAACAATGAATGGTCTTTTGTTATGACGTTTTTGGAAAACCAAACCGAAAATGTTGAAATATGACTGAATAATGTTATTGTCTGCTTTTTAGAAAGCTTTTTTTAAGATTGCAAATTGATTGACGTGAACACTGTCCGTGAAAAAATCAAAGAAAACAAACATATCAATAAGTATGTATAAATATATACAAACATAGGTATTACGTACCTATTTGTAAATAAATATCGACTTAATTTTTTTTTGCATAATGGTTCGAGACTAAAGTTGTTATGCCAATCGTCGCTTATACCTAAAAATGTATACAAATTACGATTAAAATGGCGACAATGTCATGAAGCACTTTTTTTTCTATAAAATATCGCATCGCATTTTTTAGGAGAATCGATGTTTACAATAGCTTCACGTCTATTACAAAACACTCAAGTGTCCGAAGGTCAATTCACCAAACGTGAGTACCCAAACAGTGAGATGGTCCGCTAACGAGGACTTACAACATTCTCAAGGTCTCGGATGTGTGACGGATACTACATCTTTACATAGGTATGTCTATAGTTTTGATAATTCGTCATACGTGACTGCTTAGGCGTCGTTTTGTCTGGCTAGATGGAGTGCAGTCTTAAGCAATTTTGTCGTTATATTGATATGTTCAGAATGTGTATTGGGATAAAGATATTAAATTTCAGTTAGGTCAACTGTACAATACAAATAGGTAGGTATTTACTTGTGATATTCAACATTTATGGAAACTAGGATTTTCACGTTTTACAATATATTTTCTGTAAAACAAGTGACGAATTGCTTGTGACTTTTCCTTCCATATAGTCTGATTAGGCAGTCTGCCCACGTCAGACAATCGGTCACCGATTTGTCGGTTTTCGTTGGCAAAAATAAAACAAACAGTTTCATATTTTAACGCACACGTCCTACAAAATGTCGGTCACAAAATAGGTGAAAATTTAGGACCGGCTATCGAACCTACAAACGTCTGACGTCGGCGGAGGCACTAAATCTGACAACCATTTATGTATAACACAATTTTTGTAACAAATTTTAATTTTAATAAGTGGCGCACCGGGCCGGACGTTTACGAGATGGTAAGCAACACGCCTGCCCATAGCAGTTGCAGCACCACCCTAAATCTGATTTGTAAAATGATAAGACAAGTCTCACTCTCAACTAATATTTATATATATTTATTTACTAGCTTTCTCCCGCAACTTAGTCTGCGTGGACAATAGAAGAAGCTCATATTCGTATTTTTTCTAAGACCATTTTAGCGAGGCCTTACTACACTACACCGATTTTGGTGTAACAAACACTATTATCTAAGTTGGGACTAATGCTACCAAACCCTGATAACGAGATTTATTTCCGTCCAGCAGTTTTTGAGTCTCTAGGTAACAAACATTCAAAGTTACAATTTTATAATAGTAAAGATTTACTTAAAGTGTGGGTACTGATTTAGAATCCGTTACTAAGCACATCACTCGTCAGCATTCATTCATAACATCACTCGTGAATCATAGTTTCAGTTTCCGCGAACGGTTATTCAGACGGCTGACTACGGAATTATTCTTATCTACACCCGGGAATGCACACCCTTTTGTTTGTGTGTTAGAAGAATTGCTCCATTTCCGTTTACAAGAATTGTAGTCATGGTTCTGAGTGGCCACAGGTGCAGTGCTGATAATAAGACAGTTTTAGTTTGTGTTAGGTATATTTACTGGTAATTTACTGGTGGTAGGTTTCTCGTATGTTTGGGTGGGTAATACCGGTTTGCCAGTTATTCAGCCGCCAAGCAGTAGTGCGCAAGCATTACTGTGTTCCAGTTTGAAGGGCATTGTAGCCAGCAAAATTACGGGGCATTATGAGACTCAACAGCTAATTGTCTCAGGGTGACGGGCGCAGTGCAGCGCCGCGCAGGATTTTACAAAACAAAGTTCTGGGTGGTGCTGTTATTGTTATGGCCTGGCGTATTGCTTACCATCAGGTGAACGACCACTCATCTCGTCACTCACTTACATAGAAAAGAAAATTAATGAGTAGTAATAGTAGTGAGTAATTATTGAAGCAAGCCAGAAAAGTACGGTATCCTTTTTTAATATTGAAGGTTATGAAAAAAACAAAATTGATTAATGACTACAATTGAATTCGATAAGGTACTATTGTAATTAAACGAGCGAGTGAGGCTCAGTGGGAGCACGTGCGACTTTCGATCCGACGCACCCGAGTTCGAATCCCGCTAGCCCCGCACCACTGACTTTCTTAAGTTATGTGCGGATTAACGCTCGCTCTAAAAACGGTGAAGAAAAATATCGTGAGGAAACCAGCATGTTCAAGAATTTATCACAATAATTCAAGGACATGTGACATCCACCAACCCGCACTGGGCCAGCGTGGTGGATTATGGCCCATACTCTCTCAACGAGGGAAGGCCCGAGTCTCAGCAGTAGGAACGTTATGGGCTGATGATGATGACTATTATAATTTAGCCTAAATTATCAAAATAAATAAAATTAGTTGAGATCTTTCTATTGTTACAAGCCGACGCCCGCGACTCCTACTGCCTAGAATTAGGGTTATAGTTGTTCCCTTAATATTTGTTCCTTTTCCGGGATAAAAGTGTTCTGTATTCTATTTCAGCACAAAGTACCTTTTTAAAAAAATTCATCAGAATCCATTCAGTAGACATTATATTATAACGAACACAATACACTCTTACACATTTTCACATGTAAAATATTATTGAAATTATTAAAAAAAAAATGAGTTAACTTTTTAATAATTAACTACCTATCCTAAATCATAATAAAATAACATTTTATTATTAATGGAGTACTAACGAACTTGATCTATAAATAAACAGACTTCAAACATTTCATCATTAACTTACTCGTAATCATTGTTAAATATAACTTACTTTTTGGTTCGGAACTTTGAGGCAACTCGTTTACCATATATGTTATTATGACAAAAAATGTTATGGTAAACACTAGCTAGAATGTTGCAAAATTTCGCGAAAACGCCTAATGCAATTTTAATGGTTCCAATCCTTCGTGGAAAGCAATTTTATTTTAGAACTTGATGCCTTATACTTAGACCATATTATAAAATAAAATAAAAATGAAAAGCCTTTATTTTCCAAATCCCCATTTACATAAATGACTACCTACTAACAAGTAGGTAATGTTAGTTGATTTACTTACTGACTAGTCGTTACTGTGGTTAGTTATATTATGTTCATTTGGGCTATGGATCCTTCTTTGGGTGAAGGCCTCCTCCATTTTCTTCCATGCCTCTCTGTCTAGGGTCATCCAGTCTTTCCCTGCCCAGACCATATGTATGTCATAATCCATTATTATTAAATAGTAATGAATTATGATTTTTCTGAACCCTCGCCTGGGATTCAGACTGGTACCTTTGCCAGCCCAGCCCCCCAGCCTTCGTGGTGTAGTGGTTGGGCAGGTTGGCTCAAGTCTCATCAACGATTAGGTCTGTAAATTAAGTTCCTAGTGAAACTGTTTGCTGATCCATAAATATATTAAAAAAATATATATATTCAAAAGTCAAACAGTGCCAACGTTAGTCTTAACTCAGTCAACTTACCACATTTCAAACTATAATTTCCTTATCACGTTCAGCTTGAATTATGTTTTAATCAATTCCTCGCAGACGACGTTATCAGTCGCAATTATATAAGAGCTGTAATTATACGATCACGGCATATTGTTGTGATTGAAACAGTTATTTATACACTTAGGTAATGCTATCTTAATACTAGCTAGTTAATGTACTGACTAATAGGTACAGACAGCGACAAAAGTAGCTTAACTTTTACATCTTTCAATTGTCAATAACACCGTAAATATACAAATACATTTTTTGTAATTTCTCTATTCGCACAGGATATTAACTTTTTAAATACAACATTCAGAGAAATAAGACAAATATAGAAGGTGTAAGTATAAGAAGGTGTAAAGAGTGGAAGGTGTAAGTATAGGTGTAAGAGTGGTGGCCAGCAGAAGGATACCGATCTAGGGGCAGACCATCAGCCAGATGGATTGACGACGTGGCCAGGGTTGTTGGAAATAAGACTGAAAGGGGTGGCGTGAAGGAGAGGACGCCTATACTTAACAGTGGGATAAGAAGGGCTGAAAAAGAAAGAATAAAAAGAAAAAGGTGTAGTCAATTTTGTCGCTGATTGTACTGCCTGCGTGAATTTGCTTGCCTTTCTGTGGTGTCGTTGTGAATGCTAATGGGGACGAGTGTTTTTTTTATGATGTAATGGAACATTCCAGAATGCTATTATTAGGTTTCAATCAATAACTTAATTATTCTAATAACGATACTGAATTTTTTTAATTCATTTGACATATCTTATGATTTTTTTAATTTCACTTATTTGTCTGCCTCTGTGGTGTAGTGGTTAGGCAAGTTGGCTCAAATCTCATACACCACTGAGGTTACGGGTTCGATAACCCTTTTATAAGTCTTCTTTAAATGTACTACATACATATATGATTGCACTAAACTATTGAGTATTGAGTGTTCCCGCGACAGAACAAATATTTGTGTAAAGAAAAAAAGCGCTTTGTTTCGTGTCTGGGTGTTGTGGGACCATCATCCTCATAGTTCCTGGTTCCCTAGATACAGGGAATCCTAGTTAGGGGCAAGGTTCTAGAATGTAAAAAAAATTAACGCTTTATCTTAATGTAAAAAAATTGTTAGAAACATCAGAACTTGGATGTAGCTACATACATATGAGTTACAAATACACAGTATATAAAAAATATAAGATATTATCCTCAAATCCTTAAAAGATCGGTACAGTTTTTTAACTAGTTTATGAGATGTGAATTCATTCAAATTTTGACCTAATACTCTTGTGTAATAATGACATGCAAACTTTTGGAAGCAACTGTACAATATCATAAGCTTTGTAATGAATAAATTATTCATTTATGTACGGCAAACCTTCAATTATAACAAATGCTATTACCTACCTACAGCAAATGCAACGAACCTAGGTACCAATCCTAGGTGTAGGGTGCGCCTGCGCTATACAACATGGGTATGGCGCATGGCGTCTTGTTTAAAATCTTACTTTATGCATTTAAATCACTCGTAATTAATATTCCAATACCGATAAGGAAAATTACAGTGCTTAGTTATTTATTTATTAATATAATAATCATGATTCAAAATATAATATCCGATTGTTAGGTACGTTGATTTTTTTAAATAATTTTGTCTACCTTTTTAATGCGAACAGCTAAGGAATGGAACACCTTACCAGCGTCTTTGTTTCCCGATTCTTATAACCTGGGTGTCTTCAAGTCTCGAGTGAATCGGTATCTAGGCAAGCATGATCCATCGTCGACCGCGTCGTCACTTTCTATCACGTGAGACTGCGGTCAAATGCCTTGCCTATGGAATAATAAAAAATAAAATAATTAAATAAATTTAATGGTATTGAGTGATGAGATGAGCAAGTCGTTCGCCTGATGGTAAGCGCCGCGCCTGCCCTGCTAACAAATGCAGTACCACCCAGAACTTTTAATACCATAAAAAGCATTGCGTAACACTGCAATGCGCTCATCACCCTGAGACATCAGTGCTCAGTCATTTCGCTGCCTACAATGCCCTTCAAACCGGAACACAGTAATGCTTGCACACTACTGCTTGGCAGCAGGATAACTGGCAAAGCGGTGGTACCTACTCAGACGGCCTCCCTCATACGAGAGACCGGCCACGAGTGATATAATGCACGCTCGTGCAGTCATTGTTGAAGCAAAATACGTAATAACAGTGTACTTAGGTGTTTAGTTAATATTTATAAACAATGTTGGCGATCATAAATAATGTACAATTACTATTATATCATGTCCTTTATCCATGTTTATATCTGCTTTATTAATGTTTAAATTTATGAGAACGTAGGACTTACAAATCTTATAAATCGCAATCAAGTGTTAGCGCTCTCTTATATATATGTGTGTATATACGTATCAAAATAACATTTTAATATCATCAGAGATCGTTAGCTCTCCTCAAAGAATTGATGAGAGCGACTGTGGCATAGCGGGAACTCATGTGACTTACGATATGACGCACCGGAGTTTGAATCCCAGTCCTAAATGTCTTCCTATGTTATGTGCGGAATAACACTCGCTCTCAAAACGGTGAAGGAAAACATTGTGGGAAAACCGGAATCACAAAATTGTGACATCCACCAACACGCACTGGGCCAGCGTGGTGGATAGCCCATTCTCTATGAGAGAAGGCCCGTGTCCCAGCAGTGGGAACATATAATGGGCTAATGTTTTTTTTAAGAAATTGGCAAATCCTTTGAATTTTAATAAAATCAAATAAGCGTATTAAAATAAAATTTTATTTTTTCGCCTTTTCAAACAAACAAGTTTTGGAAAATCAAACAAATTTTACTGGGTAAGTAGGTATACATATTGTTATCTGGCTAAAATAGTCCTCCACAGCAATGCGGTACAGTAGCCATTAAAAGAAATACATTAATTTTACTCCCCGCCTCTTTTTATAAACCAAAAAACTAACAAACATTTTTCATGTACTAGTGTTGTGTAATCACATCGTTTATCGATAGAAACAATCGGCCTTGCGGATCGATACTATCGACAATTATCGACCGCGGGCGGAGGCGCCGGCAAAGGTGGCGGGTTATTCTGCCCAGTCAAGTGTGAACCTTCACCGCCTTGTACAGAATAAGTCAATTTAATTGTAGGACTTATTTAAATAAGTGCTTTATTAAATGGTGTTATAGAGAAACTGTGTGAATTGAGAGCGAGTGTGGCTCAGCGGGAGAACGTGCAACTTTCGATCCGACGCACCCGAGTTCAAATCTCGCTTGCTTTGTACAATCGACTTTCTTAAGTTATGTGCGGATTTAACACTCGCTCTTAAAATGGCGAAGGAAAACATCCATCATCGTGAGGAAACCGGCATCTCCAAGAATTAACAACAAAAATTCAAGGATATGTGATATCCACCAACACGCACTGGGCCAGCGTGGTGGATTATGGCTTATGGCCCGTACTCTCTCAATGAGAGATGGCCCGTGTCCCAGCAGTGGGAACGGGATGGGCTGATGATGATTGAGAAACAAGCTTTCAGCTCTATGACTCTATGTATGCAGTTGTTTCGTTTTGTTGACGAGACTGTTTCCTTAGGATGAATTGATCCACTCGTTTCAAAAAAAAAAACCAAATTAGGTAGCTGCCAATAATATAAATAATGTAATATAACCTAAAACAAATTTTCAGTGATTATTAAAGCTAATAGGTAACCTGTTACTTGATTTAATTACTTTTTATATAATTACTTTACAAGTCTTCATCATTGATCAAAAATTCTTTCAATATATTCGTAGCAGTTACCCAGTAGGTTCATATATGTCATACACAACGGAAGTTGCGGGCTAAATTCCCACGAAGGCATAGAAGAAAGTGCAAATATTTATTTCGTGTCTGGGTGTTGTGTGAGTACAGCCCTCGTAGATCTTGGTTCCCTAGACAAGGACTCATAGTTAGCCCGGATCTATGTATGTGATCGTTGGACGTAAACATTTTTTTTATGTAACTGAATGACGAGACGAGCTGGTCGTTTGCCAGATGATTAACAATACGCCAGCCCATAACAATAACAGCACCACCCAGAACTTTGTTTTGCAAAATCCTGCGCCGCGCTGCACTGCGTTCGTCACCCTGAGACAATTAGCTATTGAGTTTCATAATACCCAGTAATTTCACTGGCTACAATGCCCTTCAAACCGGAACACAGTAGTGCTTGCGCACTACTGCTTGGCGTCTGAATAACTGGCAAAGCGGTAGTACCCACCCAGACGGCCTCTCGCATACGGGAAACCTACCACCAGTACATACACTCATACATACAGTTTAATCATACAGTAATTTATTAACTGATCTAAAGACTGTTCGAAATATGTCTCCTTATATAGAGAGCCATTAATTCGATTAAAATGATTGGTTTCGGTTGGATTATGTTGCTTCACACCTTATTAATAAAACAGGTTTATTTTCTAATAAAATATTCTAGGATTTAACGATTTAAGAGTCATAAAAACTAGCTAGGGTTGAGGTGAACTAGCAGAGTTCTACTACACTAATGAAGCTTATAATTTGACAGACTTTTGACAAGATATAACGTTTTTACTATAAATGCTACGTTGTGCCAATATTTTTTTAATTTGTGTCAGTAGTTAAGTAGGCCAATTAAACTTTAAAGTCCCTTGTTTACAGACATACAGACATACAGTACAGATAAATTAAGACAAAAGCGTGCTTTTAAATTAATTTCTTCGAGTGGACAGTCAAAACTTTATCTGAGATTAATTTCTTCATCAACTGGAATTGAACGCCGTTCATCATAGTCCTCTGCTATGAATAGGTTTATCTGTTTTCTTTCCTCCTTTTACTTTTGCTAGTCCTAAATCCGTCTACACTTTGCACTACAACAATTCTGACATTGACATTCAAGATAACAATCACAATCCACAGACCACAACAAACTCTTCGAAAGCATACAATCGATTTAACATTATCGATATTCACTCGCCATTATCGTTGCGAGTCAATCGAGATGACCTGCAATCGATAGGACGTTCTCGCAATGCAAATTCTAAAACGGAGTTGGTGCCGTTACGTTGTCAGCACTCGTTTGTTTGTGATTTGTATGTTGGTCAATAGTATGAATGATTCGTCTCAAGTTGTGGGAAACCGTTTTAGGGACAGCATTTGAATTTGAAAAGGTTATCGCAATTTATACAATTATCTGACCTTCTAGTAATTAAAACGAACTTTATGTGGGATCTTGCGCTTTACCTACTTGCCTACCTATCTAAAAGCGTCTATTGCGTAGTCTCTTTATATACCTAACACAAAAGAAATAAAGTCCAGGTCTGTTATTTGGTAAGTAAACTACTTGACGATGATGATGCAGTTTCACCATAATTTATTAATTTCTTTGTAACATAATTCAGCTGTCTAATGCTTGGGCCAGAACCAGACATTTTATGTCAAAACATCTGGGTGCCTAACGCTAAAGAACTTCGTGCGATCCAAATTTATACCGTACCACCTCGATGAATCTATCTGATATTCAGCAGTGTCAATTGTCCCTGCCAAGTCTGTACGTGGTTAGATTTGGGTAGCCTCAGAGTGGAAATACCACCCAGACTTGGTTTTATCACTTTGTTTCCAGGATGTAGAGCCATAGAGAGTAAATACACTTAAAACTGGCTATAAGCACCTAAGCGACTAGTATTAGCGGAGAGGAGCTTGGCAAAACAAAGCAAAGGATAGTTGATGTGGATTGTGGGACGGTTAAAACTCACGTCGGAAAACCGTCGCGTTGTTCGAGAAATATTTCGGATTTTGATGAAATTGATATAATGATACTACGTGTTCTGAAACGATACATAGAATACTTTCATCCACTGTTAAAAGCGCAGAAAGCAGCTAGTCATAAATAATTGATCAAAAACCAAAATCTGTATATTACTAATATTATTTATTTTATTTATTTTATTTATTTATTAATTAGGTTTTAGGAAGACTATCAACTATTAAAATCTATGTAGGCACTTAATTAAATATTACAAAGTCATTTAAAAGTCTCCACTGTTAGTAATGTGTTAGTTACAATAAGCTGAGCTGAAATTTGGTATGTAGGTACTTTAGGACTTGGAATAGCACATAGGCTACTTTTATCCCGGGAAACCGCGGGTGTAACCGCGGGCAGCAGCTAGTTAAAAGTAAAACTGAATCTAAGTCCACTGCACTCCTTTACGGTTTAGTAGAAAGAATTCCGTAGTTACTGTAATCTATGCGACGCTAGCTAGTAGTACCTACAAATTATCTATGCTGTAGCGATGCCTAACTGCCACAAGAACTCCAAAACTAAAAACTCTTGCTGTGGGATCGGCGCCTTAAGGGCAAAATAAGGTGAAACATTCCTACTTGTCAAAGCGTCTGGGAACCACAAATTGGCATTCAGAGCCCTTCTCTACCGGTTCGCTGAATCTATCCAATATTCAGTAGAGCTGTGCTCTACCTGCCAAGACTCTACGTGTCGCGAATCTGGGTTAGATGAGTTGTTAGAAACGTTTAGGGTAATGTGGGAATGGGAATGCTTGAATACTTATATGCAGGAGCTTGCAATGTCAAATAAAAAAATGCTGAAGCTGCTTATAAAAACTTTATTAGAGCCGCATGCCGGAAAATGCATATGCTGGAACGTAAAGCCGACCTATCTTCTTGATACTTACTTTTGATTAGTTCTTTTTATGGTACTGAATGATGAGATGTGCAAATCGTTCGCCTGATGGTAAGCACCTCGCCTGCCTATGACAATTGCAGTGCCACCCACATTTTTTAATACTATAAACAACACTGCGTAGCACTGGATTGCGCTCATCACCCCGAGACATCAGATATTAAGTCCTTTATACCCAGTAATTTCGTTAGCTACAATGCCCTTCAAACCGAAACACAGTAATGGCTACGAACTACAGCTTGGCGGCAGAATAACTGGCAAAATCGTTTCTTTTTCCCCTATAAAACCATATTAAACCAGTTTTTTTTTGTTTATAGGGATCGAGTGATTATGAAAGTCATGGTCCTACATCACTTACGCAAGTTTTATGGTATGCCCAGGCCTAGCGCACTCCGCACTGTAGGTACGAGGCTACAAGTACATAGCCGGACACCGACGGCGGGTCGCGCGTCGTTACACGTGCCGCGTCAGAAGAGATAAGAGCGGCGCGATAGAAAGAAATGCACTCTGTAGGTTAATATGACTGGTAGGTTCGCAGCGCTACGCGAGCTGAATTGAATTTTATTGCGTCATAGCAAGAGTCGCTATTTGTTTAAATTTCTTTGCGGAGTGATGCTTCTGTCCTAGTAATATTTAGTTTTCTTTGCCTTAGTATTCTGTATACCTTAGAAAGGGACGGTAATACATAGGCTGTTGACACTGATAGACTAGATTGTAAAGTCCGCACAAAAACCCCTTTATTTTTCTTAACACATCCTACTCACGTTTTCTTTATTATTGTTACATTGAAGTGTGAATTATAATTTTTTTTTCAGTCAAGGCATGTCCATCCGCGTTACTTAGTCTTCAAAGGTTCACCAAAGACATGAATGGCATTGTATTGTATGGGAGCGCGATAAAACACAAAATATTTTTTTTTTTCTCCTGCTTTTGTCAAAGAATTTTCAGTGGGGCGAGGTAAACATGCATAACATAAATCAGTAAGTTAACAAAATCCTGGCCTAGTAAGACCTATTATAAGCGTGCTGAAACAAAGTAGACTCACTAAAACAAAAGACGCACACAGCGATAAAATAAGTTCAAAATGACGTACGGACGGTCAAAGAGGCCATATTATTATGGCTTGACAGAGACCGCCTCTGCTTTCCGTCTCCTTGGGTAAGTCCTCAAAGCTTTAACCTGCAGATTTATATTCCCAACAAAATCTACTCGAGTTGAATAACAATAAGATTTGGCAATAAATCAATATTATCCGATTTGTACTGAATAAGCAATAGTGACACGTACGCATTGAAATTCCTAATTTCAAAATATCTAAAATAAAAAAAGGAATGAATCATTTGGTAGGTATTTTCGTAAGTTCAAAAGTCTTAATGACGGAAATAACAACAACCAGAAAGATGAAACGGAGGATGTTCTTAATTCAACGTGTCAGATTTCCAATTCATATTTTCAGATTTTCAATTCAGATAATTATTTCTGCAATTTTCTTTATGCAAAATGTTACGCCGCCCTGTTCATAGTAGTAATACGAGGAAGGGACGTTCTAAAATTCGAGGAGGAAGGTGATAAATTGTAACAATTGATTGACGAAAGCTTGTGACAATTTGATTTAGCTATGTTACACATAATCACCCAGATCACCTATGGTA
This sequence comes from Petrophora chlorosata, assembly GCA_951640565.1. NCBI lineage: Eukaryota > Metazoa > Arthropoda > Insecta > Lepidoptera > Geometridae > Petrophora > Petrophora chlorosata. Next base: position 14,234,367 of record OX621209.1, read on the forward strand.
GGTTTCTCGTATGCGAGAGGCTGTTTGGGTGGGTACCACCGCTTTGCTAGTTATTCAGCCGCCAAGCAGTAATGCGCAAGCATTATTGTGTTCCGGCTTGAAGGGCATTGTAGCCAGCGAAATTACTGGGCATTATGAGACTCAACAGCTAATTGTCTCAGGGTGACGAGCGCAGTGCAGCGCCGCGCAGGATTTTGCAAAACAAAGTTCTGGGTGGTGCTGTTATTGTTATGGGCTGGCGTATTGCTTACCATCAGGCAAACGACCAGCATGTCTCGTCATTCAGTTGAATAAAAAAACCTAGATACATTTGTTTCGTGACAAAAACTATCAAAGAGGTATCACAATGGATATAATGATTTTTTAACGGTCAGAGTTAAATCTATAGATGGAATTAGAGGAGTAATTCTTGACCTATAAATGCAAAGCGACGTAATCTCAAATTTGGATTTTGTTTACCGTGCATCTTTAAAATTAACTGCTATACAAATAGATTGGAGTAAACCTTAAAGTTCTATCGAATAAATCAATCAATTAGTACATAATTGATTTCATTAAATCAAAAAGTAATTAACGAAGTCATGAATTACATTATAATTGTTGACCTCGCTAATAACTTAATTTATTTTTCATATCAACCTTTCTTTCAACATTTTTTGCTATCCGCTCAATACGGAAGGCCTCAACATGAAATATAGCCTATAAGTATTTAATAATATAATAAGTATTTAATTATGTGAAGACATAAATCATTAAATAAGAAGCTTTAATTGACATTTCAATCGTCATTAAGGGCTGTTCCCACTGCATTTTACATTAATCGTCAAGTTTAAGGTGCTTTTACGCTGTGCGAGTTACTTGATCAATCAATTATCGACTGGCATGGGTTTGGATTGTCCGTAGTCTTTGTTTGAATCGTAATTATGAAAATTAACAGCATCTAACAGGCTATACAGCCTAATCAGCCCATATATAATTATTTTATGTAAAACCATTTTTGGCTATCAGTTTCATTGTAATAAGTTATATTTCAGGTGTTTTAAGTGCTGTGGTTTTTGTTTTAAATAAATAAATAAATGAAAATATTATACGTACATAGCTAACTGCCTTGGATTGATAATAACAGCTTTCAGTCGTCAAAATGTCTACTAACTACCTTAGTAGGTAAACAAGATATTATTATATTTTATTATACTTTTGGAGTTTGAAAAGATACCTTATCACTTTGAATGCAAGCATAATCATTTACGTCAAACCACAGAATGATCAAACACAGATTAATACCTAATCCGCTGTGCAAGATCTCTACTATGAAAAACTGTTAGCTCCTAGTCATTAAATAAAATGTACGTTAATCTATTTAGTAAGTCACTCGTGTGCGTGCACCTTAAAACTCAGTTGCATGAGCAATGCACTGATTACCGAGTGTTAACGTTAACCATGCCTTTGACATTTAACCGACAGCCGTCGTTTAAGGGGAGTGGCCCGCGGCTTTGAACTTTACGTTTTCGTCGACAATTTGAACTGGCGAAGTTCGCTATCCACTACCTGTGATCAAAGGTTATGCAAAGAGGGTTTGGTTAAAATGCCGGTTTGACCGTGATTTTTGAATTACGTCCTATTTTGGTGGTCTAATTATTGCCAGGTGTTTACCTAAATAAGTACTTATTAAACACTTAATGTGGACCAAGATCAGAGAATTGTGTGCAAAACAGTGAAGTTATAGAAACTTCTTTATAATTATGACCATTTTTAAAGTAGGTACCTTATAAAGTATTAATTTTAAAATTGTACTTTACACACATATATATGTATGTACTCATTAATAGTCAGTCTTCGTCAGTCAGCCTCGTGAGCTTGGTATTATAATAGTTTAGTCTAAAATAATAAAAAATAAATATATTGTAACAAAAAATCTGAATAACCTATAAATTGCTTGCATGTGCGTCTCCCTTAAAAACCCATCTCATCTGTCAAGTGTGAACGCAGTAATTACTGAATTAACGAGACTATAATAGCCTCCGTCACCTCAATGGTCAACATTTAGCCGCCCGCTGTACGATGAACGCATCTGTCAATGCCAAATCTGACACTGACAGCGTCAACCTTGTCCGCCTTAACCTGTCATAATAGCATTGTTTTGAAATGAGAACAGTTTAAGGCATAATTGAATTTAATGATGTTAAAATGAGATGTTTTATGTATGTAATTTAAAAGTTGAAAGGCTACCGCACTTCTGTATTTTGTAAAGTTGATATATGCTATAAGATAATAATGAATCCGTTTCTAAGTTATTATAATTATTATATATTATTATATGCAATAAATCTAACGAAACATCTTTGAGTTAATAGCAAACATATGGGTAGAGATTAGTTTTACCTCTATTTGTTTCTGTACTATTAATTTTAATATAAGTATTTTCTAATGTTTTGTCCCTTGTTACAGGTAAGTCATCGCAGTTCGTGCTGTTCCTGACATTACTCTACTGTCAGGTTTGAAACAAGGCTGATAAAAAACCAAACATACCTAATGTAACATTATAATATATAAAGAAGAGAATTAATAAGAATAAGATAATAAGATAAAAATAATGCGAATATTTAACTTTTTAACAATATAATTTACATAATTGGTACCTAAGTTACATTAACAATTGAAGCTGCATGAAAGTATGCAAATATTAAAAAAAAAATCTTACTTATTTATATTACGAGCTGTTTACCAGCGACTTTGTCCGCGTAGAATTCAGGCAGCTAGCTATAAGCTATCTCCTTTCTGAATTCCGCTGAAATCCCTTGCAGCACCACAGCACCAGATTAAACAATTCTCTAAGAGCAATTTACTTATTAAGATAGTATATTTAATGATCCATTTAAACAAACTTTAAACTCAACCTGTTGACGGCAACACCCACTAAAGTACCAATTAGGTACCGTCATCTCATGCCCATACAAAATCATACAATTATTACCAAATACACCATACAATCGCACCCCCTCATATAAATACCTCAAGGTATTACATCTCCAAAATTAAATAAATATCTCTACAATTACGTGGCCTAATGACTTCGAAATAAGGGCTTAATTATCATTCGATATTTTTATGAAAGCTCTAATTGTCGATTTCAATCGAATAAGGTACATCACTATAGTTTAATGAGAAAGTGTTGCCAGTTATAAGAAGGGGAAGTATTTTCGGGGAAGTAAACGATGTATTGTTCCGTCGCATATATTTATGCTTTTTTCTTGATTGTTGATAAAAATACGTGATGGACAATGTAATGAGTAAATTAAGCAAAGTTTTGAATTCTTGGCAGTTTGTGAACGTGATAAGTGTTCGTTAAAATATGTCTGTTTTTTTTTTCTTAAAAACAGGTATTAACAATGTTAATGTATGTTTGCAATAATGTTAACTAGAATATGAGAAGAATCTTGTAAAATCTATTAGTAAATGGCTTAAATACGATCATCATCGTCATATTTTCTTGTTACTGCATGTTTTTAAATTGGCAAAAACGGATTGTCGCAGTCTTATCATAACTTACAATGATGTTAAATACATATTTATTAAAGATAGCATTATTTTTTTTATTTCGTATAAGTAATTATTTATAGGTAGTTACTTAATCATAACAATCTGCAAGGCTATTCAGTTCTTTATTTTATTAAAAAGTAGATGTGTCGAGAAATCAAAAACACCAATTTGGTATATTATTACAATTTGCTTTACAAAAAACTGAAATGTAAGGTTAATTTTGTGATACTCGCCCTTATTCTTTCGCAACGTCAATTTTGACAGCTCGCTGACAGTTCGAAAATCAAAGAATAAAAAAATATCTTAGCGACTATCAACTGTTTTGCATACAATAGAACATTTAAACGCAAAAACCACTTCAAATCTTACTATCTTGAATCTGTCCCGCCAAAATACTGACCAATACAATTATAAGCTAAAATGAAAAACTAATCTTTTAAATCCATCAAATATACACAAACGAAAAAGAACTTTAGCTCAAAGTATTAAGTTCCAAATGACCTGGACTTATTTTTGTTGCTGTACGTTACGTTGTTTCCTTCCTAAATACATGACCGATACAACTTGACCTACTTAGCCTAGAAATAATAAGCGAATGTAAGGTCAGGATGTAGTGGTTTATTCGCAAGCAGGATGTAGAAATGATGCGACTTGAATTGAATGCTTTAGCTTTGTAGATTATACAAGTACCTATCCTTTTTGCATAGACGGTAGTAGGTATATAAATAAATATTTTGCCTACAATATTTCTTGCACATACAAATGAGAATGTGGGATATTTAAGTACTATATTTTATAATGAAACATAAAAAAGATGAGGTAGATCTATGTGCTCCATCTTAGGCCACATCATCGCTTCACATCAGGCGAGAAAGTGGCCAATTAAGCGAAAAAAAAGATCTCTGGGTTACGGGGAGTGCCGTATAGCCCGTATAGGAATTATTATTATAATTTATTCAATTTTAATTTAATTTCATTAATTAAGATAACAGGGTAGCTTAGCATAAATTAATTAATTAATGATTATGTAGGCGTAGGAATAGCTTGTTTTGTGAAGTTAATTGTCTTTAAGAATCAGCCACTGCTTTCAAATAATTGATAGATTACACTTTATTGTACACCAATAACATAAAAACAAATAAAATAGAACTTAAAACTTAATAGAACAATCGATGGTCATTCAAAAACACCATAAGCTTACTTATGTATATAGCATAAATACTTGTCATAGGCGCATATTATGCAAGAACAACTTTGATCAATCATGAACATGGAATAGGAAGATCTGACGCTGTTGACCCCTTATCATCTCAGCGGGGTCACATCATGGTATCATATCTGGACACGCTTAATCTTTGACCCTATGTCCGTAAGTAATAACACATTTGAAATGATAAACATGCAGTGCATAACCGCATTGTCTAATGTGTGTGGTCATCTCGCACTGGATGGACTTGAGTCATAAACAAGATTTTCGTTCAAAAATATTTTTTTCAAGCCAAGCTTTTAATAATTTCGTAATAGAAACTACGAGTCGATTCAAATGAGCCCAAACACTAGTAGTTTACGATTATCAGTCAAGGAGTTCCATTGCTCACCCGTATCCATCATCAGAACAGCTGGCTGTCACCATAATAGTGCATTGTCATCGGACTTTGACAAGTATGCAAAATTTAAATTCTGTAGGATACCTAAGAGGAAGTGCTTCTGATTCAACTCACAAGATCTGTCCCAAACATTGCAAGTTTAAATAAAAGCTTGTAAATATTATATTATTTTAGGTAAAACACGACAGAATATAAGTCACAATAAGTCCTTAGATTTTTATTTAGAATAGGCATTTTTACAGCTTCTAGAGATATTTGATTTTAAAAATAATAGATACCTGGATATGGTACTACATTATATATTTTACGTAGCTTGCGTTGCTATGGAGTTATTACACTTGAAAAATAGTCGCTCTTTTTTAACCGACGAAAAGCGGAGGAGGTTCTCAAATCGACGCGTTTTTTTATGTATGACCACGCATAACTTTTTACAGAGTAGTCCGATTTGGATAATTATTTTTTGTTTGGTAGGTCATACTTCAGAGGAGGCCTATATAATTTTATCGAAATTGATTCAGCGCTTTTTATAAAAATCAACAAATCCAAAAAATATAGACATAGTCCTGAAGACGGTTTGTGTTTTTTTCTAAAAATTATTAAATTAATGATTAGGTATCTACTGGTTTATTTGTTAAACATAAATGTACCTACGTAAATTGAATTGCAAATCCAGATTTACTTTATGGTACAGTCTAGCTATTCCTTTAGGTACCTAGCGTAACACATCATAATGCCTTACCAGTGCGCGAAGATCTCTGTTCGCCATTTACATTCATAAGCGTCATTTGCTACGTTTTTGGCATAACAATCGACCGTACGACGATTTATGAATGGACTTATAGTTTATAGACCAGACCTTATAGGAACGTGTTATGGGAAACGGCGTAAGTTATATCAAAGGTGCGTCGGTTACGATGTTTTTCTATTGTACTTGTGCGGATACGGGCTAGGGTTTATGGAGAAAGGACGTAAGTTCCGCTAAAGGTATCTGTTATGACGTACGTTTATTAATCTATATAATAAAAGAGCAGGGTTTTTCCAACAATCATCGCACAAGCAAAACCGCTTAACATAAGAGACCTGACTTTGGACCACTTATTCTACAAGTAGTGAAGGTGTCGTATAAGAACGGATTTTTCAAAATTTGACCTTTAAGTGAGCCAAATGTCATAAAGGATGTAACTATGAGTGATGAGACGTGCAAGTCGTTCACCTGATGTTAAGCGCCACGCCTGCCCATAACAATTGCAGTGCCACCCAGGACTTCTAATACCATAAAAAGCACTCCGTAGCACTGTATTACGCTCATCACCCCTAGAAGTCATGTATTATGTACCTAGAAGGAATTATAGCAATGGATGATCCAGCAAATCATCGTCACCCAATGATTGGTGAAGCAGGAAGCACCAACAGCTGACAGCCCCGACCCGCGTAATCCGAGTAAACGGTACCTCATTATCGCGTTTACCTTAAAAAGCTTGGACTCGTGCTGTGCGATGAATTTTATATAATTATTTTTATTTGGAAGTAAATGGACTGCGGTTTCTTTTATTATTTTTTATGCAAAAACAAATAAAAATACTTTTGAAGAACCTCATTTTTAACCGACTTCAAAAAGGAGGAGGTTCTCTATTAGGATGTATTATTTTTTAATGTTTGTTACCTCAGAACTCCGTCATTTATGAACCGATTTGGAAAATTCTTTTTGCGTTGGATTAAGTATAGCTACGAAGTCCCATATAAATTTCATCGATATGTGACCTTGGACTTCGAAGATACATTGAAGTCGGTTTTTGTTTTTTTCATAAAATTAATTATTGTATCTGATTATACCAGGTTTGATTTGTAATTTAACGCTAATATAATTGGTGACTCAATTTCGGTTACAATTATAAAAATTAAAAATATGTTGAGCTTACTTGAGAGTATCACCAAAGAATACTATTACCACAGAATAGTAAGGGACAGAAGCATCACTCCGCAAAGAAATTTAAACAAATAGCGGCTCTTGCTATGACGCAATAAAATTCAATTCAGCTCGCGTAGCGCTGCATACCTACCAGTCATACCTACAGAGCGCCTCTCTTTCTATCGCGCCGCTCTTATCTCTTCTGACGCGGCACGTGTAACGACGCGCGACCCGCCGTCGGTGTCCGGCTATGTACTTGTAGCTTCGTACATACAGTGCGGAGTGCGCTAGGCCTGCTATTACTAAGTATCACTTTCAAGAATACCTTCACACTTCTGCAGAAAAAACTAATTAAATTTTGACGCCCAAAATCTAACAGATGTCAGGACGTTTTTTATTTCATTATTTTTCTATTAACTCTTTGCAAACCAAAATGTTATCATCAACCCACATACAGCTCGTTAAGGTCCTTTCAAACTAACTTTCTGTCCAATTAAACTAAAAATAAGACGCTCGAGAAAGCTGACTTGCGCCTGCGCCACATTATGCGAGACAATGCACTATAACCTGAAGAAGGAAATCATCTATACTACATTTATCTGTAAATACTAAGTCTTTACAACTACAAACATAGAACATTAAAAAAATTATCTAGATTAGTAAATTTAAAATCAAAAAAGTTTATTTTGCAAATATGCATACGCTATTACATATATAATATTTATATTATATTATCATTATATTATATGCTTTTACAGGTTCTTTTACATGCCAACATTTTTAATATACCCTACCCTATTACCTACAAGATATAAAAAAATTGAATACTTTACCGTTACCTCAGAACTCCGTCATTTATGAACCATCGCGGAGACGGGTCTGACCAGCCGTTCAACTGCCGACTCTCTCTAGATCTATGTGCTCCATCTTAGGCCACGTCATCGCTTCACATCAGGCGAAATGGTGGCCAAACATGGATCTATCAAGCGTAAAAAGAAAGATTTGGAAAATTCCTTTTGCGTTGGGTTCAGTATAGCTACGAAGAGGTCCCATATAAATTTCATCGAGATTGGACCTTGACTTCGAATATACATTGAAGTCGGTTTTGTTAATATTAATTAATCTGCGCGAACGTAGTCGCGGTCGTCAACTAGTACACACACTGTTGGTGCCCCACTGCTGGGCCCCGAGGCATCGGATCGGTGACCAAATGTGGAGGTAATCACTTTCTTTATTTCACTTTGACATTTGAAAGTGTCGGCTAATAGGCGCTTGTTTTGGTGCATCCGTGTACATTGAACGATGTTTTGACTTCGTTAGTCAAGCAAGGGGCAATGTTGAACCTTTAGGGGAATTTTGTTACAAGCAAAGATTACGTAATTGTTTTCTAAACATATCATATTATGGTAGGTACTAAAAGTTCTGGATGGCACTGCAATTGTTATGGGCAGGCGCAGCGCTTACCATCAGACTTACCATAACGCCTTGTTCGTCTCATCACTCAGTTCAATAAAAAAACCTCTTTCAGCCTCTTTAGGTACATTTTCGGACAAAAGTTCCATAATTATTAATTGAACATATGTAGCCTTAGGCTCTTAGCCATTGGGAAAAATTCCAAGCATGGGAAAAATTGGGAAAAAATATGGCTAGTTAATAATTTTCCTCAAAATATTGCACGCTAATAAGAATGCAAGTGACCGACATAAAATAAAGAAAAAAATAAAACACATAAATGGTTATGTACCTACCTATATGAAATTACATAAACCAAGAAAACTCAATAGCCGCAGGTGTCTAAATATTCACGATTGCAGTTGTTCAAACCAATTACAGTGTGTTCTTTCTCATAGATTAAATCTTTTAGATTGTCTGAAGAAATAATGAAATTACTCATGTCTTACTTTGATAATTACATGATTTAGTGAACTGTTTCTATTGTTTTTTGGATTCTCACATTTTTCGCAGGAACAGTGGTTTCTAATTGCTTTTATTCAATTATTTAATTAATTATTCGTTTTTATTGTTTTCTAAATAATTTTGAAATTGCAAGCTTTTTATTTCTGCTAAATAAGATTGATATCAACCGTAATATTTTACTGTTTTGCTACCGTTAGTAGGTACAGTCAGTAACAAAAGTAGCTGAACATTTGTGAATCTTTGATTGACTACATCTTAAATATTTGTATTATTTCTCTAAATGATGCATTTAAAAAGTTTGTTAATATCCTGTGTGAATAGGAAAATTGCAAAAAATTGCATGCACTATGTGTATTTTCGGTGTTACTGACAATTGAAAGGTTGTAAAAGTTCGACTACGTATGTCGCTGACTGTACCTCCCTACCTACTAATTATTTTATTTTTTTATGCCTTTATATCACTTCTATTTTAATGACGTGGAGTCACAATTTCCACAAGAAAACTACTGCAAATAAATTTCCGACAGAGTAATTTGTATACAATTAACTTGCAAGTGTAAACTAAGTAGCAAATGTTGGTTTACACGTAAGTTAACCCGCAATGGTAGAGTCATAGTTATAATTTGAGGTTCATAAGTGCGTCTGCGTGGTGCTAAAACTGAATAAAGAGATTTTATTTTGATTTTTCGTTGAGGTATAAGTTGTGACATATCTGTTCGATTTCCCTTTTTCAGTTTTACTGGTCGTTTGCCTGATGGTAAGCAATACGCCAGCCCATAACAATAACAGCACCACCCAGAACTTTGTTTTGCAGAATCCTGCGCGGTGCTGCACTGCGCTCGTCACCCTGATACAATTAGCTGTTGAGGTTCATAATGCCCAGTAATTTCGCTGGCTACAATGCCCTTGTTTCATTATGTATGAAATTGTTAGTTTAAAATAAGTAGGTGTGTAATTAGCTTATTTCATATTTCACGAAAACCTAAATACTTGCCTACGGATAAGTATTTTGGCATTGCTTTAAAATTCTAACTGCATTTCATAAACTGATAGAAATCAAAAATTCTACAATCGGCACCCGACGGTTTTAGTACGTTACTAAATGCTTAATTACTCTAGAATTTTCTGCTTCGGAATCACAGATATTTTGTAACTTTGTTACAATTTAGCGAAGCAAATAGGTAGGTATTGTATAGGTATATATTTCGCAAAATATTAAAATTATTACGCATGGTTGTTGCAGTTGCGTTCCACACACATCTGGGATTTAATTTCACCATAAATCCACCACGGTAACGTCTAGGGCGTGTGATTGGAATTCTGAACGCACTTCCTGTGCTCACTTGCAATGCGTTGACGTTTCTTTTGGTGACGTTCGTTATTCTAGGTTATCGTTAACCAAGTATTTATAAAATATGATATAGGTAGAGGTATGTAGAGTTTCCTTTATCTAGGTAACGTTACTTTAGTTAAACATTTATATCCCGCCGACGCACGACGAAGGAAAGAGGTCCAACACAGAGTCGCTGACAGGCGCACCGACTAGTGGAGCAGCCACCAGCGGCCTGCCATTTCCCCGGGGGTAGAATCCCTTGAGCGTTTACGCCATTATAGAGGGGACCATTCCGAGACCCACCCCTACCACCGCCCAGGGGAGGTGGAACATTAACTTGACTTCACTGGAAACGAACTGTCATATTGACACATCCTGCAATGACATTGACAGCTAACCCCAAATGTCAAGGCCAAGGAATGCTCTCGTGACTTATAGCGAAGATCATTCACGAGAGCAATTAGCGACGAACGGATGCTTTTCGGAGTTTACGCCGTTTTTGGTATTATTTGTTAATAATAAAATTGCGGTAGCCTTTCCGCGACCTTGCTTCAAATTCCTCGGCGGTTGCAAAAATTTTGATTACCTATTTTTGTAACTAGTGCTGTTAAAATCAGTTGGCATTTTAGAGTGTATGTATATATTATGTAGGTACGTTTTATTTTCAGTAGGTAGGTACATTTCTAATTCTAAAGGTACGAGTTTCTAGCCGACTGCAGTACTTTTTTTTTTGTTTTCTTTTTATTTTTTATGTCACTTACTAAGATGGCGCAAGCGATCCAATGTGAGTCTTGGCCTCCGATAATAAGAGTCTCCACTTGGATCTGTGTTGCGCCACCTCCTTCTATTCCTCGACATGGAGCTCGCACAAGTCCCTTTCGACCTCATCCTTCCAGCGATACCTAGGACGGTTGAAGTATGCTCGCTTAACAGCTCGGTCTTCCCCCATTCTTTCAAGGTGGCCGAGCCAAAAGAGTTTGTGCGTTTTTATCTCGCCGATTATGTTCGTCTCAGCCACGTCTCACTCAGTCTCGTTTTATGTCATGTGTTTATAGTTAATAAGTTGTTGCAAATAAACGTTTCTTTCTTTCTTTCTTACTGGTTTCTATGTAGGTATTTCTATAAAATACCTTCCGTCGTCTGCTACTGCTGTCCGCAGTCGGACAAGAGTTATGATGCAAAAAGGCAGACAAAAATTCAAATAAGTTTTGTTATATATAGATATTTTAAATGACATTATATTTACGCGACAAAAAATATTATTATTCTACTATAATATTATAAATGCGAAAGTTTGTGAGGATGGATGGATGGATGTTTGTTACTCAACCATAAAAAACTACTAAACGGATTTTGATGATGATTCTTTAGGTCTTGGAAAAGGACATAGGCTTATTATACCAGGAAACCAAAGGTGAAACCACGGGGCGGAGCTAGATATTGATATATAATTATGCTGCTTTAACATTTCATCTCCACCACAGCAAGGATACCTATAGTAACGTGACGGCGGCGCCACTAAAGGCTTACGGTCAACGGTCACGCCACTGATTTGTGCAATAAAACATGTATCATAAATACATTGACGCTAGAATAGTATCATGATACAGGAGTCGTAACAAGCTGTTTGAAGACTAAAAATGGCGGAGTACCTAATATCCTCCGATAATAGTGCTTGCAATGACAACCTGTCGCGGACTTCATTTTTAGTCTCCAAACTGACCAATAACGAATCTGACGACTCGACAGTTCTCTTTTTAAATGTTACAGTCCTGTATAAATAATAATTTCCTACCGTCAATGCATAAATATCATAATATGACACATGTTACTTAACGACACGCTTGCTGTCAATGTCACCTGAGGTAATCATAATCAAAAATCACGCGGGCGAAGCCACGTACCAAATGCTAGTTCAAAAACAAATTGGACTTGTAAGTCGTGAAGTAAATATTTACCACAAAGTTAAAGTTAATGAGCTTCATTAGTTCATTTTTCAGGTTAATTTACCTTAATCGTATCGAAATAAAATATTCCAGTACATATGTGGTGAGGCGGCCTTGGTGTGCTGGAGTTTTGTTCTTGAATTATTTGTTAGGTCGCTAATTATTTTGTTTTTTGAAAACAGGAAAATATAGGTTTGTCTTAGTCCGCTTTTGGATCTTAGGTCATTGTGTTACTACATTGTTTATTTGTCAAAGAAAATAATACCTATTTATCTTATTACCTACCAATTAAAATGTTAGACTAAATGCGAAAGTGTGTGTGTATTTGTTATCACTTATTGTTAGGTGGTTAGTACTCCATAAAGACTGAATAGATTTTGATGAAATGAGTTTTCAGCCCGGAAACCGAACAGTTATTAAGTGAACAATAATTATTGTATACCGATTTCAATGTGGATGGAGTCGCAGGTCGGCTAGTCGAATAATATTGTTTGGAGTCGTATTCTATGCGTGGTACACACACATTCTAGTAGTAGGTATTACTTACTTCTAAATGTACCATAACTTGGTGATTTGGGTTAGAATCCCATCCTAAATACGAAATCATCATCATCAATAGCCTGTTCGAGTCCACTGCTGGACACAGGCATCTCCCACTGAGCCCGATCTTCGGCTCTTCTCATGAAGTTGCTGCCAGTACGCTTACCTAAACGTGGTCTCCACTCTAGAACTCGTTACACACGGAACCTAATAGTACCAGGGGATATATTTTTTGTACTATAATAATAGTTGTTACAAACCTTTCGAGTAATAAAGTTACGCATCCCAAAACAAGGTTCCACTTGCTCTTTCGGATGATGTCTCCTAAGAATCCTCAGTCAGCAAGTCATCGAATGATATTTAATTTATATTATTATAAGTAATCATAGATGATCCATCTATCATTAATCACCAAAAATGGTCACGACCAGGGCTACAGTCAATTGTTCAAATACTAATAGAGTTCGCGGAAGTGACCACCATTAAATTAAATTAATTAACTGGTCCCAGTCAGCAACCGGAGTCATTAATCTTTAATCAATAAATACATACCTATGTATACCATTTTACAATAGGATAACCTAGTATCATAAACTTTACAAGGAAGGTAATAATTTTGTAATATAGTCTGACAAGTTTCAGACTTTGCAAAATCTTCCAAAATAAGATTACTTTCAGAGATAAAAATCATTATTTTCCTCTCTCATGTGTGACAAACCCTGGTTAAAGACCGCACGAAGGCCTCCGACATGGCCTAATGGATCTGTTGTCTTCTAACAACTGGGACCCGCCGATGGCGTTGTGCCCTCCAAAGCATAGTAAGCGCTCATATGTTAATACCACACAAATGATCACCCGTCTAAGTGGTGACCGCAGTAAACGTTGCTTAACCTAGCAGAGTAGGCGTTACATTAATTAATTTTAATAACTACGCTAAGCGCTACACTACATGTTTCGTCACTACAATAATATATGTATTCTATGAACTGGGCAAGAAGCCATGCAACCCTCTCTCTTTTTCTCTCTTCTTATGCTTCCTTCCCTCCTTACAGGGTTGTCCATAGTCGGAGGTGACCTCGCACCATCAAGCGGGTCGTATGTTTATCGCACTTTTCTATAAATATAAAAAAATCTAATACGACCGGCCTTGACCGCTGCAGACTTGTCGGGTGCCTTTGATTCGTGATTAATGAAATACACCTTATTGTCTACTAGTAACAGTTTTTTGTTTCTGACTCATTGGATCAGTCGATCGCTAACGAATCGAGCTAAAAAACTGGTCGGAGATATATTGATTTTTACCACACAGATTCAGTCAGATAAGCATCATAAAAAATAACAAGACTATAAACAGTATGGTATGTAATTATTGTATTGTACAAACTTTACAAGATTTTTAGTAGATACAAGTAGTAATTTTTAAACTTTCGCGATTCGAACACATAGTTTATGATAATAAAACGGGAGTTAATCGCGCTAAAAACATTAATTTTATTTTTTATTATCATAAACTATATAGATACAAGTAATTTTTATTTTCTTCAAATTATTGTTTTTATTTCTCCAGTAAAACCTTTTTAAATATAAGATTAATAACTTAAAATACTTTAAAATGAGAAGCATCTAAAAAACGATCTAAAACAACTAGAAGCAGGCTTCATTACATTTTATTATTAGCCTGAGGTCAAACAAGTGAAAGAAGAGTTAACACAACACTTACACAAATGTTATTTATAAATACATAATGTATTCAATATTCTCTCACGACCATTTAAAAATAAATCATTGCGTTTTTAAAAACAACGCCTCGAGCGAAAAGCCTTCACGGTCTTCGACTCGATAAGGATCGATTAAAATAATCGATTACGAGGCGTGTATAATCGATGCGTTAGAATCGATTCAATGCAATCGAATGGATCTCGTACCTGTCGTCACTTTCGCTGGGTGAGGTGAGTGAGGCCAGTAATTGGCCGTTAAATATGTTATTATGGATGTTTTTTTATAGTTAATTGTCCGATAGAAAGTACACGACATCGTGTCCCACGGTCGAAGCTTCCGAATGTCAAATTAACGATGTTGTTATGTATTCATCATCATATTTTGACGCAATCTTTAAGCGGTCCACGCCTAAACGTTTAACTTGATATGATTTAGAAAAGTAACCAGCTTAAAAATATTTAAATCGATGATCTGCAAGTAACTTTTTTATATTGTCAAAGTTTCTATAAATCTACCTATCTCTGTCACTTTAAAACTAAATCTAACCCCATTTTCATACACTTAAACACGTTAGTAGGAATATTTTATAAAATACTATCTGTTATGTACCCGGCATGCGTTGCAATGCCAAGTTTTTTGGTCCAGGTAATCTCACAGGCGTATACAGAAACCTCAAAATTTTCAACACAATCGGATCAATGGTTAAGTAACGCATAGAGGACAAACATACAAGCATTTTTTTAAATATAGATTGATATAATTATATATGAATACTAAAGGTTGTCTGGAAGAGATCGCTTATTAGCGATAAGACCGCCCATGTACTAATCAAAATTAAAATTAAAATTATAAACAATAAAGCGTTATCAATCGATCAAGCAATCAACTACCTAAACCTATAGGTATTAGAAAAATAAAGTAACAAAAAAGCGATAGCATGACACTTCAACTTCCCGCCAAAACGTCGATTCTTAAATTATTCAGCATCTTTGAAATAAGAACAATAGATAATTTCCGGCTAGTGATCATCTATTGAGGAGAACACCATAACAAATAAGTTACGTTACATTTATGCAACTTCCACGTAACTTTTAATAAGTGCAGTAAAAACGAAAGCGATGGCTCAGACGTAATACAGCGTAATATTGCATGGAACCATACAAAAAGTATCAATTAACTTTCTAAGAGTGCATGTATGAGAGTTAATGAACTGGGTGTAATTGTAAGCAAATAAGTAAGACGTAAGTTATGGCGCAATTTCGTTATTTTAAGATGCAATTTATTACATCTTTAACACTGTTTCTTATTTATTACTTTACTTTTAATATCATTTCACCAATGAAATTCTATGAATAAATTAATTAAACTTATTAGTTAACATAAAATTTCAACAGACAAAAAAATGGGGCAAGGTTAGTGTGTACCAGTAATTATTATTGGTCAGTAATTATGTTACTGGCGCTAAATAAAACTTTCGATTTAATCACTATGCTACTAGAAATTATTTTAACAAGCTGCCTTATAGAACAGATTTCACACAGCTTGAGCAGTAAAAGCGTACCTTCACAATGCAGGGCCAATGACTGCGCCCTTTACCCTGTCGTGTGACAAATAGTGCGCTCACGACTCACGACTTTGGGATTATGTTCGACTTAACGTGTTACTGATTTCAATGCACAGCACATTCGAGTTATGAAATATAAATATTGATTTAGTAAGTTGATTTTTTTATGTAACTGAATGATGAGACGAGCTGGTCGTTTGCCTGATGGTAAGCAATACGACTGCCCATAATAATAACACCACCACCCAGAACTTTGTTTTGCGAAATCATGCGCGGCGCTGCACTATGCTCGTCACCCTGAGACAATTAGCTGTTGAGTCTCATAATGCGCAGTAATTTGCCGGCTACAATGCCAAAGTGTTCATATTAGAACAGACGAGACATTTTTTTTATGGATGGAATCTTATTTCATTTTGCCGACTTAAAAAAAGGAGGAGGTACTATGTTACACTTAAATATTTCATTTATGTATGTTCACCAATTTCTCCGCCAACTGTTGACCGATTTCAAAAATTCTTTTTGGGTTCAGGTCCAAGTAAAAACGCATCCAAATCGGTTCACGTTTAAGAGCTACGGTGCCAGAGACAGACACATAGTGGCCAAACTTATAACACCCATCCTTTATGCGTCGGGTGTTTAAAACAATTGGCCGATTTTCGCCATAATCCAAAGGAGACTCAAAGGCACTGTGTCATCACACTGTTGAATTAAGCCGTTCAAATCGACCTTAAATTGTGCACCTACGTTATTTCCAAAAAATATCACTGTTTCATCACAGACCTTGAAACATTGCAAATACAAGTAAGTTTATAATTTATTAACATTAATAGCAACCTGCGCCTGCGCCTGCGCCGGGCTATTAACTACCAGTGGTTTAGAGGCACTAATAATTATTATTATACCGATTTAATTAATTAATCCCAGTTACCACACATTACTATGATGTTTCCACATTTTTAGCAATATGTATATTGCAAAAATTTTATAGTGAATGATAAACTCGACTTTTATTAAATTACATAGAAAATTAATGTTATCAAAAAGTTTACAACGAAATCCTTTTAAGATTTGTTTGATAAGATCAATCATACTTAACACACATCCGCCTATACAGATATGCGTGTTTTACTTAGAAATAATTGTTATGGTTGCATAATGTTCATGTAAAATATAGTATAACAATTTATATCGTTATATTAGTGCGAAAACATTGTGAGGAAATCGGCATGTTAAAGAATTAATCACAAAATATAGTAGACATGTGACATCCACCAACCCGCACTGGGCCAACGTGGTGGATTATGATACATACTCTCTCTGTGAGAGAAGGCTCGTGTCCCAGCAGTGGGAACGTAATGGGCTGATGATGATGATGATGCTGAATTGTTATAGTCGCAAAATGTTCATGTAAATTATAGTACAACAATTTATATCGTTGTATACAGTAAACCATACATAGAGGGCGAGTGTGGCTCAGTGGGAGCATGTGCGACTTTCGATCTGACACACTCGAGGTCAAATCCAGCTGGTCCTGCACCACTGACTTTCATAAGTTATGTGCGATAACATCGTGAGGAAGAATTAATGACAAAAATTCATAAACATGCGACATCCACCAACCCGCACTGGGCCAGCATGGTGGATTACGACTCATACTTTCTCTATGAGAGAGGGCCGTATCCCAGCAGTGGGAACGTGATGGGCTGATGATAATGAGAGAACTAGCTCTACATTTAAAACCTTTGAAATATAATATACCTAGGTTATATTATGTATATACTCGTATTACTTATCGTATATGATGCACCCTTAAACCACCCCAACCTATTTCAATAAAGTTTATACCTACATAATATATCATCATTATGTATGTCTTTTTAATTTATTTAGTAATTGTTTTTTAGACTATCCTACTTAATATTATAAACGCGAAAGTTTGTAAGACTGTATGTATGTTTGTTACTCTTTTACGCAAAAACTACTAAATGGATTTTGATGAAACTTTACAATAATATAGCTTACACATCAGAATAACACATAGGCTACTTCTTATCCCGGGAAACCGCGGGTGAAAGCGCAGGGCGCAGCTAGTTACAAAATAAATTACAAAAAGCGCTTTCTACCACTTACTCAAAAAGAAAAAGATATAATACAAAATGCTTCATTGTACACCAAACAAATCGCATCAGTAGTTACAAACTTACAAACAAATAACAATGGGCGGACTTATCGATAATAGCGATCTCTTCCAGTCAACCTTTGGATGGAGTTCACTAACGGAGTGAGAAAGGTCGGCGAAGTAAATAAAATAGTAATAAACGATCTGTTCTTAATATCTTTTCTTTCTTTCTTTCTTTCTTTCTTTACCCTAAATTCTAATATCCTAAAGTAACGACCTGCGAAAGGCGGCCGGAAGAAACTGGATGAGAAGAGCCGAAGATCGGGCTCAGTGGCGTTCATTAGGAGAGGCCTATGTACAGCAGTAGACGATTACAGGCTGATGATGATGATGATGATGATCCTAAATTCAGATAAAAGATGTATGATTTGTTTCTCTACAGGACTCAAACTGGTTTTCCAAATCAAATAGGTATCTACAACAATCAGTAATTTGTAGCCGCTATCAAATAGCTCGTAATAAACAATTAATTTGAGCAAACTATATAATCAGAGTAATCGTGGTTTATTTGATTTATAAACTGTTGTATAATCTGTGGTTACCAAACGCTATTATTAAATACTCATTGAACAGTTGTAAAGTTTCAATTTGTGCTTTTATATCTTTATATATAAAAAAATTCAGTGTTGGTTTGTGACACAATTTATCCATTTTATAAGGTTATAGCGGCATTTCTTCAGCGAATTTTGTTCTGCTAGACACGGGTTTCTTCGGTATGGTTACGATATAATATATATGATTTAAATAATAATGATACAGAGATTGGTTTTATTGTGGACTGGTTCGCGTAGACACAATAAGATTTTTATAACCAATAGGTTTTCAGAATCGGATCAGTACCTATTATATTGTTCTGCAGAGATTACCTGCTACAAATAACTTTACCTATATATAATATGTATTAGTATAATCACAGAATACTAAGAGACAGAAGCATCACTCCGCAAAGAAATTTAAACAAATAGTGACTCTTGCTATGACGCAATAAAATTCAATTCAGCTCGCGTAGCGCTGCATACCTACCAGTCATATTAACCAACAGAGCGCCTCTCTTTCTATCGCATAGCTCTTATCTATTCTGACGCGGCACGTGTAACGACGCGCGACCCGCCGTCGGTGTCCGGCTATGTACTTGTAGCTTCGTACCAACAGTGCGGAGTGCGCTAGGCCTGGTATAATAGAAATATAGATTTGCACATTGGATACTTTATATTAATTCCGGAAAAGTCCTATAATGTTAATTCTACGCGAGCATGTCGCGGGTGTTAGAAATGACATTTTTGACATGACGTTTTTAATGACTTTATGACATGACGTTTCTGACTTGATGTTTTTGACATGTTTGACGTTTGACACTTGGTGACCGATTGCGAACTACATAATATTTCTTATCAAAAGTAAGACTCTTTGTGGTAATTGTACCAGAATAAAAGTAATTTGGTGTGCAAACACTATTAAAAATAAGAATACAATTTGCTATTTTAATTATTTTTACGACTATTTCGTTTAATGATTATTTTGAAAGTTGATAATCTCTTGTTTGAACAATGGGAAAGTTCTAAACTAGAATTTATCTGTTTGCATTGATATGATATTTAAACTGTTGTGTTAAATGAATTTATGGTTTGTAATACTGATAACTTTAAAGATAATGTTTCAAATGTATTATTTTTATATTATAAGTTTGTGCTCTGACTTCGTAGTACGTGATGATATTTTACTGTTTTTGTTTAACAACTCGATGTGTATCGATAGAATATTAAAACTATAACATAAAATATAAATATAGTTTGTAATACTAATTACATAAGGATATTGTATATGAAAAGTACTATTTTTATAGGAAGTCTGTGTCTTGACATAGTGGTAGGTTATAGTACTTTGCTGATGATGATATATTTGACTTGATTTATGTTCATAGAATATTTAAACGACTGTGTAAAATATGATTATAATTTGTAATACTAGTTGTATAAGGATAATTTGTTTAAAATAATGTTATTTGTGTAAAGTAGTTGAGTATTGACTTTAAAGACTTCGCTGATGTCTCATGATTGGTAGATTTGGAAATCGGGTCATGTTTTTCTATAACCAATCTGGGGGTATTAAAAGGTTTCTATAAAAAGCGAGGTATTTCCTAAAATCAGTTCAGTAGTTTGCCACTGGGAGCCAGAGATCAAAGCTAAGTACCATTTACTTTGTCTACTTATTTTGTTGTTATTATTCTGTGTAATTCTGTGCAATATTCTATGAGTTTCTTGCTTGTCATGTTGTTAGTATGTGCTTGAATTATATATTGATGGTGAATAATTCATGTACTATGTTTCCAATCATATTTTATCCTGTAAAGCCCATTTATCTGGCAGTTACCAGATTATGTACCAAATGTACGTAATGTTTTACTGTAGAATAGAACATGTAGGTACATTTCGCATATGTAATAAATTGTGTTTGTTGATAATGCAATATGATGGAAAATATTTGAATGGATAAATGATAATTTTGGAAATGGTATTTTGAGTAATTTATTTGCATAAAAGTAATAAATCCCATTTAGTTGATGAGTATTTTCTATATTTTATTTCTAACTACCCGCCTCTTCCTGACTTAACAAATCATTTTGGTTAATTGAGCTAGGTAGGTAAATCCTTTTGATAAATAGCAATATCTATATTATGTAGAGTCACCCCTTTTCTAACATCAGAAGTGGGATTCCTACCTGGTAAATGTAGTGTCTAATTGTTTTAACTGGTTTTTTAGAATACTGTGGGTGTCTCGACGGTTAAGACTACCCTACTACCCTTCGGGTTACCATTCGAGCTGCGAGGGAGCCCTTCAAGCTGCGGAGGGAACCCTTCGAGCTGCGGGGGGAGCCCTTCGAGCTGCGGGGGGAGCCCTTCGAGCTGCGGGGGGAGCCCTTCGAGCTGCGGAGGGAGCCCTTCGACCAGCGGGGGGAGCCCTCTGAGCTGCGGCCGCCCTCTGAGCTGCGGGCGCCATACGCGCTGCGGGAGCCATACGCGCTGCGGGCGCCATACGCGCTGCGGGCGCCATACGCGCTGCGGGCGCCATACGCGCTGCGGGCGCCATACGCGCTGCGAGCGCCATACGCGCTGCGGGCGCCATACGCGCTGCGGGCGCCATACGCGCTGCGGCGCAATGCGCGCTGTGGCGCCATATGCGCTGCGGCGCCCTACGCATTACGACCACCCTTCGAGCTACGACCACTCTTCGAGCTACGGCTACTCGTGGTTCCTAGGAAGGAGTTCGGCTGGAGCAGTATAACAATGGTTTCCAAAGTTGGTAAGGCCTTTAAAGGCTCTGCACTATTACGGTTAGGATCGTGGAACATTTTAGAGGATAGATCTTGGCTAAACTTTTGCATAAAGTTTCGACTTAAATCTCGAAGTGTAAAATAGAACCGAAAAAAAAAAATCTAGAATGTTTTAACGTATTTATTAGTTAATGTAGATAACTAATTTACGGAATTATAATAATTGAGTGTGTTTAGCATTACATCGTTAATGATGCCATATTTCAACAGCACCATAACTTCTGCCTCTGAATTAACATCTTCGTTCGGTGTTCTGACCTAAATATCACAACTTATAAGTTATACCTACTCACAATGACTTTTATAAAATATCTTATAATACTAATGCTAATTGCAGTATAATAAAGTCTTTCGCAAAATGCATTGGTAAGTTTATAAATTGTTCTTTGATTGAAGATAGATAACTTTTTTATTCTAAGCTTCTTATTTGGACATTTTACTAAACAACACCCTGATACAGAAGTCATATTGTACATTAATTAGAAAGATCTTCTATTTAAAATGAATTGACATCATTGTTCTTTCTAACCTAAATAGCACAACCTACTTATGATGACATACCTACTTACAATGATTCTTATAAAATGTCCTTTGATACTGATGCTAATTACAGCATGATGATAAATCTTTTGCAGAATGCATTGGTTGCCTTTTATATAAAATTGTGCTTTTGATTGAGGATAAAGATTGCTTTTATTCTGAGCTTCTTATTGGGACATTGCTATACAACACCATGATATATAAGTCCTATTGTATACTGGCTAAAACGATCTCTTGTTCAAAATGCCTGTAGTAAGAGTTAAAAGCATATTGTCAGTATATATATCGATGGATTTACAAAATGTTGTCTATTGATAAAATTGAGAATTTTATCAGCACAAGAATTATATCATTACCTGAAGTTCATGATCAAAACCTTATTTGATACTCCCTTTGGTGATATAGTAAATATGATTACCATCGCTTGTGATAGTTATGTCAGGTAGGCCGAACATTTTGATAACTTCTTAATATAGGTTGAGGTATTGGCCAGAGGTATTGTTGTTGGGTGTTGCTGTTGAAAAAGGTTACTCAAACGAAACATTACGAAGTTGCTGAATGTATGTTACACTTGTTTTAAGAATAACATTTCTTTGATAAAACATTTTTGACGAAGTACTTTTTAAATTTTCGCAAATTGTATTCATATTGAGAATTTATCGGGTATGTATTTATGAAAATAACATTTTGACTAATCTCGATGTTTCGATCAAGTTGCATTGATCGTGGAGAGAGACTTCTGGTTTCTTCTTTTGGAAAGAGACTTTTCGTTTTTCACGAGAAGAAGACTTTTGATGAAATTATTAAATGCCACGTATTCCCACCCGTTCTGCTTATGTCCTTTGGTTTACACTGTGGTCTGCTTGTATGCTGTTTGTCGAACATCACTGGCAGTGGGTGATGCGGCTCTCATGCGGGTACAAGTTGGCAGGTTTGCGCTGTGGTCTGCTTGTATGCTGTTTGTCGAACATCACAGGCAGCGGGTGATGCGGCTCTCATGCGGGTACAAGTTAGCATGTATTATATCTATAATCCTGTCCATAATCCTGAATCCTGATACGATAAATGGCATAATGTAACAATGTGTACTTTGAGGACAAAGTAATTGTCAGTATGGCCGTGTTAGAAATGACATTTTTGACATGACGTTTTTAATGACTTTATGACATGACGTTTCTGACTTGATGTTTTTGACATGTTTGACGTTTGACACTTGGTGACCGATTGCGAACTACATAATATTTCTTATCAAAAGTAAGACTCTTTGTGGTAATTGTACCAGAATAAAAGTAATTTGGTGTGCAAACACTATTAAAAATAAGAATACAATTTGCTATTTTAATTATTTTTACGACTATTTCGTTTAATGATTATTTTGAAAGTTGATAATCTCTTGTTTGAACAATGGGAAAGTTCTAAACTAGAATTTATCTGTTTGCATTGATATGATATTTAAACTGTTGTGTTAAATGAATTTATGGTTTGTAATACTGATAACTTTAAAGATAATGTTTCAAATGTATTATTTTTATATTATAAGTTTGTGCTCTGACTTCGTAGTACGTGATGATATTTTACTGTTTTTGTTTAACAACTCGATGTGTATCGATAGAATATTAAAACTATAACATAAAATATAAATATAGTTTGTAATACTAATTACATAAGGATATTGTATATGAAAAGTACTATTTTTATAGGAAGTCTGTGTCTTGACATAGTGGTAGGTTATAGTACTTTGCTGATGATGATATATTTGACTTGATTTATGTTCATAGAATATTTAAACGACTGTGTAAAATATGATTATAATTTGTAATACTAGTTGTATAAGGATAATTTGTTTAAAATAATGTTATTTGTGTAAAGTAGTTGAGTATTGACTTTAAAGACTTCGCTGATGTCTCATGATTGGTAGATTTGGAAATCGGGTCATGTTTTTCTATAACCAATCTGGGGGTATTAAAAGGTTTCTATAAAAAGCGAGGTATTTCCTAAAATCAGTTCAGTAGTTTGCCACTGGGAGCCAGAGATCAAAGCTAAGTACCATTTACTTTGTCTACTTATTTTGTTGTTATTATTCTGTGTAATTCTGTGCAATATTCTATGAGTTTCTTGCTTGTCATGTTGTTAGTATGTGCTTGAATTATATATTGATGGTGAATAATTCATGTACTATGTTTCCAATCATATTTTATCCTGTAAAGCCCATTTATCTGGCAGTTACCAGATTATGTACCAAATGTACGTAATGTTTTACTGTAGAATAGAACATGTAGGTACATTTCGCATATGTAATAAATTGTGTTTGTTGATAATGCAATATGATGGAAAATATTTGAATGGATAAATGATAATTTTGGAAATGGTATTTTGAGTAATTTATTTGCATAAAAGTAATAAATCCCATTTAGTTGATGAGTATTTTCTATATTTTATTTCTAACTACCCGCCTCTTCCTGACTTAACAAATCATTTTGGTTAATTGAGCTAGGTAGGTAAATCCTTTTGATAAATAGCAATATCTATATTATGTAGAGTCACCCCGTTTCTAACACGGGCGTAAACTAGTCTTAGGTATAATATGAACGCATTATTAAAACTGGGCGCCTAGCATTAGACTAGTTCATAAGGTGACCAGGATTCATGAAAAGGAGAAATAACAAAATCTTTAATCATGACTCGGTTATTTCATCGCCGAATACCTCGCCGAATTACTCGTGGGCGAATACAACGCGTTTACATAATTATTCGTCTGTATTCAGTTCACATACTATAGCATTACTGTGTTCCAGTTTGGAGGGCATTGTAGCCAGCGAAATTACTGGGCATTATGAGACTCAACAGCTAATTGTCTCAGGGTGACCAGCGCAGTGCAGTGCCGCGCAGGATTTTGCAATACAAAGTTCTGGGTGTTGCTGTTATTGTTATGGGCTGGCGTATTGCTTACCATCAGGCAAACGACCAGCGCGTCTCGTCATTCAGTTACATAAAAAAAAACTGTTCAACATGGATGACGTGTGTCACTACGACTTTGTGTCTACTTTAACTTTCAGAGATTCACAAACATTTTAAATGAAAAAGATGACAACGAAGATAGTAAATTACCGCTTCCTAGGATCCCATATTCACGGGATCTCCCTGAAATTTCTATACATGTTAAAGTGGATTCTTTACTTCCACCCATCAAATCAGGTAGACAGTTACGTAATTTATAGTTAGTTTTCTTTACTATTAGTACATGAGCCTATGTTTCACTACAATAAGTTAATAATAATAATAATAAGGCACAGGCGAGGACAGGGGGGAAATTAGTAGGTGTTAATATTTTCTAATGAGGCGGAACTGACAGGTGCCAAAGTCTCATATCATAGACCGGTTCTCAACCATTAAAAATTCACCTCAATAACCCAATCGTAAGTAATTTCTTTATCTCCAATAATAGTCCTCGCACTTATCGGGGGCTGTCTTTGATTGCATCTTAATGATACACTTAGAGACAGTCCCTGATAAGTGTTTCCCATTACATCTAAACTAAATGCTCTAAAAAGCTTCTACGTGTTGGACTCATGTCCCCGTGCAAGCCTCCAAAGGACCGGGTGAATAACCCGTGAGAAAGATGACATTAATAATAATATTAATAAGTCGTTTAAAACTAAAAAGTCTATCTAAATCACCTTACATGGACAACCGAACCCGTAGAGAGGTTACCACACCCGCCCACGAGTTGGCGCCCACTGCGCGACCTTCAGCTGCGTCTTTTATAATAATATCATAATAATAATTATTATTTATTATTACAGGCCGTTAGTAAGTTTGAAAGGCGTTAAGTGTAGAAATAACTCAGCAGTGATAATAATTGTAGCAATGCAGGAGATTGAGAGCGAGATGCTGGCATGATAAAGGTGACCTCTACCCAGCCATTGCTTTACGATAGCGAGTCGTAGTATCACATAGTAGTAGGTAGTATACATACTAGGTATACATACCTATTTTAGTTATGTATACTCTAAGGTAGTACATGTTATTATAGTTTGTACTCTTTGTAAAATGTAGGTACATACATTTTATAATTATGTCATTTATGTTGAAACCCCGTCTCTTACAGTTTAGGTCCTCTCCATCCATCAATCAATCAATCAAAAGTTCTTTATTTAACTTTGTCGTCACAGACGCACTTATGAACGTCAATTATTACAATGACTCTACCACCGTATCGGAAAAAGAACCACTACTCAGAAGATACGGCAAGAAACTGAGGGGCATATTTTTTAGAACTTTTGTTACAAAATTTTATGTTTGTTTTTGACAATATTATCTTTCTTATGTGCCAGTTGGCTACTTGGCAGAAGCGGAATGTTCCATGCATCTTTGTCTTCTATGTAATTACTAACTACATAGTATGCTTTTTTCATTAGAATATTTTTCACACTCAATTTGAATCTACTTTCTGTGAGCTCCGTTATACATCCAAAGGTTGTCTGGAAGAGATCGCGTGGAGCGATAAGACCAATACAATAATATTTATATAATTAAATTCGCTTCAATTCAACTGGTACATAAGAAACTTAATATTGTAGAACACCAAAAATGTATGCAATCTCTTAAACAAAAATGCCCCTCAGTTTCTTGCCGCATCTTGTGAGTAGTGGTTCTTTTTCCGATGCAGTGATAGAGTTATGGTGATAATTTGACGTTCATAAGTGAGATTTTGATTTGGTTTGATTTTATTCCATTTGATTTTGTCCACTGTCCCCCAGGGATTGGGGGATAAAATAGGACTAGGGCTCTGTCCTCTTTTCTACCAACGACCTACTTTTCAAATGTATTACTAACGCTATTCCTGTAGTACTAATTGAAAGACAAACGACATCCTTCCTTATCCAAAGAAGACACACATGTCCAACACTAACAAATATGACCTCAGTATCGACTGCGACTCGATTCCGTAATTAACGAGATATCGATCTGTTTACTCGACTGTGACTAATCGATTAACTCTATCGGGTTTGTTTTTACAGATAATAAAGTCGATGCCAAAATAGTTACTTAAAATAGATATAAAAATACACAAGCTACTTTTTGCATAAACTAAATTTTCGTAGTTTTTTCCGTACCACATTTAGGGAGCTTACCACGTTAAAAGCTGTATTCTTTTTCCATATTTTATTTACCTAATCGATCAGTACGATCGATAAAAAATATATCAAGTGTCATCTACAAATCCTAATGAACATTTATCCGGTGAAGCTGCAGAACGTAGAAGCTATTGCATGATAAAAAATCATGTGTTATTCCTAATTTCACTCAAATCCGTCCAACCGTTATGGCGTGAAGGGAACACACATACAAACTTGCGCATTTTTAATATTAATATGAATTAGTGTGAAGTGTGATTAGTGTGAATGATCGCTAATGAAAACTTATGATAATTTATTATTTATTTTTGTTACAGGTAAGTCATCATAATTTAATGAGTCTATGGAAAGAAGAGTGCACCATGTGTCTATTTACCAAAAAGTTCAGTAAGTACGACACTAGTTAAACTTTTATTATTCCTCATTTCTGGATTACCTGCGTCTCTACACTTTTTTTATCAAAATATTTGGTTTAGAAAAACAATTTAATCTTTTTTTAAACTTAATACAACTACTTAAGTAAAGTATAACTAAGAATGCAGTCGAAATTGTCCAATAACACTTTTCATATTGAATTAATTATTTATATGAATTAATGTTAATCTTTGGTTTGCTAACAGAACCTTCAACTTTACGATAAAGACAACCCGTTTAGTTACGATTTCTATATAATCTTGAAATTGGGCAAGATGTTTTCTTTTATTCTAATTAATACAAGGTAACCTTGCATCATCGGAACTTAACTATAACATTAAATTAATCAATTAAAATATGCTGTGAAATTCTGCAAAATTCTGGAAAGAGAAGATAAACATATGCCAGGCACGCCTATAGTTTATCTGTTAGGTATGCCTACAATATTTAGGGTTCCGTATCCAAAGGGTAAAACTAGTATTTATTACTAAGACTCCGCTGTCCGTACGTCTGTCTGTCTGTCCGTCTGTCACCAGGCTGTATCTCATGAACCGTGATAGTTCGACAGTTGAAATTTTCACATATAATGTATTTCTGTTGCTGCTATAACAACAAATACTAAAAAACAGAATAAAATAAATATTTAAGGGGCTCCCATATAACAAACGTGTTTTTTTGCCGTTTTTATAGATAATGGTATGGAACCCTTCGTGCACGAGTTCGACTCGCACTTGGCCGTATTTTTAAATTTGTAGCGCGCGGCAATTATAATTTTTGTGACACTGTATTAATATAAATACAAATATGTACTATAGCAGTAAAGATTTTTCTTTAAATAAGGTTGTACGGTAGAATCAAAGAACTAACTATTACGTAAAATTAGCGGCAATAATTGCTTATTTTTAATCTCTTAACACCCGCGCGAACATCAACATAAGTTGGTGTTTTTATTATCTATGAGTAATTTTTGAGACACTTTGCATTTTCGATATTTATTTGTACTTAAATTTGCAAACGTTCGTCTTTCAGTATTTTCAATTTCAGAATTAGTTTAGGCCTGAAGTAACTTTTCCAGCGAATTTCTTTACAGCGACCACAAATAAAATTCAACAAAAAATTTTACAAAATTTTTCTTTAAAATCCGTTCTGTGGTTTTAGCGTGATTTAGTAACAAACATCCACTTATCCATCCATCCTAACAAACTTTCGCATCTACGATATTCGTATGACGTAGCTCTTTTTTAATGTAGCTTTTAGTAAATATTAGTCTACTAGAGAATACCTACAGTTTACTCTAACAAACACAACTAGATTAAAACAAACTCTTGCGCATGAGTCATGTGTCCTCTGCGTCTACCAGACATTGCTTAGCAAACACATGGTAAATGGTAATCTACTGTCCTACGCCTTAACACCTTGTCTCAACAAATGTTTTTAAATATATTTTTGGTATGGGCGTTAATTTTTAGCATAGACATAGCTCTAAAATGGCTTTCCATTTTATAGTCTCGGTTTTTCTTCAGGCTACCACCCTCAGTCAGTAAGACCTAATGAATTTGAGGGGAAACTGCCTAAAATATGGTGTCCTTAAATATATTCTTTCTATACGTTATTCAATCAATAATTAATTATCATTTTGTTTCCAAAAGTGTTTAAAATAAATTATTATTATTCTAGGTTAGGGTATCTATTTCAACAAATAAAGAAATATAATAGTGCGAAATGTACCTATATTCACTTAAAAGTGTCGTTCGTAGCCGTACTAGGATACCCTGAACTTCTACGATTCCTTTCTCTGGACTGCTCGAAAAATATAAAAGATTTTTTTCCTATACCTCAGATGAAAACAAGTTTTTTTTTTTTCATTTGAGATATTGAAAATTACAATACAATTACACTTTATTGCATACCACAAATATAATTACAAGAAAAAAATGAGACACCTTAATACAATCGACTGTCTTATCGCATCAGACAACCTTTGGATGGATTGGACAAATGTAGGCACATAATTCAAGGCTTCCGTCTACCAAAAGACCACCAGAATACATTTACAAGTCTTTGTATTAGTGGGATTTCGTCGCAGTGCTCCATCATAGAACGTTTCGTTGCATTATTCACTGTGACTAAGTTCCAAGTCATTCTTTTATTTGACTCTATCAGCTGGTTATTAATGTTGCTATTGTCTGTAACCTCTCGTATTGTATCACACTATCCATTATTGCGAACGAGTAGAGTAATATTTAACTGTAAATAAAGGTCACAGTTTAGATTTTGATTAAGTGTGACGGATTTGTACCTAAGTAAATTCAAATGACGCGTAAAGACTGTTCTAATGAGAAAAGCATACTATACTGTTCGTGGTTATATAAAAGACAAAGATGCTTGGAATATTCCACTTCTGCAAAATAGCCATCTGGAACATAAGAAACATAACATTGTAGAAAACCAAGAAATTGTACCAATTCTCTAAAAAATCCCTCCAAATAAACGTTTGTGAGGATGGATGGAGAGATGGATGAATAGACGGGTGTATGTTTGTGATTCAATCACGCAACAACTACTGGACGAATTTCGATGAAATTTGGTATGTACATTCTTTAAGTTCTGTAAATTGACATAACCTTAAATCCCGAGAACTGCGGGCGAAACCGCGGAGCATAGCTTGTTCTTAATAAGATATTCTTTTCCCAGACCCCTCAAGCAGTGCTTGGCCACTTGGCATGTCCGCCTACTTAAATAATTCATGCTACTTAACTCTAAAATAATAAAGGTGTACAACCTTCCAAATGAAGCGGTACAGTTTGGCGTGAGGTGAGTGTGGGCGGTGGCGGTGGTCAGTCACCACACTAATGGCGGTAGATTCAAAATGGTAACAAAAACAACGAGTAGTGCAACAAACTTGTAGAAGTTCAGAATCATATGGCGATAAATATGTTGAAGTTCTAGTAATGTCTTCTAATATTATTAATGTCAAAGTTTGTAGATGGATGGATGTTTGTTACTCAATCACGCAAGGATAGGATTGCAGTACCTAGGTTTATACTGAGTAAAACGAATAAGTCATTCAATTGTGTACGTTTATACAATAAAATTCCAAAATGTATAACAGAGCTCACAGAAAGTAGATTCAAATTGCGTGTGAAACATATTCCAATGAAAAAAGCATACCATGCAGTTAGTAATTATATAGAAGACAAAGATGCATGGAATATTCCGCTTCTGCCAAGTAGCCAACTGGCACATAAGAAAAATAATATTGTCAAAAACAAACATAAAATATTGTAACAAAAGTTCTAAAAAAAAATGCCCTTCATTTTCTTGCCGTATCTTCTGAGTAGTGGTTCTTTTTCCGATACGGTGGTAGAGTCATTGTAATAATTGACGTTCATAGGTGCGTCTGTGATGTCAAAATTGAATAAAGAACTTTTGAACTTCGAACAAGTTAAATCAATAAATGCACGATTTCAAGCAAATTAGATACTGGGCGTTATGAGCATTGTCTCATAAAACCAATGATCGCAATCCTGTGCAGCATAAGCTTTTGCAGAACAAAGCTCTGGCTCTGTCTGGTGTTGCAAATGTTTACCATCAAGTGAGTTGCTTACCGTCAAGTGAATGACGAGTTCGTCTCATCACTCCCTCGTTTAAATTGTTATCTATCTAATTAGTAACGCAACTTCAAACAAAATTAACTCATGTTAAAAACCTGACCCGCTATTAGGGCTGTCAGGTCCCGTGGGCGGCGACAGTTACTGACTTACTGTTAATATTGGCTCCAAATAGGGCTGTGCCAGATTCTTATCGAGCCACATCTATTTGGGTTCTGGGAGACAGTTCGTTTGAACATTTGAAGTGGTCTAAGTGTAGCGGCATTTTGTTTTGCTTTACATCTAGGTCAAATAAAATGTCTGTTAATGTCATTTTAAATATTTGATGCACTTAGTGTAAAAAGATTTTCAAGTGGAATTAAGGTCAAATAGTATATACATAGATCCTACGTGTAAGGAACCAGGAATTAGAAAAAGAGAAGGGTTCAATGACAAGGAATTACATTGTTCCACAACTCCTACAACGCTCAGGAAGAAAATGAACACTCATAATGGTGTTACTTAATTTTGTACAATTTCTATAATAATTTTTATACTATCATGGTTACTGACATTAGAATTTGATTTAAACAAAACAAATACATGCTAAATATCCCGTTTCTAAATTAAATTCTCTAATCATGTTATTTTATTTGTCTCGCCTATACTGTGCCACTGCTGGGCCTAGGCCTCCCCCAATTCCTTCCACCTGTCTCTCTCCTGCATCTAGTGAATTTATTTACTCTTGGAATTCGGCAAGCTATAATTACTTTGTCGATCA
This sequence comes from Petrophora chlorosata, assembly GCA_951640565.1. NCBI lineage: Eukaryota > Metazoa > Arthropoda > Insecta > Lepidoptera > Geometridae > Petrophora > Petrophora chlorosata. The sequence goes on from OX621209.1 coordinate 14,266,415, forward strand.
AATCTTCAAGCGCATTGACATAATTACTTACTCTACGTTGTGATTGTGACAGCGTATCTTCAACTAACTTACAAACATTTTCAACACCATCACAATGGCATTGTCGTCACCGTCCGTCGTCACAATGACACAACACTTCCTCCGTTTGTCTGTGCGTTTGTCACAAGTGGGTCGGTCAAAGAGGGCAGATCAAATGCCATTGTTTAAGCTTCGTCAGTAGCTACGTTACAAATTAAGTTTGTTGTTATGTGAGTTTTTGATGTTTGAGTAGTTTCTCTCGGTAGTTTTTCTACAAATTACTGAATTGCGTTTGACCGCTATCCTGCTGTTGAGTCGCACCTGTTGTTGAGTGACGATGCGGTCAAAGAATGCACGTTCATCTAGAAGAAACATGTTCACTTTAGTTTTAAAGGTACTCAAATTGTAGCTATCCGCGAACATAGATGCCGGAAAAGAGTTCCACTTCTCTAAAAGATAGCCTCAGAAGTGCTGAGTCAACATCATTTGAGATTTGAAAACTGTCTCCGAGTGACGAGTGTAGCAGTTCTGCGATACAAAATATGGATGAAACTATTATTGTTATAAGCTTAGGTACAATAAGCTGTATCTTTTAGATAACTAGAAAATTTCATCAGAATCAAATGAAAAGTTTAATTTTACTGACCAACGGAATGAATGTTTTTCATCTTTCATCGATGATTTTATCAGTTCTTGCTGGCGGATGTTATTGTTCTCTTCTTAAAACTGAAACGCAATGAAAATATATAGTGTAATCCCGCTGAATATTATGTTGGTTGTTGTTAGTTCCTAACAACAACACTCTCGTTCTAGCGTTCAGTTCGTTCTAGCGTTCGGCGAGTCGACACCTGATGATGCCTCGTGCAGACGGCGAAACACGTGTCGTACAAAGAGTGTTGTTGTTAGGAACTAACAACAACGAACATAATATTCAGCGGGATTACACTATATATTTTCATTGCGTTTCAGTTTTGAGATGAATTTCCGCAACGTCACGCCTGATTCCATTGCATTCTCTTCTTCTTCAATTCATGATAGAACAAGAGATCTGAGTATGTCTGCTGTCTTGCCTTTTTAGGGTTTCGTACCCAAAGGGTAAAACGTGACCCTATAACTAAGACTCCGCTGTCCGTCCGTCTGTCTGTCTGTATGTCTGTCTGTCTGTCCCTCTGTCACCAGGCTGTAACTCATGAACCGTGATAGTTAGACAGTTGAAATTTTTACAGATGTATTTCTGTTACCGCTATAATAACAAATACTAAAAAACAGAATAAACTAAAAATTTAAGTGGGCTCCCAGACATGATTTTTTGCCGTTTTTATAGATAAACGTACGGAACCCTTCGTGGGCGGGGCCGACTCGCACTTAGCCGGTTATTTACTCTTAACATGTAACAACCTTAAGTTACCTGTAACTGTACAAATGAGGTGCTTTTCACTTACTTATTAAACTTAATTATTCCCTCACCCAACTTATTATTCCTATTACAAGCGGAACTACTTTTCTGCCCATTCATTGGCCACAATCTGCAATGCAAAATTGTAATTGCAATGCAAAATTTCCCAATTTCTGTAATTCTACCATTACCGGTTTTTCTAGTGCATAAATTACAGAACCTATGAGTTTAGGATACTTGGACCGGACTGTAAAATGGACAGACAGACGGCGAATTACGCAAAACTGTACCTAAATAGTGCGTGGACGTAGCCAGGATTTGATTGGGGCGACTATAATTAGTATCTTCTTGGAGGTAACCTAATCAGGGTTTGATTTTCGGAGTGATTGCTATCTTTGTAACCGACTTCAAAGAAGGAGGAGGTTCTTTTGGAGGAGGTTCTCCTGGAGGTTCGATTGTATGTTTTTTTTTTTATATTTGTTACCTCAGAACTTCGTAATCTATGAACTGATTTGGAAAATTCTTTTTCGTTGGGTTCAGTATAGCTACGCCCGTATAAATATCATCTATATCTTGGACTTCGAAGATACATTGAGTCGGTTTTTTTTATAAAATGTATACTTGTTTTTTTAACTGTACTGTGTGATGAGATCAGCAAGCCTGATGGTAAACGGCACGCTTGCCCATAACAATTGCAGAGCTAATTAGAACTTATCATATCTCTCGCCAATCAAACCATCGCAAATGTTTTTGGTTTTTCGTACCTGAGAAAGATTTAATTGGCGGCTATGAGATGATGTTGGCCCTAAATTTAGCCCTCTGACTACGGCCCTGTCAAAATAGTATCTAAACACAGTGTAGGCGAAAACACTCGCGTTCCGGAATTAGGCCTACGGAGCAATATTTGTCAGAACTGATGAAGAAATTAAGTCAGACTTGAGGTAGTAGTTGTACTTACTGCTGGGAAGGATGTGTTGCAATACATGCAATGAAAGATGCAACTTCTTGTAATTCGTATTTTGCGTGGGTGCTGGAGGTGTTAACACCTCCGACCGAGAGGAGAGAGGAGAAGGAGAAGTGTCCGATGGATGGCTTGCGACATAGATACGAATACGTATGAATAGTGAGGAAGTGAGGAATTTGTCGCTAGCTAACGTTATTTTGGTGATAAGTAATGTATTCTATGATGATGTTCCGACAGGGTTCCATCAAATATGGTTTTCGTAGTGAGAAAAATCGTCTTGTTGAGAATCAGAAATAATCAACCATTTTAATCAATCATTTTACTACAAGCATTACTGTGTTCCGGTTTGAAGGGCATTGAAGCCATCAAAATTACTGGGCATTATGAAACTCATCAGCTAATTGTCTCAGGGTGACGAGCACAGTGCAGCGCCGCGCAGGATTTTGCAAAGCAAAGTTCTGTATGGTGCTGTTATTGCTATGGGCTGGCGTATTGCTTACCATCAGGCAAACGACCAGCTCGTCTCGTAATCCAGTTACATAAAAAAAAAATACTTGGCATATGAGACTTAATACCTGCGATGAGCGCAATGCAATGCTACGCAGTGCCTTTTATGGTATTGAAAGTTCTGGGTAGCAATGCAATTGCTATATGCAGGCGTGGCGCTTACCATCAGGCGTATGACTTGCTCGTCTCATTACATCAGTTCCATAAAATATACCAGTTTGAACTACTGTTCTGCTGCAGTATGGTAGCTAATATTGACGACGGTCGGCAATCCAGCGCCTGGCATTTCTCAATTTCATTTTGAACTGAATTAAACTTAGGGACCATAGTGTACACAAATCACAATATTCGTTCCCATAATTCGCCGTCAGTGACAATAAATCTCCGAGTGGTCTTACATTAATATAGTTTTGCAATGGCCTGAAGCTTATTGAACAATGTTGTTACTTTAATTGAACGCGGTCGGGAACTGGCTTCCTAATGCCATACTATGTATAATAATAATAAATAATAATTATGTATATTGATCGAATATTATAGACCGGTTCTCACCTATTAAAAATTCACCTCAATTGCCCATTCATAAGTCATTTCAATATATCCAATAATAGTCCTCGTACTTATCTGGGGCTGTCTTTGATTGCATTTTCTTAATGATGCACTTAGAGACAGTCCCCGATAAGTGTTGCCCATTACATATCTAAATAAAACGCTTAATAGATCCATGTTTGGCCACTATCTCGCCTGATGTGAAGCGATGATGTGGCCTAAGATGGAGCACATAGATCTAGAGAGAGACGGCAGTTGAGCAGCTGCTCAGACCCGTCTCCCCGATGGTTCACCGAACATCATGATACATACATACTGAACAACACATAAACATACTAATAAACATACTGAACATGCTGTATTAAATCAAAAAGTATTTGTGAGTAGATAGTATTTTAAAAAGTATTTTTAAAGGTATTTAATTAGTTGTTTTTTACCTTACTGCACCGTATGCTACCATACCGTACTGCATGCCTACTTAACTGCTTTACTGCGGCTCCACCCTCGCAAAGAACAGACACAGTGCCTTGAATACCAACGTATATTATACGTGGATAAATCATAAATCATAAATCATAAATCATAAACATTTATTGCTAGAATATAGGTAGGTAATGTAGGTGTTACAGTAATAATTATAATGTTCCATATAATCTACCCTATTTAAGGGTGTGCAATACAATTCACATAAAAATAATTTAATTAATTTACAAGATATAATTTTATTATTTTACATTCTTGGATTCAAAGTAATCATAAGAAATAATTATTAGTTATATTAAGTGTCAAAATTTAATTAATTATTTTCATGTCTTAATAAGCCCATTAGAACATGCTTTCAAAGAAAAACGCCGTTTTCAAAACGTAATCTCCTTTAACTTTATTGCGTCCTAAACTCGTCGTAAAAAGTAACAAGGCGCCCACAACCCATCAAAGGGTATGGTCCCACTTCCAGCGTGGGAACGCGCGTCGCCAATTACAGCGGGATTATCACGACAAACGCGCCGATTCGGGTGACCATGAGAGGCGCAAGATGTAGGACATACTTCTTTATCTTGTTCTTTTCAATTTTACATAATATTATGTTTGTTAAACGTCTTATACTTTATTAATATTCAATCATTTCTTGCATTAATATATTACAGTTTTGCAAATCTCAATCCTATTAATATCATAAACGAGAAAGTTTGTAAGAATTTATGGATGTATGTTTGTTACTCTTTCACGCAAAAACTACCAAACTGATTTTGATGAAATTTGGTATGTAGATACTTTAGATCCTGGAGCGGGTGGTACCACGGAGTACATAATATTATTTTAAGTACATTGTCTCTGGCAGGGTATAGCAATCTAAGTCGGTTCTCTATGCACTATGGAGAGTGTGCAATCCCAAACAACAACTGCACAATCCCCCCATCGCCATTCCACAATCAGGCAACAAGACGATCGGCACAACACCATTTCGAACGACGGGAGGGCACTGGTGACCTGTAATACAGGTGCTTATGAACCTACCACAGGCACCAGTCTCTCACAAGAATAGGTATTAGTAAATAAATTAGCCATAGATTCTCAATATTGTAATACTTATTGTGAGAGAAAATAAATGAATTATATTATTATTATTATTATTTCTACATGGTAGAAGTCCCGCCTACCCCCGTACGAAGCGTTTTGGCTCATCCTTCTTAATACGTTCCGCTAAGAAAAGAAAAAGAAATAAAAAATCATTTATTTGACAACCACAAAGTAATAAATGAAAAAGACACACGTTGGATAAAATACAAAAACAGAGAGAAAGAATATTTATAAGAAAACAAGAAAATACGAAATACATAATACTCTCTAGATCTATGTGCTCCATCTTGGGCCATCGCTTCATATCAGGCGAGATAATGGCCAAACATAGATATATTAGGCTAAAAAAAAAAAAGATAAAGTTTGTGGTGCCAAAAGGGACTACAATTCAGCACATATGTCTAATGACGATGACATCAGACGCTGGTTTTCAGTATAAGGAGTGCAACGCCCTGCCATCATCTGTATTTCCTATTAAATACAAGTTGGGTGTGTTCAATCATAAGTGAATAGATACTTACTAGGCAAGCGTGCTTCATCTTCGACCACATCGTCGCTTCCCATCGGGTGAGATCGTGGTCAAACGTTGGCCAGACAGATGTAAAAAAGAAATGTCGGACCGATCCGATTAATAGTCTTTAATTCACTTTCCTAGTCTTGAATGGTATGTATACCATCTCCTTTTATTTATGTCAAATACATAAGATCTAAGTGAAATCATGGTCACTGTGCAAATCACGTAGATCACGATCCACCCGCGGCGATCTACAAAGCGGTTGAGATGCGCAGGCGCATACTGCGGCGCATATATGGTCAAATCTGCAACAGACAGATTTGACCATATATGATGTGATTAATATAAATTGAGCTTTCATATTTGAATACCTAGAGCTGGCGCATTTACGGCTTTAGCTTAACATGTTAACAAGTAAATAAAAAAAAATGTTTAAACGAACAAAACTTGTGCTTATTTAAAATCTGGCTTGATATTATCAAAAAGATCTTGAAAGGAGCAAGATCACCCATAGCATTAAGATTATGATTTCCAAAAACCCAAATTATATGTGTTTTTGGAAATGTCTCATAGATCTTTCAATGATGGTCACGGTACAAATTCACGTAAATCACGATGCACCCGCGGCGGTCTACAAAGGGATTGCGTGCGCGGGCGCATACGTACTCTACTGTTGGAGACACATTTGACCATAAATATGACCAGAATACTCTACGGTACCCAAAGATCAGATTGAGATTGTTCTACGTAGGTATGCTAAGCTTTTCTTGGGCGTCATATTAATAATTTTACCACATATCTCGCGTAGAGGTCTAAAACTGTGGTCGTACGTTGAACGAGTACCTGTTACTTAATTACTTATTACTTAGAGTACAATAAACTGCATAATTATTTTTTTTCCCATTTTCCCCTCCTTTAGTTTACCTTTTATGCTTACCTAGGTTTGTCTAACATGATAGCTCAAATAAGAGTGGTGATTTATATTTAAGGCACCAACGACCATTAGCTTAAAATGGTCGCATCTCTAAATCAATAAAAATCCACGGAGACAACACACACTAATATTACCGGAACCCAATTAGAACTGTTTAGAAGAGGCCCACAATACATGTCAATAAAAATTTACAATGAAATTCCGAACTAATCAAAAATGATACGAATGATAAAACCTTCCGATGCAACCTCAGAAAATTCATACAAAAATGCTACTACACGGTTCATGATTTTTTAAATGAAAGAATGTAATTATTTCACGAGATGCACTTGACTGTAATTTTTACTAGTTTTTTTAAGTATATCTTATATATAAAACTAACTAGTTTTTTTAAGTATATCTTATATATAAAATTCTCGTGTCACAACGTTAGTTACTTTACTCCTCCGAAACGGCTTTACTGATTTTTACCAAATTTTATATGCATATTCAGTAGGTCTGAGAATCAGCTACTATCTATTTTTCATACCCCTAAGTTATAAGGGTTGTTCACCCTTAACATTTTTTTTTATTTATATGGCAAAACGACGTTTGCGGGCCAGCTGGTTTTTTATACAATTATTGTATAAGAAACAGGTTACAGGTGTAAGATTTTTGCTACACCCAATACTACAGGGTCCAGGTCGATAGTTATGTAACTATTGTACACTGTGTTGTAATATTAATAAATAAATATATAGTGTATTAAAACAAAGTCACTATCATCCGCGTCCTCATTTCTGTTTCTCCGATTACAACTTCTTAAAAACCACGCAACGGATTTTGATACGGTTCTCACTGTCATTAATTTTTTTTAGCGGTATGTAATATGTTCAATACATTCTAATTAAGTTTTTGTATGGTAAAGAAAATACAATGTTTAGTAATTAAATCGAAAAAATTTCACTACATTAAGTAAATTGCTTTCGTGCGAAGTCGGGGCATGTCGCTAGTTATTTTTTTAATCGTAGTCGTGACGAGACTATATCGCAAAAATCCAGCAACCCGTAACTGTATTACAATTTCAACACTTCTCACACCTGCGATGGTGGTGTAATGGTCAGCATAGTTGCCTTCCAAGCAGTTGATCCGGGTTCGATTCCCGGCCATCGCACGCTTTTTGCAGTTTAAAATACGTTTTTGTAGTTTATTGTTATAATGTAATTATGTTCTGAAGGTGTAGAAATAGTATTTTTGTATATTTACAGATGTGCATTGTAACTTATGACAATGTTTTTTGTTTTTCATTTCATCTCTCCGATAAGGGTTATCTGACTTGATAAAAAGCGGTAGTATTTATTATAATACATTAGCTGATAATTATCATGAGCTCATGTTTAATGCCTTTTACTTTTTTATTCGTTTACTATCGAACTTTGGCCTGATACAAAGTATTTAAAAAAGTAATTCATTCAAAAGAACAGTTACTTCATTACAACAGATAACTTAAGATAATATTTCCTGGCCATCCGGGGTCATCCCATCTGTCTGTCTGTTCCGAACAAAGGCGTTAAACAATTCCACAATTAGAGTCAAACGAAATTTAATAACACGCTGTGTCATTTGGGGAGTGAGCAGGGACGTAGTTAGGACCTATAGGGAAGGGGTAGAAGTCGTTGGCAGGTGCCTACTTAGGGAAAACGTGGGGGTACCTAACATTAAATTATGATATAAATTATAATTAATCAGGTACAAAAAATATTGTTGTTACAAGTATTAAAATGCATTATCAATTTGAAAGTTATTCCTATGACATTATATCTAACTACATAGCTGCGCCTCGCGGGGCGAGATCTCGGTAAATTTCGGGTAAACCGCGGGGTCATAGTTGCTTTTTATCTCGCGAGATAAAAAGTAGCTGTGTTTTACGAGAACCCAAATTACCAAATTTCATCAAAATCTGTGCAGTTTTTTTTTTTTGGTTGAGTAACAAACATCCATACATCCTCACAAACTTTAGCATTTTTAACCAATCTTACAAAAAGAAGGAGGTTCTCAATTTGTTCTTAGTTTGTTACCTCAGAACTCCGTCATTTATAAACCGATTTGGAAAATTATTTGCGTTGGGTTCAGTATAGCTACAATGTGGTCCCATATAAATTTCAACGATATTCAACCTTGGACTTCGAAGATACATCAGAATTGAAGTCGTTTTTTTTGTTATAAAATAAATTAGGTGTTTTTAAGTTTGTTATTGTACTTTTTGTTATTATGTTTTCTGACGGTGAAACAATAAAGAGTTATCTAATCTAATCTAATCTAATTTAATTACTTTTTTGTAATATTTAGCTAGAACAAACATATTTAGCCATTATTATTCGCAGTAAACTAAACAATATCAAGTTAAGGCGCCGCGTTGAATGTCCTAATACGGCGAGTTATGATCGACAAACAATCTTGATCGATCCAAGGCAATGTCAGCCTGTTCCGACGATCATATAAGGAGGCTCCCCGCAAGGCTTTGTGTCATAAAGATCATAGATATTTACAATGGCATGGTATTACGGTTTATTAGAGGTCGTTATACATTAATGAATACTTAAATAATAAATTCTAAAAATAAGCGCAAATTGTGCCAGAGATTTGTTGTTGCAAAAATATTATTATGCAAGATGTATGCAACATCTTGTATATTAATATTTTAGGAACAAAGTCATGATTTTTGACATATTAGTAAAGTTTTATCGGTCATCATCATGGAATGTTAAACTGAAACTAAATTTGTTACCGCTTTCTCTTAGTGTATTATTTTTAGCACGCAACCATAGAACGTGTATTATAGTGGCGCTTACTATCAGGCGAACGACTTACGCGCCTAATCACTCAGTACCATAAAACAAAAACAAGATATTTTATTTTTGACGAGTTTAAAATTAAAAGTAAAGGACCATATTTTACAAATAAGGTCTTTTTATATTTATTTATCAAAACAATCATTTCAATTAACGTGTGTGGTTATGTCATAAAACCTAGTTTAGTTTTATCTAGACATACGGTTCTCGATGATTTTATTGCAAGTTTTTAATAAGGCTAGGCTTTTTGCTAATAATTGTAATATTTTGAGGTTCTCATTTAATTCACCATCGCCACGTTCTGTACAAAAATTAAATTTCATCTTCAACATCAAGTACTTTTTTATGTATTTCATCCGCACGCTCTTGAACCTCAAGTGCGTGTCGAATTCAATAATTGACAGGCGTAGTTTATTAAAATCCGATTTGTACCAACCTCTCGCATTAAATATAAATTTACGATGTATCACCGGCCCATCCATCAGAGTTAATGATCCCAAACCGCCCCATTAAAGGGTTTCTTCTTCCGTATTTATACCATTTAGGGTTATCAAAGTCGTAAATATCTCGAAAGTGTGAATTTTTATAATATTTATTATGAGTCAGTCACCCCGTGGCTCGACGTTGCCGGCCTTGCGAGGTGGCATTGAAAGGCGCGGGGTGGCGGCGCCCTGCCCTTATATGGGGTATCCGCACCTGGTGATGACTTCCAGGTCACGTGGTGGTAATTGCATCTAAATTTTACGTTTATATCTCGTTTATTGTAGCTGGAGATTGTTTACGTGCTTGAGACGGCCTTGGCGACCTTGTTCTGAGCATCGTGCGTAAATTATGCAGAATTCCGAGCGCATGAGTGAGCGTAGAAGCATTTTGTAAGCTGTTTTTAAGTTACTTCCTTTACAGTTTCTCGTTTCGTATCGATAATTCAGCTTTGTTTTGGTCCTGAGAAGGATCTTTTATGATGACATGTTGAGTCATCGTAGTGGATAGTATGTAATTGAGAATGATAGAATTGTCGGTGATACGCAATTGAAGTGAAAAACATCTCTGTGCTTATAGTACGTTGTTAGATGTATTCTTAAAGGAACTAATATTTCCGGAAAAATAATGATTTACTTGGGACTCAAAATAGCTGTTACTAAAGTTCATTTTAGCTGCAACATCTGCTTTGAGCCTGTTTCATTCATGACCCTTACTATATATCCTCTACGTGATGAGTCAATTTACCACCACTCAGCTTTATCACGACTTACATGTGTCATATTGTACTGTCCAAAATATTAAACTGAATCTTTAATAAAAAGCTCACAGCAGATACATTGCATGTCCGAGGCAAATTAATTTATCATTTACAATGTAGCGAGCTGATTCAGACATTGCTATGGAATCAGGGCTGAGGTGGCGCCATTTATCAGTCACTAAGCCAGATATTATTGATCGGAATAAGCAAATAGTTTATTATATTGTTTTACTGTATTTTTAGAATAAGTCATCTTGTTATAAAGAAAATTTTTAAAGGGTTTAAAAGGGATGTTTTTGAAATGACATGGACCAGCAAAATACCATCCCAAAAGACTACAATCTAAACTTAATAATTCCCATAACTTTTAGAGGAGGACCTTGTTTCTTGTACAATAGAGTTTACTGAGGTATCAGGAAGTTTCAATAAGTATGAAGTATAAAAAAAATAATGCCGCAGACGAACTTACCAAGGCAATTTTTCTTATCTTAAACAAAACATCTAATTTAGAATGTAAACAATACTGCTTAACATTTTGCCAATCGCACAAAATTCCCCGACAGGCTCAATCTTGGACAAGTTTATCAACAATCTAGATACAATGATTGATTGTCAACCTGCATTGTGTCGGCATCATTGCCGGCATTTAGACTAACGATGCGGGCCTATCCTAGAGCTGATCTTATATCTTGCTTGAGGAAGTCATGCCTCGGCTAATGTTTCAAAAGTCACGCGAATTGCGGAATGTTTGTTTTGAGGCTATGTCTAAATACTTGCATTTCCTAATGGCCTTCACCTCCAAACACGTTTAGAAACTAATGTTGCCGTATTTGAAAACGGCTGGGAAAGCATCATCATCATCATTATCTATCTCTGCATTTTGTTATTTTGAATATTAAAATCTAAGAGTTATTAAATCTAGTGTAATGTTTTTAGACTAGTTAAGTAATTGAGTGCATTTATTGATTCATTTTGTAGCTGATTGGATCATTGCTTTTCGAAGCTGAACGGGATCCATTTACCCATTTCCCATTTTAAATTACATCACAATACATAAGAACTTGAAATTAAACTTTATGTAGGCGTCACAACAAGCGGCCTTATCGCTGAGAGAGATCTCTTCCGGACAACCTACAAGAAAAGAAACAACGCTCAAAGCCTAGTCAGATCTCAATAGTCTTGCTCAGTCGTTAGGCCATTTCGGGTGGTCTTAATTTTAGCTACGACGCCACGATTGGCCACACACCCATACGAAAAGAAGAGAAAGAAGTAGTCCTAAATATATTTTGCTTAATCTCAAAAGGATTCGGTCCTTAATCTTCACTTTCAGACACATGCCAATGTATAAAGCAGGTGCAATCTCTCACGTTGAAAGTGAAACCGAATGCAAAGTGGATCGCGCAACCTTGAACCGACGATCTTTCCGGTTCTTGACGCCAGTAACGGTTGTCGAACTCGATTCAAGAGCACAACAGAAATAAACTGTTATGCCAGTGACAATAAAATTTATGATAGGGAGAGTATTTTATAGGACAAGGGTCTCAACGACCATTGATAGTATTTAGTGTGGTGCCACTGTGAACCTCGAGGTGATGTCGACTTGTGGTAATCGATGATAGTGACGGAAACGATTAGTCTATTTGGCCATGTTCATCTATATACTGGTCTTGACAGATACATGTACTGCGTACAATCAATCAATCAATCAATCAAAAACCTATAAAAAGTAAAAAACTGCTGAACCGATTTTGATAAAACATATCTAAGAACCACCGCTAGGAAACCTGCTGTCAAATTTAAATCTAAATCGGTTCACCCATTAAATAGCTACGGTGCTACAGACAGACATATACACATATGGTCAAACTTATAACACCCCTCCTTTTTGCGTCAGGGGTTAAAATAATGACTTGGTTAATACGAGAGACAATTGGACGAGATATGGTACATGTCAATTGATCGATGATTTTGTTTAGCCGATCAATTGTGATATTAAATTGGTTCAGTAGTGTTGAGACTGAGAAAAAAATTTCAAACTATTACATTATTTTGAATGAAAATGGCCATTCTTAAAATGAAAACAAACTCAAAAACGATCAAGTAATATCTAGGCAATAACCTCGCAATAGTACCAAAAATATAAACATGATAAGAGAATTTGAAAAATTGCTATTAAACTTCTTGACTAGTTATTTGAAGATAATTGTTTGTTATTTAAATCGACACAATATGACATTAAAATGTTAGGCTTCAATAAAGTCAAGTCCACATTATAATAGAATCGATACGCAATTGAGTGGCTAAACAATCGAGTTATTAAATCGATTTGTATTGTCGATTCATTCATTTATGTCGAAACATCGTTAATAAACGCTTCAGTGGGTGGTGTGGTACTATAGAAAGTCATACCTACTTGTAGTTTGGTGTGGTATTATTAATTTGCATAAGTATGGGCATAATGCTACAAATCTATTACAAATATTGAAATTAAAAAACAAAGAGAAAATGACTTTTCACAAATGCGCATCAAAATTACAATGAAAAACTATTTAAACCAAAAATTAGATTGACAAAGGTACAAAAACAGGGAATCTACAATAAAGTATCAATGTACAATCACCTACCCTTGACTATAACAAAATTACATACAATTGACTTCAAAAGAAAACTCAAACATTTCTTCGAGTCTCATCCTATGTATTCATATTTATTTTAAAATTTAATTTATTTGACATCTTATGATGTATAATTCTTAATTCTTATAATTCAATAATGTAAATTTGACTTGCCCAGTCTGACAAACAATATTATAGAGCCAATAAAGTTGATAATTATGTAATTTAATTTTTTTTTATTCCATGTATATACATGGCAAGTCTGTGTTCTTGAGAAAATATTGTAATTAAGACTTGCCTAGAATAAAAAACTTAGTTATTATGGTCAATAAATTATTCCATTCTATTCTATTAAAAATAATATGTACACTTTTTATTAATTACAATATTATAAATTAATTACTACGTATTATTATTTATTTTGCTATACTACATTAATATAAGCAAAATTAAAGCAGCGTCTGTTGAGTTAAACCTAACCTTGTGGATCAGTCAAAACTAAAGTTGTATTAAAAGCAACGATAACAAACTAAACATTTCGTAATTATTAAAATAATTAGGAAACTGGCAGTGTTTTTCGAGTTTCCATAGTTGTTCCCCGGCGCTTGCGCATCCATGAATCATCGTCACAGCTACAGATATTGATGGCGCCATGATGCGTGCGAAAGAGAGTGGAGTGGGGAAATGTGGGAGTCACATTGTCGTGATGTTTGTCATACGAGTGAAGTAATACTTGATATGTTGTTAAAAACGGCATTGTTGTGAATTTCTTTGTATTTTTATTGGGTGCTTAATAGTTTGTATGTTAAATGAAGCTACTTTACAATTTATAACCGACTTCAAAAATGGATAAGACTCTCAATTCGATTGTTTTTTATATTTGTTACCTCAGAACTCCATCATTTATAAACCGATTTGGAAAATTATTTTCAGTATAGCTACAAGGTGGTCCCATAAAAAAAATCATCGATATATGACCTTGGACTTCGATGATACATCAGAATTAAAGTAGTTTTTTTTTATAAAATTAATTAAGTATGTATTAATCATATTGTACCTACTTGTATGTAATAAGAGGAATAATTAACAATTAAAGCTAGGTTACCTATTAAATTTTATATTTACTCGATGTTTAGTACCCAATTTAAAATATTTATTTATTTATTTAATTCTTTATTGCACTATTACAAGTAATGTACAAAAGGAGAACTTAATGCTAAAGCATTTTCTACCAGTAATCCAGTGACGGTAAAAGAAAGTTACAAAGCGTGCATCATAAAGTTAAAAAACTATCAGAGAAACAAAATAAATATCGTAATACATATTATCGTTAAAACAAAAGCAAACATTATTTAAATAAATAACATTTAAATACACTACATATATAATGCAAAACATAAATATCACATATACCCCCGTTGGTCGCCTGAATACGCCCCTGTAAGTACATGCATAATGAATGTTCAAAATAAGTCAATAACAAGTATCGGTGAAATAAATAAATCTCTTAATATAATGACCATAAAGCTCTTAAAAAAGAAAATGCCAGAAATGGTAAAATCGTAAAAATCATGTAATTTTTTTTAAGTTGGTAATTTTTCTGAAATTTTTGATAATACGTTGCTTTTGCGTGGACCTTGTACACTTGGTACTTTACCCTTTACTGATAGCTTCATTACAGTTATGGTGTTCCACTTGGAACTACGAATCAATAAACCATTGGATATAAATAATTATCGCGCTTGTTTTCTTTAAAATTGGCAACGTCGTTATATTTTATGTTATGTTGATTATGTAAAACTTTACAAGCAGGCTTAATATTTGTTGTTTATGTACCTATAGTACGTTAAATTGGTAGGTTGCCACTTTATTATTATTCAGCCTGGTTTGTCCCACTGCTGGGCAAAGGCCTCCCTACCCTCCTTCCACTCCTCACGTTTCTGGGCTATTGTCTGCCATCCCATGAAACAGGAGTCCAGTTCATCCCGCTATCTTTTTCTGGGCCTGCCGCGTCGTCGGGTAGCGTTGCATGGGGTCCACAGGTTTCCACTTGCTGAAGATTAAATTTATTTCACAACTATCTGTTGCCCGCGACTTCGTACGCGTAGTGTAATAATTCATCCTGCTTCCG
Source organism: Petrophora chlorosata (assembly GCA_951640565.1). Classification (NCBI taxonomy): domain Eukaryota; kingdom Metazoa; phylum Arthropoda; class Insecta; order Lepidoptera; family Geometridae; genus Petrophora; species Petrophora chlorosata. The sequence continues at coordinate 14,281,692 of OX621209.1, forward strand.
GCCATTTTCCGTCTCACCTTACTCCCGTTCCAGCTCCCGTCCTGCTCTTTTTTTTAACTGACTTCAAAAAGGAGGAGGTACTCTGTTCGATTGTATTTTTTTTATTTTTTATGTTTGTTACCTCAGAACTCCCTCATTTATAACACAATTTGAAAAAATCTTTTTGCGTCGGGTTCAGTATAGCTACGAAGTGGTCCCATATAAATTTCATCGATATGTGACCTTGGACTTCGAAGATACATTGAAGTCGGTTTTTGTTTTTTTCTAAAAATTAATTATTTTACATCTGACTGGGTCAGCGTTTGACCACGATCTCACTCGATGGGAAGCGACGATGTGGTCGAAGATGTAGCACGCTTACCCAGTAACTACTTGTTCCCTCTTGATTTGAACACACCCAGATTGTATTTATATTGAAACACAGACGACGGCAAGGCGTTCCACTCCTTCGACGTTCGCACTAAAAAGGATGATTCGAAACGTTTAGTACGGATAGGCGGAACGTCCACCATGTAGGGGTGACGTTGTGCCGATCGTCTGGTTGTCCTATGGTAAAATGGTGATGGTAAAATGGTGCTCCTTTCCCGTTACCGTACCGCTTCTATCCCATTACCTTCCACTCCTATCCTGTTATATTCCTGGATGCTGACGCCGCATCAGCGTTTGTGTTTGTGGCAGGGGGTGGGTTATAATTATAGAGTTCAAGAGTTCTTTATTCAGTTTTGGCATCATAGACGTACTTATGAACGTCAATTATTACAATTACTACCACCGTATCGGAAAAAGAACCACTACTCAGAAGATACGGCACGAAACTGAGGGGCATTTTTTTTAGATCGTTTGTTACAATATTTTATGTTTGTTTTTGACAATATTATGTTTCTTATGTGCCAGTTGGCTACTTGGCAGATGCGGACAATTTATGACAAGATATATGGTAGAAGTTTTTATTTATTTAATACAAGCTTGAAATATGATACATGCTCAAGCCCAGTGCGACCTGGCTGATCAAAATTCACATTGTTTCCAAATGCTTTTTAATATTTTTTAAGTGGAGACCAAGTGGCGTAAACCTTTGGTCAACATTGTAATAATCTTCAACGGTTTAATTCCATGTATTAAAAGCAACCAACATTTAAATCCACTGCCAGTGGCAAATTCATGACAATTACATTGTGTTCAATACCATAGCATTATGGGTAATTCTTATAGTAGTTTATTTACTGGTATGGTACCTTACTACAGTGGGATCAGAATAAACGTGCAAGAGTGAGGTAGCGTTCGTGTGATGTGGGTTCCGAATCAAAGAAAATAAAATTTAGATAATAATTTATGTAAGAATCATCATCAGCCCATCACGTTCCTACTGCTGGGACACGGACCGTCTCTCGTAGAGAGAGAATGGGCTTATAATCTACCACCTTGGCCCAGTGCGGGTTGGTGGATGTCACATGTCCTAGAATTTTTGTGATTAATTCTTGGACGTGACGATTTCCTTCCGATGTTTTCCTTCACCGTTTTTAGAGCGTTGTTAGATCCGCACATAACTTAAAAAGTCAGTGGTGCGGGGCCAGCGGGATTCGAACTCGGGTGCGTCGTTTCGAAAGTCGCACGTGCTCCAACTGAGCCACAATTGCTTTCATTTTAAATAGTATTTTTTTATAGGAATTTGGTTCATATCATACTTAGTTGGTTCGCGTAGTTGGTTCTTTTAAGGGAATTGGTTTAACATTTGGTCTTTTTTAGGAAAATGGTATAACAGTTAGTCATTTTCAGGAAATTGGTCTAACACTTGGACCTTTTCTGGAAATTGGATGGATGAACATGGTTCTTTTTAAATTTGGGCTTTTTAATGATTATACAGAAAATGGTAAAATAAATAGGTAATTGGTAGTTGTAGAGAAATATATGGCGATGATTGACCTCGTCACAAATCTAATCCCAGTTTTGATCCATGGAACCCTAAAAAAAGATGTTGAATAATAATTTCGATTCTTAGTAACTACCTACCTCTTATTTTTTATTATTTGTGTGTATTTCGTGATATGTCAGTTGTAATTTCGGTTTTATGAGTAGTCATTGGTTTTGCTGAAGATTAATCTGAATTTATAATGTCATTAAAGATTCAGTGGATTGTTTGTTTAACCTATTGTGTTCCAATGCTGGGCAAAGGCCTCCCCCATCTCTTTCCAAACGTCTCTATCTGCAGCTATTTCCATCCATCCTGGTCGGTAGGTGTCGATATCGTCAGGCCACCTTTTCCGGGGCTGGCCACGAAGTCTCCGCCCGTCCTGAGGCTCCCATTGAGTGACGATTCTTGCTCAGCGGATGCATACAAACCACGTGCCCCACCCAGTCCCTTTGCATTTTTAAATCTTGCGTCAGCAATGCCTGTCTCGAACGCAGCGTTGTATTTCGGATCTCGTCGGTCCTTTTCACCCCGAGTTTGCTGCGTACCATTGCTCTTTGACAAACCTTGATTTTGGACTTTTGTGCCTCGGTCAGCCAACTTTGGGCACCGTAGGTTAGAACGGGAAGAATACCCATGTCGATGAGGGTGTGCTTCAGTGACAGAGAAAGACTGCCAATTCGTACAAAGCGTTTTGGTTCCACGTTTATAGTGCGTACTGCTAAGGAATGGAACTCATTGCCGTCTTCTCTGTCTCCTGATAACTACAATCTGGGTATCTTCAAGGCCAGAGTGAATAGGTATCTTCTAGATCTACGTGCTCCATCTTCGGCCACATCGTCGCTTAACATCAGGCGAGATGGTGGTCAAACGTAGATCTTTTTTTTGTAAATAAATAAATAAATTGAATGTATTTATTGTTTAACACTGATTTTATCACACTTTAGTTCCATGAAAAATATTATGCGCCAGATTATCCGATCACTGGTTATTACGCACAAAAGGTGTTAAACTATTAACGACATAATAACCACGGCGTTAGAATACAATTTACATGTAATCACTATGTAACATTGTGAAATATGCATAACAAGTACTTAGTGCATATTTATTCCCATACTAGCTTGTTCCCGCGACGTCGTCCGCGTGAAAGATAAAGGAAGCCATATTCTCTAGACCATCTTAGCAAGACCTGTCCAGTACATGAGAGCGCGAACTACGAAGAGGTCAAGCTTTATCTTCGTAGTTACTCAACCGATTTTGATGTAGCATACCCTATAATCTATGTTGGGACTAATGCTACCAAACCCTGAACTAGCGAATTCAAATACGTTCAGCAGTCATACACACAAACAATCAAGCAAACAGACAAAAGTTCTAAAAATGTGAATTTGTGATCAGTAAATAGTCCCTGTAAATAGTCGAACCCAGTTCATTATTCGAAAATATCTTGTAGGTACAGAATTAGCTCAGTTCCATTTTATAATAGTACCTATAGATAGATTATGCAAGCGGTAGGTATACAAAAATAATTTATGGTAAACGATTCGATTCGAACTTTATTATGTGAATAGTTAAACAAGTCAGTGTAACTTATGTCAGTGTCTTTGTTTACTTATCTGTCCAGTCTAGACTCTGTTTTATTTTACATATATTTATATTTATGCTTTATCTGGGACTAAAGCAAGGATTTATTTGGCTTAACTTATCAGTACTGTGTTATATTTTTTTTAACTTGCGAATGCCTTTATTACTGAAAACAAACTACACTCTACTTATTAAAACTAAACTAACTACATACAAGGAGAAGCAATTGGACAACCCATAGACCATTAAAGGTCTATAGATAGCTCACCAGTTGGCAGCGTACCCAAGATGCTGGCAGTATTGCCCTGTTGGATTGCAATACGTTGAGCCAAATAAGTCCCAGCATGTTGGTCACGCGCCGCATCGATCAGGCGCTCTGACAGACTTTTGAAAATATATTATGTGTTATTATATTGATTTTTTTGTTATGTTGTACATTACATAATTTTTGTATTGTGTAATTCAATACAATACACCTTTTACTTTTACATCTTTCTTCAAGTAAATGTTTTTATCGTTTTATCAAGTTTTACAAATATAATATTTGCTCTAGCGATCTTCTCAAGGCGCAACTCTCGGTCCATTTACATTCCTATTTCCTATGCAAGTATGCTCTAAAGTGATGGCTGGTGACACCTCTTAAAGCGCCGTCCATGTTCATAGCTTAGGACGAGCTAAATGTCAGCTAGCTATATAGTTTATGCAAATAACTGGAAATTTACATGCGCATGCGTTTAGCAACTTATTTGCAGAAGCAGACGCCAAGGCTAACATTTGCAAATTTTGTACAGTTACACTGTAAGATGTTACAGTAAAATATGTTTCTGTTTGCCTTATACAATGCAATATTTATATTACATGGCACATAAATATCTAAATAATTTTATAAAATAATTCAAGAAAACTTTTTACAGCAATCTCTTTCGAAATTAATAAAAAATAATTGTATACCTACCTACATACAATTTACAATAGATTGTGAAACTATGCCTATACTATGTTTTAAACCGAACAAAAAAAGGAGGAGGTTCTTAATTCGATTGTTTTTTTAATATTTGTTACCTCCGAGAACTCCGTCATTTATAAACTGATTTGGAAAAATCTTTTTGCGTTTGGTTCAGTATAACTTCAAGGTGGTTCCATATTTTCATTCATATTCGACCTTGGACTTACATCAGGATTGATGTCGGTTTTTTTTGTTATAAAATCTATTTACTATTTCTAACCTTTTTACAGTCTAGGTAACTTTGGTTGGTAAATAACCCTTATTTCATAAGAGATTAGAATTTTAATCTGTAATGTATGTACCTACTTAATTCAAGTATCTTCATACCTGTCCACTCAAAATAGTAGACACAACAATAGATAAGTAACATTGACACAGACTGTCTTCCCATTTCCATTGTATGAGGCTGCCTGATCGATCAATCACAAATCGATAAGGGTGGAGTCAGTAGGTCATCTCGATAACGCATTTGAATGTCTACGCGATAGCTAGCTGAAACCATCGAGTCTGTTGACAAACATATGTTTAAAACATAAATATAAATCTGTTGTACCTAGGTATGCAACTTATCTATGATGCTGAATCATATTTGAAGAATTTTGAGAGAGATAAGCAGCGATTGATAGAAAATAACACCCAAACAAAGAAGTTTCAGTATAGATAAAATTGCTTGTCGGAAGTATATTTTAGACATGACCTATTCGTACGATTGATATTTTAAGTCTGACTTAGAATTAGTTCCAGTAACATTTTGGTGCTCTTTTCTTATCCAATAAATTCTCACATTTATTTCATTAGGTATCTAATGAAACTCCAAAAATACACTTTAACGCTAAACGTTTTGAACTACCCAATCTAACTTATCCCCATCTTTGTTTCAGCACGCCAACGCAGTCCGCAACTCAGCGCGTCTGATCCTCGACTCACCACAACCCGAATCCGAAGACGCCATGATCCTGGCGAAAGCCCTCCGCACCAGACCACCAGTTAATATGCTGCCAGCTGCCAAAGCTGGCACCTTCTTCGCACGAGACAACTTGTCCAACTTCATCGACTGGTGCAGAAAAGCACTTGGCATACTTGAATGTCTGCTATTCGAAACTGATGATTTATGCCTGAGAAAGAACGAGAAGCATGTCGTTCTGTGTCTGCTAGAAGTAGCTCGAAAAGGGGCTGTGCTCGGCATGCCAGCTCCACTTCTAGTGCAGATGGAACGGCAGATTGAACGGGAATTGGCAGGAGAGGAACTCCGGCCTGATGACTCAGCGCTTGGCCTATCAGTTCCAGCTGGTCCTCAACCACAGCTGGTGACCAATGACTTGAGGAGTCTGGATGAGAGGGTCAGAGACTTAGTAGAGAGGTGCTCCTGTCCTACTCAGTTCCCGATGGTCAGAGTTTCAGAGGGAAAATACAGGATTGGTGATACTAGGATGCTGATCTTTGTTAGGGTGAGTACATTTTCCATACGATCTTACAAGATTAGGATACGAGTTCATCATCAGCCTTTTAAGTTCCCACTGCTGAATACATGCCTTATTTCACAAAAAGATAGTGCGGGTTACGTTTTGAAATATGAAAATCATTTCTACCACCTAGATTGCGTTGAAGTAAGCAATTTATAGCCTCTCAAACACTATTCCCATATTATTGAGTAAACCAATCGCTGAAATGATCGCCACACCCTATCAAACCATTGCAATTGCAGTTTTACTGACTTGCTCCTCTATTGAGCAAGGATTATTTAGTCAGCTTTTGGTAGATTTTGTAATGATTCTAAAACCTTTACCTGTGGGCTTTACGTGTAAAGGCTTTGAATCATAAAATCTATTAATAAACAACCTGACACCGAATAAAGTATCTTCCACACCGTGGGAATGTGGTGGAGGTCCTAAAGACTTGCGGCCTCGCTTTTCTAAGTTTAGGATCTAGCCTTGTAACCCATAATAAGGACAGCTCTTCCAACCAGCCTAAAAAGACCCCCAATTATTCACTGCCCTTTTACAATCAGAGCTCTATTCCAATTTGGTTCAACTTCTAATCGACCAGTTTATCTGGAGCTTCGTTTGAAAACAATTACTTGGTCAGTAAAGCTTTTTATGAATGGTTAATGCAAGTCGGTTCTAAGTTCCTAAAGAATCGATTCGATTTGACCAAAGAAGGAATCGCACGGTATGATTCATGGGTGAACTTTAAAGGAAATGGAGCGTTATTGATGCGACCTTTAGATATAGATTGCTTTGTCGGGTTAAGTGAATGATGTTTGGTTTCTATTTAAAGTAAGCTATTTATGTCTAAAGGGCTAGGCGCCTATCGCCTCTCTTGGTTAAAGTAGAACGATGGAACGTTAGACGTCAAATTTAGGCTACAGAATTAATATGAATCACATTTTTTTGCTATATCTAATTCGGAAGGCCAGTAAGTTTAACGGCCTAATCCAGAGTAGGCCAAAGTTCTTCAACACTTTCCATCAGATTTTAAAGTAAATAGTAATGTATTTTGTAATACCCCTGACACGAGTGACTCACTTGTTTGTTCGTAAGTTCATAACAAAATCTATTAAAGTAAATCACTACATTTGCTTGTAACTCCAACATAAACACAGGTGTAAAGGCGCCGACGGCGTAATTAACGCCTTTAAGGATTGGAGGTGAGCAGGAAGCGTAGCCGAACCGTTTACTTGGCGCTGTAGGTTTAGTTTACAATTTACAGTAAATGGCTGACGGAGGATTGATCATTAAACGTAATATTAAGACATTTTTATATGTACATCTTGCCGCACTGAGTGGATCATTATCATCATCATTAGCCCATCACGTTCCCACTGCTGGGACACGGGCCTTCTCTCATAGAGAGAGTATGGACCATAATCCACCACGTTTTCCCAGTGCGGGTTGGTAGATGTCACATGTCCTTGAATTTTTGTGATTAATTCTTGGACATGCCGGTTTCCTCATGATGTTTTTCCTTCACCGTTTTTAGAGCTAGTGTTAAATCCGCACATAAATTAAGAAATTCAGCGGGGCCAGTGGGATTCGAACTCAGGTGCGTCGTATCGAAAGTCGCACGTTCTCCCACTGAGCCACACTCGCTCTGAGTGGATATTTTGCATAAATCAATTTCTCTCAGATATCCTGTGCCGTGGCAGTGGAAACGTCAAGGCTTTTGGCATGGAATGATGATGCTTGAGATCATGAGACAACATGATCTGCGTCCTCTTGTATTCAAACATGTATAAATATCTTACTCATGAATTGAACAATAAAAAGAGCCAAATAAATATTACTAATAGCATTGAAGAATAGAAGAAAAACCATAAAATACCGCTGGTACTTCAAGACATCACATTACAACTCTCTTACATTTTCGAGAAATTCCTATTTTTTTTCTAGCCTATACTGTTCCACTTCTGGGCAAAGGCCTCCCCCAATTTCTTCCACCTATCTCGCTCCTGCGCCATCTCATACCAATTTTCTTGGTGACCGTCTAGATCATCTCGCCATCTCTTTCTAGGTCAGCCTCGGCGTCGTTTTGCCTAATATGCTCTAAAATATATTTTGTTACTATGAAATACAAAATCAAGATCCGCGTTATTAAAGAAAATAGCTGAAACTACCTATTAGAAGAAAACACGCCTAAAACATCTGTAACTAACTTGATTTTCTCCTCCCCTGGTTCTAATTCATATCAGTTCAGTTCGGGGTCCATATGAGACCTTGTACGTTTACCAAATTACACCTTGTACTACCTATGGAAGCAATAAATAAATCTGAATCTGAATCTGAATCTAATTATCTCTTTCTCAACAGATCCTCCGCTCCCACGTCATGGTCCGAGTTGGCGGTGGCTGGGACACCCTGGCCCACTACTTAGACAAACACGACCCCTGCCGCTGCCGCGCCCAGCACCGCACTTCCCTCTCGGCTCGCCTCGCCCGCCCTAAGCACGACTTAGCTGGAGCCACTGTGACTTATGAGAGACCTATCGCTGAAGCGGGACCCACGTCGCTTCCTTATATCAAGACAGAGAAGACCCCAGAGCCTAACCATTGCAGGTAAGTTCCAATTTTTCTCGTCCAGAATTATTAGGTATACACAGTTTTATGTACAGTTTTCAACAAGTTGTCCCCATCGTCAACTTTATAATAACTTGTCATCTATATCAAGTACCTTCTTGTTAATTTTGTCATAATTTCTTTTAAATCTGCTAGAACTGTCTCAACTTTTCCTAAAACTCATTAATTACTGATCTTACCGCCAATTTTATGGAAATACGAGGTAACCTTGCGATTTTCAAAATTAGTCTTATTGACTACATAAATAATTGTTAGAGCTACGCTCACGATACACTGATCTGATTCTCTGATCGATCTTGGGTCTGGGCTTGATTGGTCGCACACTGTCAACACTTGTTTTTTTAACATCCCTAATCAAGAGTTTATGTATGTACAGGTCCTACGAACCAACTTCTCTACAGTATTCCGAAAAAGCACACTACGCATCCAACAACCGACTCGACGCGCCCACCAGCCTCCCCTACCTAGGCGACACCGACCGCGCTGCTTCCCCTAACAGACGTCTCAAGAACGGCAGCAGAAACAACAGCCCTGGACGAAAATCCTCATCACCTGATCGAAGGACCAAAATCGTTGCTTCAAACCACTTAGTCCCCACACCTCTTGGGTTGAGGAATAGAAGTCCACGGCCAGTGTCTCCAGCTCCTCAAGCGGAGTCGGCGTCAGATAACGGGTCGGAGGTGTCCGATGAAGGGTACAGGAGCTTGGGGGTGGTGGCAGGGTCCACCCAGGGATCGCCCTCGACGAAGACTACGAATAGATATTCGCTGCACAGCCAGAACTCGATTGAAGACGCTGAATTCAGCGGTAAGTTGCTTTTTATAGTTCTTTCTTGTTACCTAAACCAATAGCACGATATGTCGAAATGATACCACTCCATTCGAAAGGTTGAGGGTTACAGTACGATTATTTACTCCAAGGTAGGTATTTAATTTTTCCAGAATGTTCTAAAAGTTACAGAAACCTAAAATACAAGGATTGCTAGGTTGGGCCTGATCTGGCTGGATAAGTAGGTACATTCCATATGACAGAACGCGAAATGTAACTACTGCCTAAAATAATTCATATAATTTTTAGAGTAGGGAGATGTTTTACAAAATAGCATCTTTGACAGATCTTTAGAAATAGAATCAACCACTTCATTTCGTCGTTCTACGTTGTGTTTACAGTCGGAGTGATATTTCTCTCGGAACCTCATCTTTCATTTCTGTGTCATTACTGTGTCAATTAAAGCATAATTAAAATTCTGTTTTCATAGCGTGGAAGAGTACAAGGTACATATCTCTTGAAAAGTTTAACGACATGGTAGGTGGCAAAATGTAAGCAGATAAATAAAGTGATGAACGTAAACTGATTTTCTAATTAGAAGCAGTTGAGAAATTAACTTGAAACTGAGAAAATTCAAGAGTTTGTTCCATGCTTATAATTTCCGTAAAACCTTTCGATTTCATAAAAAAAATAACTTAAACCACATAATTGATAGTAAAACTTCGCTTAGTTAAAGATTGACAGTAAAAATCAACAGAGTTCATTTATTAATGATTATCAGATAAATATAATGCATTTTGTTAGTACCAACTTACAGACAATGTTAGTGACTTTCTCTTTATAAGATTACATATTTAATAATGTCAATTTAATAATCATTATGAATTTATTCAATAAATAATTTAATTAATAATTCACAAAATAATAATGTTAATAATAATTATCAATTATGTCGAATAATTCAATAAATAGTATCTAATCAAATTAAAATAACAATTCAATCAATCAATGTCATATTCAATTTCTGTTTTTATTTATCATTAGCGTTTGAAACCCTAACTTGCATCTTGGTCGAGTGACTGAGTATCGGACCATCCACCCTTTCTGCCCCAGTGAAAAGGAGGCTGTTGGCGCCGCCCTGCATCCGCCGCATCAGGAAAAAGCAGTAAAGCTTGATGAAGATCACTTTAAAACCACTGATTGTGCTAGAACAACTAAAGCGCAAGTGTGGCTCAGTGGCTCAGTGGTGCGACTTTCGATCCGACGCACCGAGAGAGTTCGAATCCCGCTGGCCCCGCACCACTGACTTTCTTCTTATGTGCGGATTTTAACACTCACTCTAAAAACGGTGAAGGAAAACATCGTGAGGAAACCGGCATGTCCAAGAATTTATCACAAAAATTCAAGGACATGTGACATCCACCAACTCGCACTGGGCCAGCGTGGTGGATTATGGCCCATACTCTCTCTAGGAGGGAAGGCCCGAGTCCCAGCTGTAGGAACGTGATGGGCTGATAATGATGAAACTAAACCAGGACATACCTTACTTTCACACCTAAATTCCCTCGCACCGAGTCACTACGATCACAAGTGAAACCGTCAGTTTGTTTTGACATTCCGTTCCGCAGATCGACTAATAAGCTAAGCCTGCCTGCCTTTGTTTACACTGCAAGTGCTTGGTCGGCAGATGCCTAGAATAGTTTAGGTAATTAAACGTGCGAAGGTAGGTAAGGGACAATCAGTACGAGTACACACCCTAGTTAATTATTATCTATCAAATGTATAAATCCCTATAGTACCTGGTTCCCTAGATACAGGGAATTCTAGTTACGGGCCGGGTTGATTTTTAACCGACTTTAAAATAGGAGAAGGTTCTCTGTTTGATTATATTTTTTTATGTTTGTTACCTCAGAACTCTGTCATTTATAAACCGATTTGGAAAATTATTTTTGCGTTGAGTTCAGTATAGCTACGAAGTGGTCCCATATAAATTTCATCGATATTTGACTTTGGACTTCGGAGACACATTGAAGTCGGTTTTTTTTATAAAATGTAGACTTGTGCAGGTATGGGGTTAGATTCAGTCAATCATCCCCAATACAATCTAGTAAACTTAAAGCCCCGAGTGAACAGGTACTCTTGGCGAACGTGTTAGATCGACCGCATCGCGTTTACGATCAGTTGACATAGTGGTTAAACCCAAGTCAATTCACAATAAAAACGTCGTTCCTCGTGGTACCCATTTTTTGGCCACTGTCTCGCCTGATGTGAAGCGATGATGTGGCCTAAGATGGAGCACATAGATCTAGAGAGAGACGGCAGTTGAGCGGCTAACCTGGTAATTATATATTTCTCGAGGATGCCTATAAATAAGTATGAAGCTATCATATTTGCAGCATCCAAATATCAGTTATTCCAGTAGCAAGTATATAATAATAATATTATAATGGAGGGCAGTCAACCGGAGACTGTAATTTAACGGATGGCTTCCATCGCGACGTATTGCAAAATATTTGCTACTGGGCGTCGGGTGTAAGATACAGGTGACGGCGGTTTACAAATTCGCTAAGCTCGCTATTTAGCGTAAACAAAAATAATGTAGCACTCAGAGAAGTGCGTTTTCTCTGAGGCACTTTCGTAGCACTTTTTGGACCTCAAAAAGTTGCTTCTTCTTTTGTTTTACCAACAATTTTTCATTTATATCTGGCGCAGGCCGTTTAAGACGGCACTGAACCATCATGAAATGACTCCCTATACACGTTTAAGTCTTTACACAAATAAATCTTAAAAAATATTTTCTCGGGGTGACGAGCGCAGCGTACTATAGTAGAGAATATAGCGTAATATACGCACAGGATTTTGCAAAACAAAGTTTAAAGGTGTTGCTTCAACTGTTATTATTATTAAATCATTTATTATCCATATTACAACTTACGTCAAAATTAATAGTGTAAATTATGTAAATTCATTTTAAGGGCAGTTGCTTACCATCTAGTGAATGTCCTGCTCGTATCATGATTAAATTACATTAAAAATTAAATTATTATTTACAAAAAAACTGCATTTTTTTACATTATTCGCTATCGATTTATACCTTAACACCCCTGCGCTTACGCACAAATTGTTAGTTCAGGTTGCACACACTCATTTGGCGAACATTTCAATAACTATGCATTGTCAAACATACATATTGCACATGAAGTATGCTCAAATGTGTGTTACTCTCTGTTTGTTTTATTCCTATAACTTTTGTGAGCAAAAGACGGCTGGAATCCAAAACTACTTAGTTACTTTTTAATGCGAACAGCTAAGTAATGGAACACCTTACCAGCGTCTTTGTTTCCCGGTACTTATAATCTAGGTGTCTTCATGTCTCGAGTGAAACGGTATCTAGGCAAGCATGATCCATCGTCGACCGCGTCGTCTGTCGTCACTTTCGCATGCTAATTAAAATAATGAAAATTAGCAATAATTTCAATTACTACTTTGTACATACATACCCAAGGATAATTTAGGACATAAAATTGTCCTTTAAGATTGTCTCTATTTTTCCGTAGCCTTCTTTTTTCGGATGTTATATATCCGTTATGTTATACGTGTAGAAATTATTGCAGAGACAATAAAATAAATCAAGTGCTTCATTTATTCTCAACTGGCGACATCCCTATCAAAGTACCTCATGCTTGCTGAAACATAATGTATACATAAGTACAATCCACACGAGTGTTTGTTTGTGTCGTCTGTTAACACATGTCGTAACAGTCGCGGTCAACGGACATTGTTTCTGCAACACTCATGGCACATGACATGTTACTCACTCACTGTGTTTGTTTTAGGCATTATATATTATGCATTTCAGATAGAAATAGAAACAGTGCAGCATAAATATAAACAAGGTTTTTGTTGAAAAATATAATTTAAGAAAAACTTGTAACGAATTCGTAATCGGAATCGCGAGCAGATTAAAATGAGCCCAAACAGTTTATGATTATCCGTCAAGGAGTTCCATTGTCCACCTTGAGTTCCATCTCCATCATCAGATCAGCTGGCTGTCACCATAATATTACATTGTAATCGGACTTTGATGATTATGCAAAATTTCAACTCCATAGGATAAGAAGTTCTGATTAAACTTGCAAGGTTTAACCCAAACAAACAAACAAAATACTCTCTCTGAGAGAAGGCCCATGTCCCAGGAGTGGGAACGTGGTGGGCTGATGATGAAACAAACATGGCAAGTTAAATACACCTGTTCACACGATACATAATTTGCGCTTGAGGGACCATTGGTTACGCCGGCAGCGGCATGCAGGCTACTCGTATATCGCATCCCCCTTTAACCATGTCCTTATTTTCTATTGATAAGTTATGATTTTTATTGATTTGCTTACATAATAATTAATCCGTTTAAATGGCTAATAAATAATACGTATAGCTCAAATTCAATTCAATTCAAAAGTTCTTTATTTCAATTTGTCGTCACAGACGCACTTATGAACGTCAATTATTACAATGACTCTACCACCGTATCGGAAAAAAAACACTACTCAGATCGGTAGATATATCGCCTTTTTACCCGACTTCAAAAAGGAGGAGGTTCTCAATTTGATTGTTCTCTCTTTATTATGTTTGTTACCTCAGAACTCCGTCATTTATGACCCGCCGTCGGTGTCCGGCTATGTACTTGTAGCTTCGTACCTACAGTGCGGAGTGCGCTAGGCCTGTTAAAACCTGACAGATCATGGCCGTAAGAAATCAAAACTAAGCAGATGCAGGTCGTCGACGTCCATCCGTGAGCATTGCAAGTATGGTCGGCACTGCAATTATGGTGGACAATGAGTCCTTGACACCCAAAACTGTACGCGCGCGTCACCGTGACGATGTAGTAGTGCCTTACGTGGGCGTCAGTAAACATGCACTACTGCGCAATCGCATATTTTATGTAATTATGCATAATCTGTATTTAGCTTCTTCTTTTCGAATCAATAAATAGGTCAAATTCATTATAAATATAAACAGCTATACTCACGGTATGATTGTGTCGGAATACCTCCGACCAGGTTTCGGACAACTAGAATGTCCTTCTTTTCTTCTTTTTCTTCGGATGTCTGCGCCGCGAATCGGAAGCGTAATCTCCTGTAAGAAGGACATCCTAATTGTCCGAAACCTGGTCGGAGTTAACCGATACAGTCATAACGTGAGGGTAGCCGTAAACCTGAACTCAGTTATGCTTGCGCACTGGTTGACACCAGAATAACTGGCAAAGCGGTGATACTTACTCAGACGGGCTTTCGCATACGAGAGACCACCTTTCAAAAATCTTATGTCTACAAGCCATTCCTCATCACATCATAACATACTTAATTGGACCACGATCCAAACATAACGATTGTCTGGCCTCCCACACGGTTTAGTAACTGGAACCGTGCGGACGGAGCCTTATACGACTTGCGGAATGCAAACCGAGCATAGCTAGCTGAGGACATGTAGCCATGTGATTTCTTATTTGAATTTCATTGTTATTTTTGTGATGGATTTGTATGATACACTATGATACCTATATGGTTCGGAAGATGGTCAGGTGTTCTTCCAGCTTTGGGCCGATGTAGCAAAGGTCAGAGCGCGTATTGTTCAAGTTAAATCACAAATAACAAGGTCATTATGCTTTTTTTAACACGAACGCAAAGTTCCCTGCCTATCCTGCATAGCGATAGGAATAGTTAGTTTTCTTTGGCGATAGTTACTTACACCGTCTTCACTTGACCAGTCCTTCTAGACCGCGACCTCTCATACTGTCTCATCTTTATGTGTATTGTGTACTTTACAAGACCAGGGGTGCAGATTTTAAATTGGTGAACTATCTCATATATTTTATGTAAGCGCAATGCAATACTTTGCTGTTTTCCTGGCATACAAAATTATGTGTGGCACTGCATTTTTTATGGGCAAGGGTGCACTTACCATCATGCGAATATCTTCCTTGTAACATAGCTTAGTTTTTAACCGACTTCAAAAAAGGAGAAGGTTCTCTAATCGGATGTATTTTTTTTGTTTTTTTTTTTGCTTTTTTTTATGTTTGTTACCTCAGAATTCCGTCATTATGAACCGATTTGGAAAATTCTTTTTGCGTTGGGTTTAGTATAGCTACGAAGTGGTCCCATATAAATTTCATGGATATGTGACCTTGGACTTCGAAGATACATTGAAGTCGGGTTTTGTTTTTTCTAAAAAATATATTTAAAAAAATCATTAATCATTATTATTATAATAATCCCTACTAATATTAATGTGAATGTTAGTTTGTTTGTTACGCATTCACGCGAAAACTACTTACCCGATCATCATGAAACTTTGTACACATATTCTTGGAGGTGTTAGAAGTAACATAGGACACCTTTTACTAAAAAAAATATATTTTTTACCATAGATAAAAAATTGACAATAAATCTCAAAATCTAGATACTTCAACGACAAGATAGAGGGACTTCCTCTAACATCTACGCGGACGAAGTCGCGGGAAAAAGCTAGTACCTATATCATATAGGCACCTAACCATAAAGAAAAACACATTTGTATAAACACGTCAAGAAAGAAATATCCTTTAAATTAGATGTTAAATAATATTACCCTTCCTTTAGAACAATACTATAAAGACACCGCATATCCTTAAATGCCAATAAAATGAACCATAAACTTCAAAAGCGACAATTTTATTGTCAGTCGTCACTCTCGTCACGTCCTATCACGGAAAAGGAAGCGTTTTATATAATAATCACTACATCTACGGCACCAGCAGGAAAGGTCTATGATTACTAAAATATTTCTAGTCATTAAGTCTGTCCCTTTATGGTAGTGGTAAATCATTTATTTCTATAAAAATCCGTGTGGGGCATAAATTGTCACTCGTAAATAGGTAGGTCGGGTTTACAATTGATATAACCAGTGGTTGTAGCTAAACAATTGGTTAGTTAACAGTTACTTAAATTGCTTTCAACGATCACACGAGTACCTAGTCCTGACCAATAACTAGAATGGAAGAAGACTAAAATGGACTAAGATTGAACTGGATCAATATACCTACAAATTAAACAAATTAATTGAGTTCTAGTGTAGTGTTTAAATCATATGGTAGGGATTCACTGCTAATTTGTTCATATAAAAATATGCTGTTAATATGTTATACGGATTTTAAATTATAATAAAATTTTAAAACAAGTTAGCATTCATTGAAACCGCCTACAAGAAATTTATTTAATGATGCTGAGAACCGTATTAAAATCCATGAAATAATAGAAAAGACTGAACGAAAAAATAAATGATTAAAGCACTAATCAAATAAACGGGTCGACTATTTCTATCTTTTCCTTTATACTTTCTTTGATTGGCCGATGCGTCCTACGATTTTGCATTAGGCGTCTTGTCCCACAGACAGAAGTGGATGAGCAACTTAATTTTCAAGATAGGTACAATAACATACTCGCACTTAATTAGCAACATCCTTAATTTTGGAATCATTTGTGGCGAACAGGGACGTCTTCATTTTTACCATTAAGTATTAGTTATGGCTAATTAGATATGCAAAACTACGATGCTATGTTTATGGATCTAAAATTTGGAGTTCTAATAGTAGCTAATACGTTTTTTATAGTAAATGGCTTATAAAAAGCGTGACTCGAAAGTTATGAGAGGTAGTCTTACTAATTAGGACTGAGATGAGCTTCGCCATTCGTTTTTAATGGATTTTGACGCATTAGTTTTTATACATTCAGTAGTAGTTTCACGCATTTCCATAGCTTATATTTATTGGTGTTGTCGTAAATATGCACTAATGAGAATACTAATAGGACAAGATCTCCAGCCTCTTTGGTGCAGTGGTTGGGCAGGTTGGCTCAAATCTCATACACCACTGAGGTTGCGGGTTCGATTCCCGCGACGGGACAAATGTTTGTGCAAAGAAGAAAAAAAAAGGGCAAGCATTTGTTTCGTGTCTGGGTGTCGTGGGACCATGGTCCTCATACTTCCTGGTTCCCTAAATACAGGGAATCCTAGTCAGGGGCCAGGATCTATGTATGTGATCGTTGGGTGTATTTTAATTAGACAAAATTAATGACATTTAAAGGACAGTGCTCTTTTGCGTCGAAATTCTATCGACTAGAGTTGTTCTTGACAGTCCATTTGAAAGGCTCAAAATGTCAAATGAAACAATTTTTTTTGTTTTTCCCACTTTCATTCTGAAACAGTTTTCGTATTCGTAGTGACAAAAGTTTTTCTGTCTTTCCAGAGCGTCTCGACCAAGATGACGGCTGCCACATGGACAAAACCGAGCGCGATGTCCTCGTGAGCCTAAACACTGGCCTGCGCAAAACCGACTTCTCCGACACCTTCTACGGAGGAAGGAAGACCAGCTCCATCGACGACAAATCCATCAGGAGCAGCCCCGAGCGCATCATCGTCGCTGAGAACAATGATTCTCCTAGCAAGAGTCTACGGAGGGAAGTCGAGTCTCCCAAGACTATGCGAAGTCGCCAGGCGAGTAGAATACCACATTCTCCAGTCAGGAATCGCACTCCAAGCCGTGGGAACACACCCAGTCCCAAACACACAGCCCACCCAGCTCAGACATCACCGAAATTGACGCCGAAGCTGCCCCCTTCAGCTAGAAATACCTGGAGCGGTCGCACGGCTCCTACACAGACCAAAATAAAAGCAAGGCCCACGATAGGAGCAGACACTTTCGATAACCCCAACAAATCACCAAAAGCAAAACCTAAGCCTGTCCAACAGGCTTTCCAAAGGAACTCTCCGTTACGAGCCAGCAGTGCAACCCTAAAATCACCTCCCAACCAGAAATCTCTTAGCCCTCTACTAGAACAGATCTTAAGATCTACAGAAACGGCAAAAGACGATGCAACCGTCTTGGAGAAGATGAAGGAAATCATTAGGACTTACTCAAAAGGAGATGACTCCTTATCCAGAACTAGTTCGAAAGACTCTGACTACGCTGACTTCACGTCAGCGTGGGTGATGTCTGATGGAAAGCTGGAGAGGTCTACGAGTACCAGGCAGCTGGCCAGTCCAAGGAAAGATCAGAGGAATACGCCTTCGAGGATACCGGCGCCGGTTGCTATTGGATGCAGAAGATCGACTTCCACGACGCAGTTTGAATGACAGGGCGACGACAGTGACCAGTGAACTGAGAACTAATCGTGCCGACTTTATGAGTGGTTTCACAGGTCAGCACGTTTCGGTGATCACTCGCGGTAGACTTTTGAAGGTTGTGTCGCTATCTGACATCTTATCCATAAGATAGTATATCGTAGATATTGTGTAGATATCTTAGTTTTTGGTAAAATGTTTATTGATTTTGACGAAGACCTGCCTTAATTTAGATTTTAAAAAACTTGAGGCACGGTTCAATTTCGAACGTAATTAAACGTCTATTTAAAATGTTATGGGTGGGTTACACCAAACCGTTAAACGCTGATTAACCATACGTTGCATGACGCTATCGATAAAAATAGTTTGGTGTATTCGAAATATAGATATATCAAATAATTTCGAACTTAATTTAGTACTATTTTTTCTATAGATTAGACAAATTGTACTAACAATTTTAACATTAAGATAATGTAGAAATTGTAGATTTTGCACTTGTTAATGAGGAAAAACTATTTAAATAAAGTGTTTTTAGTGAGATCTGAACCAAACGGCAGGCCGGATAATAAAACGACTAAATTATTATTTAAAGCACTTTGTTTAAGTAGTTTTTATAATGTTATAACCATATAACACGGTGGATCTACACAAAGTTAAAATAAAAAATAAATAAAAAAATGTGTAGTGACAATGTTTTTTGGCTAAATTATTATGGTGCTAAGTGAAATTGTAGTTTTAGTATATTCATAATTAAATTTTTAAACTTTAGCCGGATTGAACTTCACAAATATTGTTAGGCTTCTGTTTATATTGCATATTATTTTAAATTTAGGTAAGTTAGCTTTTATAAGTTAATCTTTTATGAATTTATGGTATTGCATAACATGCCACAGAAAATATAAATAATTGTGTTATATTAGCTTAATTTGGCTGCGTATACTAAAAGCTATTAAAGTAATTGATCATGTGTTGTTCAAGAGTTGACTGCAAATATTACGAAAAAATAATATTTGTAGTAAAACCTTAAATTTTAGTAGGTACATTATGTACTCTGTCTGATGACAACATTAACTTTATTTTAGGAAAAACCTTTTAAGTACTTAGAATTTAGTTATCCCGGTATTTTAATAATTGATGAGAAATATATTCGGATTATGCATTTAACTAAAATTATTTATCATTCCATTTTTTTCTGAAGCCGGGAGATTGGCAATGACTTTTTATAAAATATAACAGTAATCTCATTTTTTATATGTAGTTTGTGGAAGGAATAGAGCTTATAAGATATTTGTAGTGTTAGAAAAAAAAATTAATATTAAAAACTTATAGCACTTGGTGGTATGAAAGGTAAAGTTAAGTATGGCATAAAACTAAAATACTAAGTCATCCAATTTGGTACCTCATCAAGTTAATCGCGAGAGCAAAAACAATATTTTTCACAGACGTCTATTTTTAAAATTCATTGTAAATTGTCATGTACCGTCCGGTTTTATGAATTTTATAATAAAGATTATTTTACGGTTAGAAAAAATATTTGAATTATCCAAAAATTCACCACAAAATGAGTGTAGTTGTGTAAAAAATTAGTATAAATAGTTCGTCCATAATATTTTCATACATATGTTTATATTATATTTACTTCTATCATTGTAATGTATAATTTAATTTTAATTAAATTAATGATGGAAGTAAGCAGTTACACAATGGTCGGCTAACTGTCGCCCTCGGTGTGTCTATCGACGTTTTTTAAACCGGGCCTGGAATACGTGCGTGAAAATTCAATTCACTAAAATTTATAAAACTAAAAGTCTAAATTCAAATAATTCTCAGTTTTCCAGCAAACGTAGTCGGAAAATAAACGGATATTAAATTTTAATCATCGATTAAGTATGACTAGAAACTCGGCCTTATGCTAAACCGCTATGGATAGATTATAATGCTCTATTTGCAAATCTGAGTACCTATCAAAAACTTTTTTAAAGACGTATTAGGTATTCAGATGAAAATGTATTTAAAGTAGGCAAACAAGTAACACGCATCTTTAATATTATAATTGAGAATGCTCATAAGTACATGCAAGTAATTATTATGTTGCTGAAAAAGGTCAGTGTTACCATATTTAAATAAAGAAAATTACGAAAATTGTAACTTCAAACCTTCAAAAAGGTTTCAAAAATTCCGTAAACCCAAAGGTTTTTAAGTTCGTAAGTATTTTATGTGGTAACACAGACTTAAGTTAGAGGCTAAGTTTTAGTTAAGTTTTGTATCTTCGACTTAATGTTACCAGTGACTACGCCATAGAAATTGTTATGATTCACTGAATAAATGATACGATAAACTCGACTAGTGTTGTGTTTTGCGACTGTCCTCAGTGTACCCGTTTTCAACTATCACTAGCGAACATCCGCGGCTTCGTTCGCGTCGACATAATAAAATATAGCCTATGTCACTTGGCGATAGTGTAGCTTTCTATCAGCGAAAGAATTTTCAGAACCGGGTGCATTGTTCCAGAGATACTTTCTATAAATAGGTAGGTACAAACTCACGTAACAGCAAATAACCACTTTATATTCCCAAAAATAGTAAGTAATCACCAACAAAATATCACCAGATCAAAAAATATAAATCACCAAAAAATAGTCAATGATCACCAAAAATAGTAAATGACCACCAAAGTAGGCTCCACCAGAAGTCTCGCTCCTCACCCCTTCATGTCGCTTCCCCTACTTGACTTTCGCTCCGCTGCGGAAGTCGCCGGCTGGCTTTGCTTGCCACCTCCCCCCTCGGTCTCATAGGCTCGCTTCACTCAGGACCCCCTTCGCGAGCTTTTGTCTCCGCGCTTTTTATATACTTACACTCTAGGAATAAGAGCGAGTTGGACCACGAAAGAGTGAGGTGCGGCAATTCGGGTAAAATTTTGTATTCATTTACTAAATTTGGTAGTCTTTTTTTATTTATTTTTTTACGCTTAATAGATCCATGTTTGGCCACTATCTCGCCTGAAGTGAAGCGATGTTGTGGCCTAAGATAAAGCACATAGGTCTAGAGAGAGACGGCAGTTGAGCGGCAGTTGGTCATTTACTAAATTTGATCTGCCGGTACAATTTTTGGATAGAAGTGTATGGGATCTCTATGATTATTTTCATAGTCATTATATTTTTTCCTCAAAAAAAGTGTCTTGATGATCTGATGAGTATGGAAAGAAAGAAAGAAAGAAAGAAAGGTACCTACCTATTCTGTGACATTGATTTCATAGAAATGTATATATCTGAGCTATATAAGCTCCTTGGTATGGCTTCAGACTGTTGCTAAGAGCAAAGACAAAGTATATAATTACTTTATCTTTGGCTAAGAGCAAAGACAAAGTATTAAAAATAGACGAAATGAAAAATAAATAAATAAAATAAATAAATAAAATAAAATAATTAAAATAAATAAACTACTATATTTTATCTATGGCTAAGAGTATGTCACCATCACCGTCGAAGGTGCTTTTGTCATAATTTTTTTTTTAGATGCCAATCCAGAAAAAGTTGAAATTGAAGTATTATTTTATCAGTGTCATGTTGATGTCCTGAGATGTCAGGCCTGCAATATGTTTTAGATAAGTATTTTTGTAAATAAGAATTTCACAAACATGCCATACAAAAAATAAAATAGTAATGATTTTTACTGAATTAGTTCTTCTTACACTTTATCTAATTTATTTGCATCAAAAGAATGTCCGAAGACGAATAGAAGAAGTAAGTGCACTTTTAAAACAAAATAGTTAAGAATATTAAATTTATACATTATATATATCCTACCAGCGCCTTCCTTTGTGGATTTCCTCCCTTTGTTTTCTCCCAATCGCATAAGTATACCTATGGTTCTGGCGATTCTCAACGACTATCCCCCCCCCCCTCCATACACCTACCTTCATTTTCATTCAGCGGGAGTTAGCAGAATGAGCATGGAAGTGAGTAGCGCGAGCATGGAAGCAGCCGCCATACCCACTGGTCCCTCAAGCGCCGGTCTGATCTTGAGATTCTTCTGTCCGATTCAGATTCTTCAGTCGATTTCTTGCCTGAATTAACGATTAATTAACCGGCTTCCCATTGGTCGCAGTGAAGTGACCTTAATTTGAGCTCCACACGAATTGGCGCTTGAGGAACCAATGGGTACGAGGGCAGGTAAAATGAAATGAAATCATTTATTTGCAATACATGTTGGTACATATACATATTCATACACATTAAAGATGTTAATTTATATATATAGTCAATTATAAGTGACATGCAATTATTAATATATAGGCCATACTCTCTCTATGAGCTGATACCACGCCGGCCCAGTGCGTGTTGGTGGATGTCACATGTCCTTGACTTTTGATGACTAATTCTTGGACATGCCAGTTTCCTCATGATGTTTTCCTTCACCGTTTTAAGAGCGAATATTAAATCCACACATAAGAAGAAAGTCCGTGGTGTGGGGCCAGCGGGATTCAAACTCGAGTGCGTCAGATCGAAAGTCGCACGTGCTCCCATTGAGCCACACTCGCCCTCATATATCTATTGTTGTTAGTAATTTGTCAGTTGTTTTCAGGTTGTGAGTAGTGTCAGTCAACAACAAGTAGTGTCACAGAATAAGCAGTAGTACCTGCCACATATCTAAATAAAAAGTACACACATATTTAGACTTATGCGGTACCTACCTACGTAATACCGGATGCCGGATTTCGGATGGCTATTATGCAACATTTAACAGCCTCTGTGGTGTAGTGGTTGGGCAGGTTGGCTCAAATTTCATACACCATGGAGGATGCATACTATGCAGTTAGTAATTACATAGAAGACAAAGATGCATGGAACATTCCGCTTCTGCCAAGTAGCCAACTGGCACATAAGAAAAATAATATTGTCAAAAACAAACATAAACTATTGTAAAAAAAGTTCTAAAAAATATGCCCCTCAGTTTCTTGCCGTATCTTCTGAGTAGTGGTTCTTTTTCCGATACGGTGGTAGAGTCATTGTAATAATTGACGTTCATAAGTGCGTCTGTGACGACAAAATTGAATAAAGAACTTTTGAATGATTGATTGATTGATGCGGGTTCGATTCCCGCACCGGGACAAATGTTTGCGAAAAAAATGTTTTGTGTCTGGGTTTTGTGGGACCATGGTTCTCAGTTCTCAGTCATGGTCTCAGATACTAGGAGTTCCAAATAATTTTGCTGAAGCAATTTTTTTTTGTTGAATGATGTTTGTGTGAAAATTTAGCATACGACTAGGACGATTGTTTATTTCGTTGAAATTAATAGGCATAATTTTACAAGCAATTGGACTGATAAGCAGCGCATGCCATCCTCCAAATATATTTCTCTCATAAAATATAAATAAAAAAGTAGCATCCTGTATTTATTGCAACACAAATAGACACAAAAAAAATATATCAAAAAACCCGTTGTTTTTTGGATTTAGAATGCATTCTCATAGAATTGTGAGCTAGCCTAAAAGTTTAATCCGGGTAACTAATCGGGAAGTGCTCGAAATGTTTGTTGCAAGATTCCATTCGGAACGACAGACAGACACACTAAATTAAAAACGTGATAAAATAGTTTTGAATACAATCCACTACACTACTACACGACCAGGAGAAAACACTACAGAACACTTTATAGTACAAAGTACAAACATCACAAAATCAGGATATTCTTCCTACTCTTAGCTACCGTACCTATTTCTTATAAAATATAAATGACCGATGACCGGCGTACTCAAGCGAGAATTGTTTTATCCATAACGGCGATGATCTCCAAAACAAATTCACTAAAAAAAGGAAAAGTTTCCTTTTTCTGGATGTATATACAATTAATAATTCTGTGGTCTGGGACAGATTTTATCAACGCAGCGCCTACTTAAATTATAATAGCAATAAAGTCAATGTGAAGTAGTGTTTTGTAGGTGCAAATAGTGGTGCCTATCATGTAAGAACTTAGGCAATCCAAGCAAGCGACGCCTCGGGAAAAAGCTAGTTTCGTTAATTTGCCAGTCAGTCTACAGCAAAAGAAATACCTCTTTTCTCTATATCTTCTCTAATCTCTTCTACGAACGCTGAAACTCTGACAAACGACAGACACCTGTCATCAACGGTCAGAATTTTTACTTTGTATACCATGTGAACCCTCATCTTCAGATAATGAGCTCGGGTTTCTTACTACCGCATTTCTGGGAGACCGCCCTGTTCTTGCTGATGCTGTTCGCTACGTACCTATCGATTCGAGGACTGTTCCGGGCCACCAGGCGGTCATTGCCCTGCGATTGTGAGTATTAATAAGTAGGAAACACATTAAGTAGGTATATAATAATCATCATCACCACCAACCTATCGTAGTCCGCGGCTTGACATAGGCCTCTCCAACTGCACGTACTTGAGCACGATCCCCGGCTACTCTCATCCAACTGCTGCCTGCCAGCTTGCGGATCGTCGCTCCACCTAGCCTGAGTGTGTCCACTCAAGAACACGTCTTAAAAGATATAATTAATATATAATCAGAGCCCCCGAAAAAGATATTGGTTGGCTTTGTGTTCTACCGCCTCTATAAAGTCGGACATCGAATTTTCAATTAGAATAGAAACGATAGTGTTGGTTTCTCAGTCTCCAGGTGATGGACAGAGACGAGATTTGAGTGAACACCTCGGATATTGCTAAGGTGCACTTTTAGTGAGAGGTAGTGCTGTTTAACCTTTCTCTTGTTGCTCTTGATTGTCATGTTTGATGAGTCAAGTAGGTAGGTAAAGAAAACGGCAGTGAAGCGAGGATCCACGCTGCTGATCCGAAAACTCACAATCTCAAACTTCACCATAAGGATATTAGACTGGAGACTGCAGGGACGCCCAAGCACCCGCGGGGATGTCCATCGAGCCCTGTCATTCGGTCGCCGGCCGGCACGATGGCGCATCCCGGGATTTTGCGTCAGCTGGCGTCAGCCTTTCGTGAGTGGTTAGATCACTACTTGGGCCTCCAACTTCCTGCGGTCGGCTCGCTAGCCGACCGCTGGCACGGAGCACCGCGGCGCACCGTGCCTCGCATCCCGCTAGCCCTCCACGGCTAGTCTCCCGATGAGGCTGCGTAAATGTAAGTAATATGGTCGGTCTGATTGCAGTAGTGCTACCGTTTCGACCCGTTTCCTTAGAGTAAGCGTCACCGAACATCACGCCGGAACATGGCTAGGCAATTTGGCGGCATGACTATGTCAGGCGGGTGGCCGAAGCCTACGATCTGAAGATTGTCACCTGATTGGCTGATGGTGATTTGAAACAGAAGAATTTACAGTCGTAAACTATATTTCCACAAACATTAAACAACCTATCGCGCAATCACTACTTAATTCAACGTTTTGTCTAATAACAGTGGCCCTTATTATTAATAAACGGTAAGAGTTAAACGGTGAAGGAAAACATCGTGAGGAAACCGGTATGTCCAAGAATTCATCACAAAAATTCAAGGACATGTGTCATCCACCAACCCGCACTAGGACAGCGTGGTGGATTATGGCCCATAATCTCTCTATGAGAGAAGGCCCGTGTCCCAGCAGTGGGAACATGATGGGCTGATGATGATGATGATGATATCATGATGACGGTAAGAGTTAAACAACGTCTAACATATTTTGTCACTACTTGACTAACGTTGAAAGACGTTGTATATAAATAAGGTTTTTATTGGTAGGGACCGGTGTGTTCGAGTTCAGTTTTAATAATATTAAAAACAGTATTTTTTTTTTACACTTAATAAATCTATGTGTGGCCACTATCTCGCCTGATGTGGAGCGATGATGTGGCCTTAGATGGAGCACATAGATCTAGAGAGAGACGGCAGTTGAGCGGCTGCTCAGACCCGTCTCCCCGATGGTTCACCGAACATCATCCCGAAACACGACTAGGTCGTTTGACGGCATGGCTTTGTTCAGTGGGTGGTATTACAACCACGGCCAGAGCCTACCATTCCAAAGCGCGTAAGCGGGTTTCATCACGATGTTTTCCTTCACCGTTTTAGAGCGAGCGTACAAAATCTGCACTTAACTATAAGTCATTGGTGCATGGGATGGTGGTCATAGGTGATTGGGATGTACCTGTTTGTTAGAGGTAATCCCTGGATCTACTGATCCGATACTGAAAATTCTGTCGCTGATAGAAAGCGACACTTTATTAATTATTGTGTCAACGCGAACAAAGTCGCGAGCGGTTGCTAGTGATTTATATAAACGCATCGCACCGCTTTCCCTGGGCCCCAGTCGCAGACCTTCACAGCGGATAAATCAAGTGGGTCCAGCCATAATAATATGATTAACGATGAAAATCTTGTTGCAGAACATTAGAAATGGAGCTGGTAGCTGTCGTATTGGGATTGGTGATCTATTTACTTCTAATTGGAATGCGTTAGTAGTTTTATGTACATTAGGGGCTCATAAACGGGTCATACCACAGAAGACTTAATAGTAAAAGGTCATACTTACTTAGATTTCATAACAATGTTCTGGGTGCTTTGATGGAGTTTCAGTGTATTAGCTATTCATATAATTTAATTTAGCGCCATCTGCTGAACGCCTTTTTAAATTTCTTGCAATACTTATTTTAGCGACATCTATCACCCGGCTATGAACTATTTTCTAAATTTTCTTTATTTTTTTCTATTTCAGTGGTTTTAGTAAACGAAGCGTTCTGCAAAGCTACTTGTTTGACCAATGCTCGACGCTACAACAATCAAGAGCAACCTGATGTAGAACTGAACGAGAGAATTCCTCCAAAACCTATCATTAAACAACCAAAGAAGAGCCTTGCTACTGGAGACGCACCTTATAGGACTATGATATAGTTCTGCTACCCACCGAAAAATGGCGCTTTCCGCAAAACTGAAATTTTTGTACGAAGGGTGAAAAAATGTAGGATAATGCTCATAACAGTAATAAAAACAACTCTTGTATGGGTTTCTTTAATCATAGTTACACTTAGAATGTACTATATCATACATTAACTAATTAAAGCAATAGCAATAAATATACAAGTCTAACTTAAGCCTAACTTTGTGTTTTATTAACTAGACTAATTACCTATAAGTTAATCTGTGGTGTTTTTGCACTTTTTATGCTACCTATCCACGTGCTTCTAAAAAAGTCTGGCTAAAATATACAACTCAATTTGTTTTTAACCGACTTTAAAATGAGGTGGTTCTCAATTCGACTAGGTATTTTGTTACTTATTATGTTTGTTACCTCAGAACTCCGTCATTTATAAGCAAATTTGGACAGTTTTTTGCGTTGGGTTTAACTTTAAGGTGGTCCCATATAAATTTCGTAGGTATTTGACCATTCCACTTCAAAGATACATCAAAATTTAATATTTTATTATAATATGTACACTTGTCTAATCATATTTGTATTTGCGAAGATATCAGTTTTATAAAAAGCCTTCGCGGATTCCCATACTGTAACAGCAAAAGTGGCAATTGATCTCGCGACGTGGGTCTCTTGACACTGAATCCTACTAATATAAAACGCGAAATTTTGTAAGAATGTATGGATGTATGTTTGTTTCTCTTTCACGCAAAAACTACCGAACCAATTTTGATGAAATTTAGTAAGTAGGTACTTTAGGACTTGAAATAACACATAGGCTACTTTTTATTTTCGGCAAAACGCGGGTGGAACCGAGGGGCGCAGCTAGTGTTCTAATAAAGTAGGTAATTCTGCTATTTTCTAATATGATTATCAACAGCTTTTAACAAGAATAAATATATACTAAAATTGCTTAGAGTAACGAGGCCCTATTTTTAATACTGCATCATACACTTCTCACCAAAAGTGACTCAAAAGGATACACAGCATCAGCAGTCAATCATAAAAACATAAATTCAAAAACACCACAGTAAAGATTCAGTGTACGCCTCCTCTCTGTCACTCTTCTTTATATATGTTTCTATCTCCCTCTAACGTCGAGATCAATCTTCCAAGAAGATCTTGTTCATAGGAACCTTGTCGAATATCTGGTTGGTAACATCCTGGAACACGCCGCTCAGGGACTTTTCGTATGAATCCTTCAGTTCGTTGAAAACCAGCTCAGAGTTCTCGTTTAGGAAGCTGGAATTGTGGAAAATAGAGGTTAAATTTAATAATTTAGTTGTTGAACCCAATGGAATAATATAACAGAATTTTTGGCTCAGTTTACATTTTTTTTAATTTTTTTTGTTACCTTATAGGCAAGCATTTGACCGCAGTCTCACCTGATGGAAAGTGACGACGCGGTCGACGATGGATCATGCTTGCCTAGATACCGATTCATTCGAGACTTGAAGACACCCAGATTATAAGAATCGGGAAACAAAGTCGCTGGTAAGGTGTTCCATTTTTTAGCTGTGCCGATGCAAAACGAAGAAAATAATTAATAATAATTAAAAATAATTCTTTATTGGGATACTTTAATTTTTGACTTAAGTTTTTTAAAATTTTGACCCATTGTGCTAATATTAGTTTTGACCCTGTTGACATATTGGGTTAATATCAATTTTATATCAGTTGACCCACTGGGTTAACATCATTTCAAGCTCAGGTTACCCATTTGGGTTAATAAAATTGACCCATATTATTATTAAAACTAACGTGAGTATTATTCATATTATTATTTAGTAACCGGCTTCAGTCACGAGAGTAAGTCGAGACACTCGACCGGTGTTCGAGCGGTACAGACGCTCATCCTCACGGAGTACGTGCGCTAGCCGCCGAACACCTGCCCCCGTACCCATATCTCCCTCAAGCGCCAATCGTATATCGTGTTGAGATCAGATTAAGGTGTAGATTCACTACGACAATATCTTATGATGCCATATATTGTCCCATTAAGTTTGTCTCAACTTGTAGTTATCGTATTTTGGTTAAAATGAATGAGATTAATTCGTTTTCTTGTCTGAATCGACAATAACTAGACCGTATCTCATTAGTCGCAGTGAAGCTATACCTTAATTTGAACTCAACACGATATGCGATTGGCTCTTGAGGGACATATGGGTTGGGGGGCTGAACACCGGTCGAGTGTCTCGACAAATTCTCGTGAGTGTAGCTGGTTAGTAAATAATAATAATTGACCCAGGTGATCCATTGGGCCCATGTCATTTTTAGCTCAGTTAGCCCGTCAGCCCCGTCAGTTGAGCAGTAAATAAATCATAAACTGTTCAGCCGTCGTACCCACTGGTCCCTCAAGCGCCTATCATACCTATCTATATTAATAATTTCGTCAAGGGCTACGGTAGACTCGATCGAAACCTTACCTGAATAATAAAACATAAAAAAATAAAGATTTCGTATCGACAACATATATCCGCAAAATTCGGATTGTCGAGTATTTTGTTAAAGTCTAATGGTGCTGATAGACAAAATCGCTGTCGCCATATTGGCCATTCTAGCGAAATGTCACTGACACCGGATGATATCTTGAGTAGTTAAACAGAAAGAAGAAAATTAAAATAACTTGGGCAAGGATTGCCTTAACCGCTGTGGCCGGTGCGGTATTTTGAAGACGCAGGTTCGATCCCTGCCCAGGCAATTTTATTTTTCTATTGGACTATTTGAAACCTTAAGGTAACTTACAGGTTCATCTGATCGCCCAGCCTCTTGTCCCCGTTGAAGAGGTTCGAGAAGTACAGTATGACCCGCTGCGGTATGAACTTGACCCGGTACTGTTTGATGTGCATGTACGTGACTCCGTCGCGGACCACCGGCTCGCCGATCAGATCGTGCTTTACTACTAGATTCACTGGGAATAACAAAACAGTTATTTATTACTAGATTCGGGGTCCGACCCGTCGACCCACACCACTATCACCCACCGGTGGGTCCACAGGGAATTGGTAATTCCCGTGGACCCACTACGCTAGTGGTTTAAGATACAATTACATTTACAAAACTCTTTATTGCATACCAGTTACAAAATAAATGGCTTCATCAGACAACCTTTGGATGGACAGTATCGAAAGAAGGAGTAGACGGCGATGTACAATTAGATTACAATAATAAATATCTGCATACTTACACATACATTCCAATACATACATACTAATACATATATATATATAAACTAATATATATTATATCAATATACTAATACATGCCATACACTTTTATATAGTACTTTATTTCTCAAATGAATATATTCACTTACACTAAACATAATGTTACACAATTTTGGGTTTAGGGTACTTTATAATTAAAAATTAAAATTAAAATTTCTTTATTTCAAGTAACAAGACTCATATAATGGACAAAATTTATAAATTAACCTAACAAATAATTACATAATTAGTAGACCCCGCTGCACAGATCTGTCACTAGTTGCTACCCGGAGCTGCTAGTAACATGCCTGTTGCAGCAGTGTCTAATATATGGGCAGTCTACCCTGTCCGCAATCATTGCTAGGACGGTGTTGGAGCTGGCCCGCACTCTGCGCACCAAAGACGCGGCGCGCTTGCGCATGGTCGCGTGAAAGCAATCGGTCCGCGCCTCTGCGAACATGCCCGAAGCGCTACAGTAGCGAGGCAGCCCCATCACCGCCCTAAACGCATTGTTAAATTGGACGCGGAGGGCATTGTAGGACGAAACAGTGTACTTCGCCCACAGGCTGCAAGCGTACAGGGATGTGCAGTATGCTCGGAAGAGCGTCACCTTCACCTCCCTGGAACACCGTGCGAACCTGCGGGCTAGCATATTCGCCCGTATCGACAATGCCCTTCGTTCTCGTTCTATATCAACATTGTCTTTGAGGTCGGTCGTAACTATGTGCCCCAGGTATTTAAACTGTTGTACCGTTTCTAGTGGAACACCGTTCAGATAAACGGGTGGCACCTTTTGAGGGCGTTTTGTACCGGCCTCAAATATACGACTGACAAATTTTTTTGTCTAAAAACTACTTTTACAAACTAAAATAATGTTTGAGTTGAAATTACAACTTTCACTGGCGATAAAAAAAACAGCTAGTTATTTACTACTAGATTCACAATAAAGCTATGTATACTGACAATAAAGCATCCGGCTTTACTGCCATCTATTGTTAAGTAGCAGTATTACTAAAACGTGCTTTTAAACGCAACTTTATTTCTGTCCTTTAATATAAGAGAAGTTAATGTTTTATTTACATTAACAATAATTTATTACATTTTCTATCAATTAACTATCCGTCATTGTTAAAATCTCTAAGGAATTTTTAGTAACCTCCTTACATAGCTTTTCTAGTTACGCTACTCGACAAAAGGTAGCGCTACTAGTAGGCCAAAACTTGTCACAGAATACCTAATAGTTATACGTAAGAGAGCCGCCAAGAAGTCAAGAGGTTCTATCCCCATCCGAAATCAATTTAAACAGAAACTAGTACGGACTCACCTCGTTCCTCAGAACTGAATATTTTGAGCCTTACCCATGGTGATATTGGCGACTCCTTTCCCCTGGATGGGGAGAACTAATATCCTGCCTTGCATGATGTAGTCAGCTATGAACTCCATCTTGGGGGTTCTCGTGTCGGTTCTCAGCCGGTAGTGGGGGAGATCGGCCCTGGGGGAGAGTGGAGTATCATTACTTAATCAATTAACTTCATTAAAATCGGCTTAAGTATGTTTAATTGACCACCAGATATAGATTAGATTAGATAACTCTTTATTGTTTCACCACCAGAAAACATAATAACAAAAAGTACAATAACAAACTTAAAACTACAGTGTTACAATGGGCGGTCTTATCGCTCAAAGCGATCTCTTCCAGACATATAGTAAAATGTAACGGCAAAAAATCACTTTATATTCCCAAAATTAGTAAACGATCACCAACGTAGGCTCCACCAGAAGTCTCGCTCCTCACCCCTTCATGTCGCTTCCCCTACTTGACCTTCGCTCCGCTAGCCGCGTACGCTCACTTCATTCAGGACCCCCTTCGCGAGCTTCTGGCTCCGCGCTTTTTATATAGACTCTAGAGGTAAGAGCGAGTTGGACCACGGAAGAGTGAGGTGCGGCAATACGATTAGGTGGTCATTTACTAAATTTGATCTGCCGATACAATTTTTGGATAGAAGTTTAGGGATCTTAAAGATTACTTTGATGGTCAATTTATTTTTCCCATTAAAATCTAGTTTGTGAGTGTGAATCCATGAAGATTCTCCTTACCAGGTGATAGGTCTCTCTGCAAGAAGCGGTCTGGGTGCCATCGCTTTGCCAGTTATTCTGCCACCGAGCAGTATTGCGCAAGCGTTTCGGTTTGAAGGTCATTGCAGCCAGCGAAATCACTGGGCATTATGAGACTTAATATCTGATGTGTCGGGGTGATGAGCGCAATGCTGTGCCCACACAGTGCTTGTTATGGTATTAAAAGTTCTGGGCACTGCAGTTGTTACGGGCAGGCGTGGCGCGTATCATCAGGCGAACGGCGGGCTCATAAAAAAAAAAAATAAAACATTCCGATCCACGACTAGAGTACCTGAGTGAACTGATTCCTTTGCTTATTATACGTACGGCAAGCTGTCATTAATATATGGTTGACATCCCTCCTGCTCGCACCAAGCGCTTTGCTTCGACCTTCATAATGCGAACGGCCAAGGAGTGGAACTCTCTGCCGGCATTTGTGGTTCCAGATAGCTATAATCTGGGTGTCTTTAGGACAAGACTGAACAGGTTTCTTCTAGGTAAGCGTGCTACATCTTCGACCGCACCGTCACTTAACAACAGGTGAGTTAGCGGTTAAACCTAGGTATGTCGCAGATGCTAATAAGATATCCTCACTTGTAGGTAGTAATGACGGAGCTAGTGAGCCCTCGTAGCTTGATATTCTTGTAGTTCTGCGTGATGGTGACGGGGCCGGCGCCGGAGTCGATGTTGATGGCGGCCACGTGCAGCGGCTCCATTTGCGGCACCGAGAGTGAGGTGATCCCTGACGAAGTAGAGAAGTGGGGGGTATGATGGGAGTTTCTAAACTAAAGCTTAAGAAGATAATAACAAGTGAATTTCAGTACACTAAAATTTAAAAACCCCTACACAAAAATTCTATAAAAAGTAAAAAACGGTGGAACCGATTTTTAGTTTTTCTCTGTTCGATTGTATTTTTTTTTAATCTTTTTTTATGTTTGTTACCTCAGAACTCCGTCACTTATGAACGGATTTGGAAAATTCGAAGTGTTCCCATATAAATTTCATCGATATTTGACCTTGGACTTCGAAGATATATTGAAGTCAGTTTTTGTTTTTTGATAAAACATATCTAAGAACCTCGAGAGGAAACCGGCAAGTCCAAGAATTTATAACAAAAATTCAAGGACATTTGACATCCACCAACCCGCACTGGGCCAGCGTGGTGGATTATAGCCTATAGTTTTTCTACGAGGGAAGGCCCGAGTCCCAGCAGTAGGAACGTAATGGGCTGATGATGGTGGTGGATATCTAAGGACCCCTGCTAGAAAACCTGCTTTCAAATAAAAAAACCGCATCCAAATCGGTTTACCTGTTTAAGAGCTACGGTGCCACAGACATACACACATAGTGGTCAAATTTATAACAGTAGGGGTGTTTTTGCGTCGGGGGTAAAAGGACAGGCTCACACGGAAAACAGGGTAGAAAAAACATCCCCGCGGAGTTTCTTGGTGCTATCTTCTGTAGCAGGTGTATTTTTGAAGCATCAGTAGTTTCTCTTATTAAATTTCTTTTTACCCTTCGATCTAAAGAGAAATTTAATAAGGACTTCGGTTCGGATTTGGGAAAGAGTTATCATATATTTATTTCAAAATCATATTGACATTCTTATTATTACTAATTTATTTTTGCCATGATTAATATTTTTTACGATTTTCATATATTTTTGACCTGTAAAAGTGTGCAATGGAATCAGGCGTGACGTTGCGTTCAGTTCTGTAAAAGTGTTTTTTTTGTGGCTGCTTGCATAGTGAATTTTTTGACTGTTTTCTGATTTTTATTTGGATTGAGATACAACAATTTTAAAAACTTCTATTCAAACTAGTCTACTTATAAATATTCAAAAACTTTCAAAGCAGTATCGAGTGCATTGGACAGTATTAAAATAACATACTTCCGCTTTTTGTATGCATGCACAAATACCTATAATTTGTCTTGGCTCAGAAATCAAATCTGCACATTCTTCCCCCCTTTGGAAAATGAGCTACACTTCGGTTGCTGCTATTTCAAAGTTCCAAATTCCAAAATATTATATTAAACTAAGGCCTTATATGTAATTTTCTGAATCGTACGGTACACATTTTGAAATTATGCGACTATAAATATATCCGTTGTAAGTTGTAAGGAATATCAGTTTCTTAAGGGACTCCGAAACACGTTTCACCGATGAGTCGTCATAGATAAAATGTAATTAGGTGAAACGTCTTTCGGAGTGGCGTAGTGAACCCGTTCCTTACCTTTCTTCATTCTCCTAAGTGCGTCTGGCACAGCTTGCTTGAGGCAGTCGTTCAGCTTGGGGTCCTTTTGCCGACATTTTATGAAGTCGTCAGCTGTAAAAGAAAACATATGGTGGGTAAGGATGGATAATCATCAGCTTGGTTCGACTTAACTTAAATTACCAACAATAAAGATATTTTATTTTATTATTCGTATATACGTCGCCGATGCCGACCTAGAAAAAGATGGCGAGACTATCTAGATGCACACCAAAAAAATTGGTATTGGTAATATTAGGGGAGGCCTTTGCCCAGCAGTGGGACAGCATAGGCTGGTTAAAAAATTCTTCTTATTATTTTTATTTATTTATTTTAGTTGGAGTGGTATATAGGCTTCTGCAAGAGGCTGCCTTTGTCATAAACATCTATTGTAAGCCGCTGCTGCCGTGCCTAACCAAGAGTGAACTCACTGTTAACTAATCTATGATCGACCGTCCAACAACCTCTGGCTGACCTTGTAACGGTTACGATACGTAATCTGTGTAACGTGACGCGCGTTGCTAAACTGCATACCGGTTGCCGTATCGGTGTTCGGATTGCCGTAAAAAAAGCAATTGAAAGGTTTAGCTTCTGACCCTCAGTATATTATACTCCTAATTTTTTTTTTACGCTTAATAGATCCATGTTTGGCCACTATCTCGCCTGATGTGAAGCGATGATGTGGCCTAAGATGAAGCACGTAATAAAATAATTAATTTTTAGAAAAAAACAAAAACTGACTTCAATGTATCTTCGAAGTCCAAGGTCACATATCGATAAAATATATATGGGACCACTTCGTAGCTATACTGAACCCGACGCAAAAAGAATTTTTCAAATCGGTTCATAAATGACGGAGTTCTGAGGTAACAAACATAAAAAATAAAAAAAATAAAAATACAATCGAACAGAGAACCTCCTCCTTTTTGAAGTCGGTTAAAAAGTAACTTACAAACTGAACGACTGACGACGTAAATGGGCGGACTTAGATATATAAATAGAGGTATAAACATAAAATCACACAGCCTCTATGGTGTAGTGGTTGGGCAGGTTGACTCAAATCTCATACACCGCCGAGGCTGCGGGTTCGATTCCCGCGACGGGACAATTGTGCACAGAAAAAAACGCAAGCTTTTGTTTCGTGTCTGGGTGTTGTGGAACCATGGTCCTAATACGCGTCGTTCCTGGTTCCCTAGATACAGCGAATCCTAGTTAGGGGCAAGGATCTACGTATGTGATTGTTGGGAGTAGGTATTTCTTTAAAATACATAAAATGTATAAATGATGCCAAGCTTAATTAATTATAAAATTTGTAATTTTTTCTATACACAAAAACTTACAATACGGTTTTATGTATACGGTAAACCGTACCTTTACGTTGCTTGACCGCACTATACGCTCGACCAATGAGGTGTAATTTGGCGTTGCGCAAGCGCATCGTTGCAGATAAATGCCGGCTGTCAAAATGTACATACCTATTACCTACTGCAAGTTACATGCAATCGTCGAAGTTTACTGATTTTTCTAGGGAATTCGATGGGTTATATTTTTAGTTTTCATTGTCAACACAATTAAAGTTGCTAAATATTACATTAATAATACAGTATTTTATATAAAAAACCGACTTAATATCTGATGTATCTTCGAAGTCCAAGGTCGAATATCAATGAAATTTATAAATGAAATGCCTTTTATCCTACAAACATAGACCCTGGTCCCTAACTACGATTCCCTGTATCTAGAGAACCAGGAACTACGAGGACCATGGTCCCACAACACAACACCTAGACACGAAACAAATGATTGCGCTTTTTTATTTTTCTGTACACATAAAGTCGTCTCGTCGCGTGAATCGAACCCCTAACCTGAAATGTGATATGAGCCAAACTGCCCAACCACTACACCACAGAAACTGTCTAAAAAGTGAATAGATGGTGTATTTTGTGCGAGTCCATTTATTTTAAGCAGATCATTACGCAACCCCGACCCCCAAACCCCAAGTCATCCCAGCATCAGTAAAATGTCTCGGTTACACAATTTCACTTTCTTTGATGCGGTAACCGGTTACAAGCAGTTACGGTTACCGCGCGCGGTTAGGTTAGGTCGCGGTTGAAACTACGTAACTGCGCTTCCTTGCGCCTAATGAATTATATTAGCTTTCTTTGTAATCGTTTGGATGTTCTGTATGCTCTGTACCCTAATTCCACTAAATAATTTTATTCAAATTCTAGTTCTGCCCTTAGTATTTTGTGGTTCAGATCTAGTGCCGATCTCATCATCATCATCATCAGCCCATTACGTTCCCACTGCTGGGACTTGGGTCTTCCCTCATAGAGAGAGTATGGGCCATAATCCACCACGCTGGCCAAGTGCGGGTTGGTGGATATTATATGTCCTTGAATTTTGGTGATAAATTCTTGGACATGTCGGTTTCCTCACGATGTCTTCCTTCACCGTTTTTAGAGCGAGTGTTAAATCCGCACATAACTAAAGAAAGTCAGTGGTCCGCACTACTGACTTTCTTTAGTTATGTGGCCAACGGGATTCGAACTCCGGTGCGTTGGATTGAAAGACGCACGTGCTCCCACTGAGCCACACTCGCTTCTCGCCGATCTCATAAATGTCATAAATAAATGTCTTCTATATTTAAAAATAACGTGAAACGTCATCTGTGTCAGAGAAAAAATAATAATCACAAATAAATAATCGCCAGAGAAGAGCTACGAGCCGAAAATTGAACCGGAAGTCGGAAGTACTATATTTTACCGATGTGCAAAAAATACAGACAGTATTTCGGTACTTCAGTTTGCAATTACATACTGCAATTACATAGAAGACAAAGATGCATGGAACATTCCGCTTCTGCCAAGTAGCCAACTGGCACACAAGAAACATAATATTGTCAAAAACAAACAAAAATATTGTAACAAAAGTTCTAAAAAATATGCCCCTCAGTTTCTTGCCGTATCTTCTGAGTAGTGGTTCTTTTTCCGATACGGTGGTAGAGTCATTGTAATAATTGACGTTCATAAGTGCGTCTGTGACGACAAAACTGAAATAAAGAACTTTTGAATTGAATTTGAATTGAATTGAACAGTGTCCAATGTGTGACATGACAAATTAATATATTAAATGTAATTTAAAAGCCAATTAAATGTAATTTATTAATTAATCAATTAATTAGTGTCACTAAATTATCACACTAGATAGTACATGGTTAATTCCATCGTAATTATAGGCAAAGAAGGCCAATTCCACCGCTTAATTTAAATGAGAGTTGAACGAATCGAAACTATATTGTGAATTGACGAAAAATTGGCAATCTGCTAAATATCCAAATTATAATTTTCGTTCAAACAAATCAAAAGAAGTAAAGGAATGGTAACATGCGTCTTTACATTTGTGTGTAACACACATGTACGTGTTTTTATTTAAAGCAGATTTATTTTATTGAGTGACGAATCGACGAGACAAGCAGATTGTGCACCTGATCGTAAGCAATAAGGCTGCCCATAACACACTTCCCATTTACCTCCACGATATGAAATGTGAGCATGCGATGCAGTACATTTATTAATAGCTGTATCCAGTTTTTAAGTGAATTATAAATTTTTGTTTTTGTTATGTGTTTGCACGATTTGGTTAAAACTGTACGTGCAGCAAGCATCTGAACTGAAATAAATTATTAAAAGAGCCGACCTCCAACCACTTCACCACAGGCTGTCAAAGTTAATGGGGGCCCGATAAAATCAGGCTTCACAATCGGAATATTCCTAACTGTTCCATTTCGACACCGCACCGCGTGCAATCTGCCTGGACCGGTGTTGCTCCAACTCTCCCAAGGTCGCACTCGCTTGTGCAAAGCGACGCAATCGATGAAAGCAAGTAAAAGCAAGGAATTTTATACAAGTAGCATATTTTAGTAGCAAGTGCAGTTTGCGACATGATAGAACAAAGCAAACTACGACATTTTTTTTTATAAAAGTTGTAGTTCTGAAAAAAATTCAGCAGTGAAACACGTGCTACTGTTTGGCCACAAAACATCGGGGCAAAACAACGTAGCCATTCGACGTAAAACTAAAAATTGGGGACATCTCTCATTCTCATCTTTATAATTAATAAAAATAAAAATAATAATGCGCAAGCATTTGATTCGTGTCCGGTGTTGTGGGACCATGGGCCCCAAAGTTCCTGGTTGCCTAGATACAGGGAATCCTTGTTACAGGCCAAGATCTATGTATATAATCGTTGGTCGTTATTTATTATTTAATCTTTATAATTACCACAATCTCAAACACCATCACCATCACCAGGAGTTATAAATAATGGAGCAGCACTAGCTTTTAAGAAGAGGCTGGGACATGGGATGGCTTGAGTAGATGCTTGCAGAGGAAATGCACAAGTCCACATTAGGTACTTATCAAACCCCTACAGAATAAGATTAAGACCTTGCCCCCCTTTACCCTCGGACTGAGTAATAAGACGAGCAAGTATTTCGTCTGATGGTAAGCGCTACGCCTGCCCATAACAATTGCAGTGCCATCTTTTTCTGATCCATTCTTGCCATGCTTTCAAATAAAAAAAATCCGCGTCCAAATCGGTTCACCCGTTTAAGAGCTACGGTGCCACAGACAGACACAAATAGTACACCTTTTTGCGTCGGGGGTTAAAAGTATTTCTTGCACTGCATTGCGCTCATCACCCCGAGACTTCGGATAAGTCTCATATGGCCAGTAATTTCGCTGGCTACAATGTCCTTCAAAGCTTCAAACCGGAACACAGTAATGCTTAGTAGGTATATACAATACAACTTTCGAAATACCACTAGGTATTTATGAGTACTTATTGTCACGCAATAACGTATATTTTTATGCATAGTTAGGTGTAATCTTTGTTTATAAAGAGCTTAGGATTTGAAATAACTTCCAAGGTTAAAACGCGATGCATCGTTTGAACACTTTAAATAGGTAGGTACAATTACAGACAAAGTTGCTGCACATTTTTTTTTCATGAACATATGCATGCACATTCAACATTTTTTTATGTAACTGAATGACGGGACGAGCTGGTCGTTTGCCTGATGGTAAGCAATACGCCAGCTCATAACAATAACAGCACCACCCAGAACTTTGTTTTGCAAAATCCTGCGCGGCACTGCACTCGACATCCTGAGACAATTAGCTAAGTCTCATATCATAATGCCCAGAGATCGTTTTTAGCAATAAGACCGACAAATATTTTTTTATATATACATCTTTATATATACATATAAAAACGTTTTACAGTTATCATTATAATTGAATGAGGAAGCTCGCCAAAACGGCAGCTCCGCAGAAGTAAAAGTAACACGCTCACCAGATCCCAAGAGAAAGTTTCAGTAGGTATAATACCTACTTAATTATAGTTACGAGTGTTTGCGTAATGCAGTAATTTTTCACGTGCTTATGTTAACTGGGAGATTAGTTAACGATCGCTGTTAACTAACGAGGAATGACGCACTGGAGCTCGATGCCAGGCACGGGCATGCGATAAATTTATCTACCGACTTCAAAAAAGTAGAGAGTATCAATTAGATTGTATTTTTTATGTTTGTGACCTCAGAACTCCGTCATATATAAATAGATTTGGAAAATTTTGCATTGGGTTCAGTATAGCTAGAATGTGGTCCCATTTAAACAGCGATATTCGACCATGGACTTCGATGATGCATCAGAATTGATTGGCAATCTGATACTGAATGCTTCTTCAAACCCAGCTTATATCTTCTTTTCTAAATATCATATCTGATCAAATCATTATGAAGATTTAATATATTTTGAAGATTTAATATGTTTGTTTTTAATACAAAAATTCTTTATTGAACACCAAATACACTGGGAAAATAATAGTCAACATAGTAAATAAACAGTGGGTACAATAGGCGGCCTTATCGCTATGAGCAATTCTTACAGGCAACCTTTGGATAGACAGGAATTGGATTTGGATGGACATTGGGTCCACTAAATGCAGCTATGACAACGCTCTTTGGCGCCGCCCAGCTAACCGACTAGTAACTTTTTTCATACGAGTACAATATTTTTGTTAGATCTCTTTGGTTCTTCTCCTTCTCTCGTGTAGGGGTGTGGCCAACCTTGGATCTCTAAATCTCTTCGATCGCGGAAAACTAAGGAACAATTTTTATGTTTTTAATTCAAACTCATTTCTGCCCTTCATGAAAATCTCATTGAAGAATTATTGAAGGACCAATCATCGCTTTGAATAGATGGGATGAAAATATTATTAGGAACTTTCAGCCTTTATCTTTTATTTACGACTTTTCAGACATGGTTACCAAACTATATCTATTATTATTATGTATACAAACAAAACTTATTTTTCTTAAAATTCTCTTGAACTATATAATTAATTTTTAGAAAAAAACAAAAACTGACTTCAATGTATCTTCGAAGTCCAAGGTCAAATATCGATGATTGATGATTTATATAGGACCACTTCGTAGCTATACTGAATCCAACGCAAAAAGAATTTTCCAAGTCGGTTCATAAATGACGGAGTTTTAAGGTAACAAACATAAAAAAATAAAAATACAATCGAACAGAGAACCTTCCCTTTTTTAAGTCGGTTAAAAAAGTATTTATGTTAAATATATAATCAAAACATGATTTATTAAATGATCTTTATAATCTTTATTTAAAAGATGATTTATTAAAGATTTGAATGGAATCAGGAAATCCGGAAGCTCATTGGCAAGGATCTTTACCTTCCTTATGAATGCTTATGAATATTAGAATATTCTCAAGAGCAGTTTCCCAGTTATCACTTGGTGAGCGATTTATTAGATTTGGTGGCCAAGTGCAACTGGGACTTCGGCAGTGAAATCCTACAAATCTTATAAACGCGAAAGTTTGTAAGGATGGATGTCTGGATGTACCTTTGTTACTCTTTCACGCAAAAACTACTGAATGGATTTTGATGAAACTTTACAATAATATAGCTTACACATCAGAATAACACATAGGCTACTTTTTATCTCGGGAAATCGCGGGTGAAACCGCAGGGCGCAGCAAGTTATCGATAAAATCGAAATATTGACCGGGTCAGCTCTACCACATCCTTCACATAGAATTTTTATTGTTTTTTTTTTATTTTATATTACTGAGTGATAAAACGAGCAAGCCGTTCGCCTGATGGTAAGCGCCACGCCTGCCCATAACAATTGCAGTGCCACCCAGAACATTAAATAGCATAAAAAACACTGCGTAGCACTGGATTGCGCTAATCGCCCCGAGACATCAGGTTATATTAAGTCTCATATGCCTAGTAGTTTCGCTGGTCACAATGCCCTTCAAAACCGGAACACAGTAATGCCATGTAAACAACATGT
Organism: Petrophora chlorosata; assembly: GCA_951640565.1. Lineage (NCBI taxonomy): Eukaryota > Metazoa > Arthropoda > Insecta > Lepidoptera > Geometridae > Petrophora > Petrophora chlorosata. Next base: position 14,324,021 of record OX621209.1, read on the forward strand.
TTATGACATGTGAAAACTTCTTTCTAATAAATCCTTTTGAAACTAAAGTTCAATAAATTAGGTATAAGAGATAGTGTTGTTATAATTTTCCTTCCTCATCTAGAAGCTTCCCAAAATCTTCGGAATCCGCAGCAGGTCAAGGGTGCCGAAGCGTCACCGTCACCGCATGTAAATCACTGCATTGTCCATCGACAGACAAACAGATATTTATATTCCGTGGGGGTATAGATGGACGTTGGCTCCAATGTGTGCACCAATGTTCGACCTTGGTGCAATGGGTGTTTTAATGGGCAATTATCTTTGAAAACCTTTGATCATTGTTATCTCTCGTATGCGGGAGTCCGTCTGGGTAGGTACCACAGCTTTGCCAGTTATTCTGCCGCCAAGCAGTAGTGCGCAAGCATTACTGTGTACCGGCGTAAAGGGCATTGCAGCCAGCGAAATTACTGCGCATATGAAACTTAATATCTGATGTCTCGGGGTGATGAGAGCAATGAAGTGCTACGCAATGCTTTATAATTTCTAGGTGGCATGCAATTGTTATGGGCAGGCGTGGCGCTTACAGTCAGGCGAACGACTCGCTCGTCTCATCACTAAGTCACATAAAAATACAGGTAGTTATATTCCGTTTGGGTATAGCACCACCCACCTGGTATAGAACCATCTGGGAGATGGGTCTGAGCAGCCACTCAACTGCCGTCTCTCTCTAGATCTATGTGCTCCATCTTAGGCCACATCATCACTTCACATCAGACGAGATAGTGGCCAAAAATAGACCTACTAATTGCAAAAAAAAAATTATATACGTTGGCTCCGATGTGTGCACCAATGCCCAGCCTTGGTGCAATGGATGTTTCAATGGGTGATTATCTTTGATAACCCTTGATCATTGTTATCAAAGGTTCCTTATTTTTATGAGTGCTAAGCCCTTCACTCCTCTCTTTCTTAGGCTCGTTTAAGTGTTTCCTCAAGCGTAGATGTGTTAGAGCTCGTTTTAGTGAAGGTATGGCAAGAAGCCAGATTATTATAACAAAGGTAACCTTCAAGGATCGCAGAACAGTAGCTGATGGATTCTTTAATTTTACTTTTCATTAGTTGTAAGAGCATTTAACTAAGTCTATTGATTGGTGATAATGGTCATGATCATCATCAGTCTAACACGTTCCCGCTGGGACACGGGCCTTCTCTCGTAGAGAGAGTATGGGCCATAATCCGCCACGCTGGCCCAGTGCGGTTTGGTGGATGTCACATGTCCTTGAATTTTTGTAATAAATTTTTGGACATGCGGGTTCCCTCAAGATGTTTTCCTTCACCGTTTTAAGAGCGAATGTTAAATCCGCACATAACGTAGAAAGTAAGTGGTGCGGCGCCAGCGGGATTTGAACTCAGATGCGTTGGATCGAAAGTCGCACATGCTGCCACAGAGCCACATTCGCTCCTAGCCACACTCGTTCAATGATGATAATGGTAACGCTTCCGCATTAAGTAATACCGAGGAGAGCTTAAAAACAAATGCAATAATAGCAAATAGTCACATACATACATATAGAACCACCGAATAATGAAATACGCCCAACGATCATACGCATAGATCCTGGCCCTTAACTAGGATTCTGATCCTGTATCTAGGGAACCAGGTATGGAAACATAGTCCCTGACAAGAAACAAATGCTTGCGTTTTTAAACCGAGTTTAAAAAAAAGAGAAGGTTCTCAATTCAATATTTTTATGTTTGTTACCTCAGAACTCCGTCATTTATAAACCGATTTAGAAACTACTGTTTTATTTGAAAGGATATCCAGATTGGTCCCAAAATTATTTGAAGTTGGTTGTTTGTTATAAATTTAATGATTTTTTTCTAAATTTTTGCACAAACATTTATAACATGCACCCACCTGACCTTGGTTAAGGATTTTACTCAATACTCAATAAATTATTGCAATCATATATGTATGTACATTTGAAGAGGTCTTATGAAAAGGTAAGGTAACATAATATATATGACCCTGACAGGGTATGGCAATAGGAGTAATAGGAGCGAGCGGACCGATCCATTAATAAAACATTGGTATTTTATAGTCATAAAAAGAATTAATTTTATTAGTATATTGATTTAAAGTATCTATTTACTTATCATTAAAAAAATCGTGTAAGTTGTAGTAGCATTTGTTAATTAGGTATTGTTTTAATTTATTTAGGAAAATTGATTCGATGTTTTCAACTTTTATGTTGTCTGGAATTTTGTTGTAAATTTTTATTGCCATGACGTTTGGGCCTGAGTTATGGATTTTTAGTTTCGAGGTAGCACGAGGTTGTGTTTGCTCCTACTTTCAAATCTCTGTTCAAATTCAAATCTTGTAGTGTGAGACCTCAATGGTACTTGGTCTATTTTTTTTGAAAAAACTGGTGGCATTTGCGTAAAAATTTACAAATTTCCATAATATATATTGAGTGTAGGGTTAATATATTTAATTTTATGAAGTGAGGCTTGCAGCTTTCCGGTTCTTTAATATAAGTGAGGGTACGTATACATTTCTTCTGGCTTATAAAAAGGTTATGCGCATCGTTTTAAGAATTAGAAAAGCGTTATAGTATGTATCTACCTCTTTATTGACAAGACAAAAATATTGCACTTCTTTCGCCCAACGATGACATTACTTGTATGAAGATCTTGACCCCTAACTGGGATTCCCTGTATCTAGGGATCCAGGAACTTAGGATTTTAAAAGATCCTTTTTCAATCCTTGCTACAATTCTTTCATGGAAATAATTTATGTTTCATTTATGTTTGCGAGTATTTTGGATAGGTACATAATTAGTGTGCCTCGTCGACTTTCTACTTAGAGTACTTACTTCTAATTTCTTTTAGATACCTATAACTAATTAATAAACGATCTACAAATGATTATGAGTGCATAATTTATTAATTTACTGTAATTAGGTATGTATCTAAGTACCTAACCTACGTAAGTTTTTATTGAAAGTTTAAAAGTTTCTTTTAAAAAGTTTGCAATTTTTTTAACGAAGTTTAGTCAGCCTCTTTGGTGTAGTTGTTGGGCAGGCTGGCTCAAATCTCATATCACTGAGGTTGCGGGTTCGATTCCCGCGACGAGACAAATGTTTGTGCACAGAAAAAAATGACAAGCATTTGTTTCGTGTCTGGGTGTTGTAGGACCATGTCCCTGGTTCCCTAGATACAGGGAATCCTAGTTAGGGGCCAGGATCTATGTAAGACTATCTCATCTGCTGCTGTGATTTTAATACGACATACATAACGCTGATTATCAAGTACTTAATGTTATTGTTTGTTATGTTTTCCTTCACCGTTTTTAAAGCGAGTGTTATATACGCAAGTAACTTAAGAAATAAATACTAGAATAAATAAATATATAACTCGGTTTAAATTCTATTGCTAACTGTACTCAAAACCCCATGGAGTGATTACTACAAAAAAATATTATTTTTGTTTTTATTTGGTAGAGCTTAGTGGAATCAAAGTATAGACATTTATCAATTAGAAAACAATAGTCGTGGAGTGAATTGGCATAACCCATGTGAACGTTAAAAAAACCGGCCAAGTGCGAGTTGGACTCGCGCACGAAGGGTTCCGTACCATTATCTATAAAAACGGCAAAAAATCACGGTATTTTGTATGGGAGCTCCCTTAAATATTTATTTTATTGTTTTTGAGTATTTGTTGTTATAGCGGCAACAGAAATACATCATCTGTGAAAATTCCAACTGTCTATCTCTGTTCATAAGATGCATGGTGACAGACGGACAGACAGACAGACGGACGGACAACGGAGTCATAGTAATAGGGTCTCGTTTTACCCTTTGAGTACGGAACCCTTTGGGTATGTAAGTATGTAGCTAAGTAGTACCTATGTAAGTTTTCTTTGAAACTTCCAAAGCATTTTCTATAAAATTTTCACACAAACATGAGACATAACTTACGCAATAAGCTCTGTGCACTCGCTATACTGGATATCGTGGCTGACACCAACAAAAATGAGTTCATAAACATATTTAATTGAACAGATGCACTTTTCACCAGAACTTTTGCCGCGAAAGCGTCGTTTCCCGCGCGTGCGTGGTCCGCTACTGGCCGCGCGCGAATTGTCGGCCATATTTATTTACTTTTTTTTCGATTGCGTATTGGCAAAGGCAAGATTGCTCGATGCTCGATGAAATAATTTTGTAGTTGCTTGCTATTTGGATGTCGCGAAACATGGTTGTTGCATTATTTTGTTGATATATGTGATGGGTGTAGGAGCGAAATATACAGTGGCTGGTTTGCCTTGAAACGGTTAGCCGTGTGGCTGTGGCGCCACACATTATCTACAGAGAGGAAATTGAACCCGCTTACTCCGTGTAGCGGTATTGCAGTTCAACCACTAGGCCGCAGACGCCGTCTGTTGTTGTTGTCTGTCTGTGAAGCTGTGTGATAACGTATAAGGAATTTAGGAATAGACTAGATAGAAAATTAATTGTTTGGACATATTAAAAAAATAGTTGCACTAAAATAAGGAATTAAAAGTGCGGCGAACAAGGATTTTTCATAAGGGGCTGTGCTTTGAAGGAACAAATCACACAAACACTTAATTACCTATACACAATTTTATATTTTTTATGGAACTGATTAATGAGACGAGCATGTCGTTCACCTGATGATAAGCGCCAACCTTATCCATAATTATTACTGTGCCACCTGGAACTTTTAATGCCTACCATGCAAAGTAATGCGTAGCACTGCACTGCGCTCTTAACCCTGACACAACAGGTAAAGTCTCATATGCCCTGTAATTTTCCTGGCTACAATATACCCTTTCAAACCGGAACACACACGCTCAATAATTCAATTATTCATCAATTTATTTACAATTTTAAGCCGAAGTTTTTTACATTATTTCCATAAAAAATGTACATACAAAAATACTATAAAAACCTAAACCTAGAGTGCCGCCGCGCTGGCGGCAGCGGGGCAGGGCCCAAACTACCGGTGGTTAGGGCTGGAGAATGAGGAACCTCCTGACTATAGGTGCCGTGTCAAGGAGTAGGTACTGCATATTATTATTATGTCGCTCTTTTTCAGGGGTTATACACCCGATCACCGGCACTTCCACCCTTGGAGCTTACTTCTTAGCTCTTGCATCTCCACCCCTGGACAGTTAAAGCAAGCCGGGTGTCAGGGCTATTTAGCCCCAGGGATAATCTAGGGGTAGGCTCTGTGTCGCCACGCACCGTCGACTCGCCACAAAGTTGCCCCTGCGCCATTATTATCATTATTATTATTATTTATGCAATAATTATTAGTGAAGTGTTTTTCCGCCGCTCACGTGGGCAGTCACGTGTTGCATACCTGTAGGTATAACAAGATCGGTAGACATTGACCTGCAGTGGAATTTGTTAATATTATTAAGTCAACTTCGTAATATTTGTAACTTCCTTTCATAATATTTCGATGACGATTTTCGATGATGATGATGTAGGATGCGTTGACTGGCCCATCTGGCTCGCACTCAATGGGTATATTCTTTGATTGTGAATAAAGTTAAACCCACATATCAAAATTTTGGAAGCTTAACGTAATAAAAAAGGGGTATGAGATAATGAGATTCCACAAGAACTTGACCGTTTTTTTTAAATCCAGTCAATATTTGCTTATTGTGAGAATGAACGCATTTTTTAAATTATTAATAGCCTATACTTATTCCACCATCGAACAATGAGGGTTAGATAACCCTTAAGTTACTGTAGAAACGATCTCTAAGATTCCTAATAATAATATATTAATAGCTAATATTTCAATTTTCGACTTATTTTTTTTACGTAATTGAATGACCAGACGACCTGGTCGTTTGCCTGATGGTAAGCAATGCGCCAGCCCATAACAATAACAGCACCACCAAGAACTTTGCAAATCCTGCGCAGCGTTACAATTAGCTGTTGAGTCTCATAATGCCCAGTAATTTCGCTGGCTAATGCCCAATGTAGAGAAAAAGCAAGACTACTGTCTTTCCATAAATGCGAAATGTTTTTATACCACTTAGCTTCATAATGACTATACAATCGTCACATCTGTACAGATCTATACAGATTTTAATGAAATTCGGTAGGTCAGTATTTTAAGTCCTGGAATAGGATCCTGGAAAGCAAACGGTTTCCTGGGATAGCTATAAACCGAATTTCACGGACGGAATCGCAGGTATCGGCTAGTCCTATTATCAATAAGGATTTACTCCAACATACCTTTAAGGCGAAAAAATATAACTACTATTGTACCCATGTAATATTAATATAAGGCGCAAAAATACACTTCAAAACATAACTAAAATAATGAATGATTCTATCGCCAGGCTGCAATCTCTTTCAGATTTGGTGGCGGACGAAATCTATAATGGAAATGATTAAAAAAGAAATACAGATACCTTTTTAATTGATACCTAGCTTCATTCATTCAAATGTTCTAAATTACAATGACATCAGCTTTATCAAAATCTCTATAGCAATATTCTTCTTTATCTTTAAATTCCTTGTAACCCCTCTGGTATTTAAGCGCAAAAGAATTACTTGGCAATGTAGAACTGAATATAGAATTTCCAAAGCCATCCAAGTTGATCACTCCAAAGAAGACAACTTCTTTATTCTGCTTCTCTTCTTTTCTCTTCTCCGTTATAATCAAAGGTTCCTTTACGGGTAGAAGGAGCATTATGTCTTGGTTCTTCTTTCCAATAGTAACCTTGGCTTGGATTGTTCCATTAATTTTCGTGGCATCATCGACATTCAGCTCCATGGGTAGATGGCATTCAACGCACCTGACTTGGTTGTTGTGGTCAGAGCTTAGAGGAACAGGAAAAAGTCTATCGTTCAGGTAAAATCTGTATACACATGTATGGTCTTGAAGACTGGTAACATTGCCCTTATTTTTGATCCTTGCTTTTGACGAATGACATTCAAAATAGTTCTTCTGACGAAACTCTTTTAGCTGCTCCAAGTTGTCTTGGTCATCTGTATCTAGAAACGTGATTTCGTCGTCAGACTCATGGTAAATTTTGAAGATGGATTCCGATGGATGTATTTCGGATACTTCTTTGATGGTGTCCAATGATATCTTTTTAGCGCCGTCAGTGAGGGCTTCGATAGATCCTGTAGACGGTTGATAGTTTTCGTTTCTGTAATATTGTTTCACGGAGTTTGGCGGTACGTTGGATTTTCCGTTATTGTTCCTTCTAGTGGTATATTTACTAGTCGAGCAAGAAGCCTGGGGTACACTATCAGCTCTAGGTATTTTTATTAATCTTGTTGACGGAACGGCGTTTCCTGAAATTTTTGTTGAAGTCGCAGAGTTTCCAGCAGTCGTTTTGGTTGAGTGTTTAACGTCACCGCAATTCTTACAGTAGTCAAAAACTTCTGCAGGTTTTCTGACACTAAAATCAGATTTAGTTGTTTTCTTAGGTTTTGAAGGCTTCTTATTTTCACTGAGAATACCCGCAGAAAGGGCTTTTCTATCACTGGAAGCGTTTTGAGTTATCTTTTTGGATGGTATAACTCTTTTTGGGTTCGACACCTTGGATTTGTTCGATTTAGATGAACTAGCTCTTGAAGTGGCGAAACGGCAACTTGATGTCTTTGAAGAAAAGCTGTTATTAAGCTTACTAGACATATTTTAAATTAAGTTTATTGTACAGTGCGGTGCCTGGTGTTATGCAATTGTCAACAAAAATGGTTGTCATAGCAACGGGTAACCTTTTAATATTCGTCCGAAAACGCCGGGCAATGTAGTTTATTAGTACGGAGTCTAATATTTTTGATTTAGTGTTTATTTTATAATATTCCTTTTAATTCCGATTTTATTTAAGTAAATTAATGAGGTACTTATATCCTACAGTTTCATATGTGTGTAATCATATAAACGTTTCATACTACAGCTGCCATGTAACGGCGAGTAGCATAACTACGGCAACTATCTGCATTTGCTTAGTGAGTTTAAACGTAGTTTCAGAGCGACACACAAGATGGCGCAAAATTAAATAATTTATTATTATCCGGTTCTATAAAATAATAAATTGTATTCTAAAATAAGTTTATAATTATATTTGTTTGATTTGATTATTATTTGATTTTTTTATTTGTTATTATAATTTTCCAGTTTTTTTTGTTTGTATATAATATATGTACTTAACAGTAAGGTAAAGTTATTATTGAAATAACGAAATCTTGATTATGTAGGTACTTATAAAATAATTTTCAAACACAAAATATACCCCTAGTAAAGTAATTTGAAACTATAACCATTTAGGTATATTATTTATAACCTTATATTTTTTTTTCTGTTGTGAAGTTGTAATAATATAATCTACTCTATTTAAGGGTGTGCAATACAATTCACATAAAAAAAATTTATTTAATTTACAAGATATAATTTTATTATTTTACATTTTTGGACTCAAATTAATCATTAAACATAATTGTTAGGTAGTTATATTAAAATGTCAAAGTTTAATTAATTATTTTCATATGTCTTATTTGTAATAACCTATACCTACCGGTATACAAATTTTAAATATCAAATTTATACAATTTAATTTAATTTTATAACTTGTCTTTTTTAATTGTAAGTATTCATTTACAGAGTAAAAACAATTATTTAATAGCCATTTTTGTAGTTCTAGTTTAAATTTATGTTTATTAAGTGTTTTCAATTCGTTTGGCAGTTTGTTATAAATTTCGATTGCCATTAAAAAGGCATTCTTCTTAAAGATATCCAATCTACATAAAGGTAAAAATAGTTAATTTTTATGCCTAGTGTTTCTTTGAATAATTTTTGAATTCATATTAAAGAACTCGGGATGGTATTTAACAAACAGACATACCTCTTTGATGTACATACACGGTAACGGGAGTATGTTGAACTTTTTGAAAATAGGTCGACAGCTATCGGTAGACCAGGCACCGCAAATTGCCCGGACACATTTCTTCTGCACTATAAATGCCCTATTAATGTCGACAGAGTTACCCCACAAAAGTAATCCGTATGACAAAATCGAAGACACGTAGCCATGGTACGCACACAGGGCAGATTCTTTTTCACTTTCGATCTGACGCACCTGGGTTCGAATCCCGACTCGGCCCTGCACTAATGACTTATAGTTAAGTGCAGATTTCGCATGCTCGCTCTAAAACGGTGAAGGAAAACATCGTGATGAAACCCGCTTACGCGCTTTGGAGTGGTAGGCTCTGGCCGTGGTTGTAATACCACCCACCGAACAAAGCCATGCCGTCAAGCGACTTAGTCGTGTTTCGGGATGATGTTCGGTGAACCATCGGGGAGACGGGTCTGAGCAGCCGCTCAACTGCCGTCTCTCTCTAGATCTCCATCTTAGGCCACATCATCGCTTCACATCAGGCGAGATAGTGGCCAAAAATAGATCTATTAAGCGGAAGAAAAAAACACTGAGGGACGTAATTGTCTTATAGCGTATACAAAACGGTCTAGTCTATCACAAATGTTATCTATGTGACACTTCCAATTGCAGTTCTTATCAATTGTTATACCTAGGGACTTACACGTATCCACTTCTTCGGTAAGTCGGTAGTGTAAGTTTTCAGAACTTGACCGTTAGAATACAAGTTGGCAGTAGTGATTTTTGGAGCAACAATATTTTAGGTTTAGCGGTACTACCTTTATATTTCTCTGTGTATTTAATTGTGAAGCACGAAGGTAGATAATATTAAATCAGAGTCTTAAGTTAATAATCCGAGTGTCCGTGGCTTACTTGGCCAAATGTTTCAGTAAGTGTTGCTTATGAATACGGGTGTTTTCTATGCTTTGAGGTCATACATAGGTACCGTCTCGCCTGACGTAGATTTAAGGCATGAATTTTAATATTCACACACACAAAAGTTATGTCACAGAACACTATGGGACAGAAACATCACTCCGCAAAGAAATTTAAACAAATAGCGACTCTTGCTATGAACGCAATAAAATTCAATTCAACTCGCGTAAAGCTGCATACCTACCAGTCATATTAACCTACAGAGCGCCTCTCTTTCTATCGCGCCGCTCTTATCTCTTCTGACGCGGCACGTGTAACGACGCGCGACCCGCCGTCGGTGTCCGGCTATGTACTTGTAGCTGCGTGCCTACAGTGCACTAGGCGCGCGTGCGCTAGGCCTGGTAATGCACGAGTATTTCTTTCATTTGCAATTTTGCTTAAATTTATATTAAAGTGAAATCCAGTTTACCCATTGCCATAATATCAATTAGGTATTACATTTCATTTTAAAGGTAAAAAAATCCTTCATTGATATTAATTTTTCTTCAAACAAACACTGAAATGCATAATCATCTTCCTAGAGACCTCTATTTAGTCACCTTACCGACGCACCAAACTAAGACTAGAAGCAATTAGTTCCTAAGTACGTCACTGCCTCTAATCAGTAGAACAATGATAATAAAATTATAATCATAATGATACCACCTAACTACTGTTGTAGGTGGTCAGTGGTGGTGCAGAATGCATGATGAGGCCCGCTAACTATAGGTACTTAGGTGGTCGGTATATAGAGTGAATTTTAAAGTTTCGAGTTCGGCGGAGTATCGGCTGGTGCAATGATACAGGGGGTGGTTTTTGTCCACCATCAATGTGTTCGATTCCTGGCTAGGAAAAAAGGTTTTTACTAAATCCAATTATGCAGTTTTAGCCTTGGTAATATAAGATCTACAGTGGTTTTAGTTTTTGTCAAAATCGGTCTTGAGACCTTTAAGCATTTTTCGCTATTCATTTTTGTTTCGGATACTTGGAAAATTCACCGGTGTATTTAATTACTATTTGACTGGATTTTGGAACAGGATTCAGTAGAATTTATTCTGGGATTCCCTGTATTTAGGGCATCAAGAGCTACGAGGACCATGGTCCTACACCCTACAACACCCAGACACGAAACAAATGTTTGTATTTTTTCTGTGCATAAACATTGATCCCTCCGCGGGAATCGAACCCGCCACCTCCCATTTGAGCCAACCTGCCCAACCACTACACCACAGAGGTTGACAATTACACAAATTACGTACCTAATTTACTCAGTTTAAGTAATAATAATAAATCATTACTAAAATAATTATATGAATCATCCAGAGATGTGACTTATTTAATATACAAGTATCTGAAATACAGATACAAGATACAAAATAGGTATTTTCATCTTGTATCTAAAATACTTTTTTAAAATGTATCTTATATCTTCTATTTAAATACCTTTTGTTGGTATCTTAGTATTTTGTAGATACTATGTTTTCTAAAATACTTTTAGTAACAGCACAGAATACTTAATACTTACAAATATGTAGTTATATGTGCATTTATTCACAAAATGTGACAAGGTTCTATGCTGGCATTAATTTTATATGTCAATGTCTTTGCCAGTTATTCTGCCTCCAAGCAGTAGTGCGCAAGCATTACTGTGTTACGGTTTGAAGGGCATTGTAGCCAGCGAAATTACTGGGAATATGAGACTTAATATCTGATGTTTCAGGGTGATGAGTGTAATGCAGTGCTACGCAGTGCTTTTATGGTAAAGAGTTCTTGGTGGCACTGCATCTGTTATGGGCAGACGTAGTGCTTACCATCAGGAAAACGACTGCTCGACTTGCTCGTCTTATCACTCAGTTCCATAATAAAAATAAAAAAATATAAAAAAGATAACACTGAACGGCCCGTTGAAACTTAAATCTCAATGAAAACCTTAAAAATATTATATTTTGTCTTATCACATTTGCGCGATCATCGCGGCTTAAGCGTAAATAATTCACGTAAAAAAATAAACTTACGTTCAATAAAATGTTTCTTACAAAAGTATTTTATCTTAAAAAAGTATTTGAAAGATACGTATTTTGTATCTAGTATTTCAGATACCATTCTAGAGAGGTATTTGTATCTGGTATCTGAAATACTTAATTTGAAAGTATCTTGTATTTTGTATTCTAGATACTTTGTATAGGGTATCTTGTACAACACTGGAATCATCACAGTATGTACATATAAAACTCGCACTCAATTGCAAACGCCCTTACAGGGTTATGTACCTATACTATATTTAAGACCTATATATGACACACTCATGGTAGGTCTCTCGTATGCGGGAGGCCGTCTGGGTAGGTATCACTGCTTTGCCAGTTATTCCGACGCCAAGCAGTAGTGCGCAAGCATTACTGTGTTCCGGTTTGAAGGGCATTGTAACCAGCGAAATTACTGGGCATATGAGACTTAATATCTGATGTCTCGAGGAGCGCAATGCAGGATGGCACTGCAATTGTTATGAGCAGGCATGGCACTTACCACCAGGTGAATGACGTGCTCGTCTCATTACTCCATTCCATAATAAAGTAGGTATATGAAAGCAATCAATAAATGAATTATGAATGACTAGACTGTGCTATAGATTAAAACATAGTATTTACTTCCCTATCTAAGCAATTTATCTGACGTCTGTCACAGCTGTTCCTAGACGCCATGACAGATCATACGGACAAAGATTACCCCAGTTATGGTCCACCGTCAGTCCAGAATGCTCAATGAGAGGTGGCCGTCAGGTGGCATCGGGCTGCGAGGCACGGAGCGCGGAGGTCGCGGCCTAGTCGGGTGGCCATAACACTGGGTGGCGGTGGACAGGATGTTTCCTGTGATTGGGTAGTTCTTCTTTTTAACAAGGTTTGGGTTGGTAGTGATTTGTTTTCGGATGACTGTATTAAATACCTTAGCGTATGCTGAGTCGAAACCTTTCCCTGACATCGTGTAACATTTTACTGTCAGTGTAATATTGTGTGATGTCCTGAATAAATGTATTTTCTTTCTTTCTTTCTATGATTTCAAACGTGCATACAATTTTTAATAGGTATATAATTTTTTAATGAATATGTTTTCCTACAGTTTTATTTTGCAAAAAAAAACAAGCGATAATATGCATCATTTGCCCGTCTGGATTTTGATTTCTTTTTATAAATATTAAGCAGTAGTGCAGTGTTTTTTGATGATTGTACTTGTACCTTATTTATGTACCTGCTTTTAAAATGTTGTACCGACTAGGATCGTGGAAATATTTAGAATTGTGATTAACTGCGATATGATTTTACGTGTGTTTTTTTAATTTCAAAATTATGGTTGTGCCGAATTTGAATAAACTCTATCCTTTTATGTTTATTCTAATATTAATTTATGTTTATACCTTTCTTTAACTTGTTATTTTTCAATTTGTTTGGATCAGACTAATTTGTCTTCAATCAGTTTAGCTTCAATCAGAATTCACAATAAAAAAAAAAATTTTCTACAAAAATTAAACCGACTTTATAACCACAAATAGTACTACTACCTACAAGTATCTACCTACTTACTACATACATAGTATCTATCTACTACCTTTTAGACTTGGCTGGCACCGACTTCAAATATATGAGTGGGTAGCGCTTATAATAATAACATTAATTTATTTTTCACTTTTGTGTGGCTATTTGTGGTTTTGAAGTCGGTTTAATTTTTTTGAAAAATAATTTATTTTACCCTTTTTAGTGCAAAACAAGTTTTAATTAAATTAATTTAAAAAGTTTTTAAAGACAAGCTTTTATGATCTAGCAGTCATATCATGACGATGTTTAAAACGGGCTATCATATTTAAATGCATGTGTACAAAAAAATTGCATGTCTGGCCTATTTTCTGTTGAGGAGTTCCCTCGCCGGAAGTCAATCCTGGGTGTATCAGCCATGTCATGATGGAATTCAGAACAAGCTATTATGGTTAAATCCATTTACAAAATGTTGTGTCTGTACTATTCACCGTTGAGGAGTTCCCTCGCCGGAAGTCAACCCTGGGTGAAGCAGGTAAAGCAGTCGAATACAAACCTCCTCCTTTAGAAAGTCGGTTACAAAAAAAAACAAAAAACAACTTGAAAATTAAACTTATATATTTTGTTTTTGCTATTTTTTTTCAAAAAGTGTTGATTGAATTTCGATAAAATTTATATGGGGCCACCTCTGAAGTATGGTATGGTAGGTATTCCTATATATGGTAGGTATACCTAGGTGTAGGCATAGACTCTAAGTTGCAGTGGGGTCCTCATATTGATGCTCTATCTGGAAAACTTAGTTCTGCTGCATATGCGGTTCGTAAAATTAGGCAATTAACGGATATAGCTACGGCTCGGTTAGTTTACTTTGCATACTTCCACAGCATAATGTCATATGGCATTTTGCTGTGGGGTTCTGCTGCGGATATAGATACTATTTTTATATTACAAAAGCGTGCGATTCGCGCGATTTACGAGTTGGGTCCACGTGACTCGTTAAGGGATTTTTTTAAGCAAGTTAATATTTTAACTTTACCTTCTTTATATATTTATGAAAATATAATGCATGTTCGCAAAAACTTCCAAAAATTCAAAGTAAATAGTGACCATCATAACATTAACACTAGAAATAAGGATAGGATTGTTGTACCTAGGTATAGACTGACTAAAACGAATAAGTCCTTTATGGGCAACTGCGTACGTTTTTATAATAAAATTCCAAAGTGTATAACGGAGCTCACAGAAAGTAAATTCAAATTACGCGTTAAGAATGTTTTAATGAGAAAAGCATACTACACTGTTCGTAATTACATAGAAGACAAAGATGCTTGGAACATTCCACTTCTGCAAAGTAACCAACTGGTACATAAGAAACATAACATTGTAAAATCCCAAAAAAATGTAACAAAATCTCTAAAAAAAAATGCCCCTCAGTTTCTTGCCGTATCTTCTGAGTAGTGGTTCTTTTTCCGATACGGTGGTAGAGTCATTGTGATAATTTGACGTTCATAAGTGCGTCTGTGATGCCAAAATGATTAAAGAGATTTTGATTTTGATTTTGATTTTATGACCTACCAAACAAAAAAAGAATCATCGAAAACAATTTATAATTGGCGGAGTATTCGCTTCACAATAGTCAAGTGTCGTTATAATGTTAATAATCATCGCTACATTGTAGTCATTTAATATTTATGTCTTTATAATATTTATTTCTTCTTTTTGTATTTCTGTTTTCTTATTTTGTTGTCAATTGATTTTGTGGTCGTCAAATAAATGTTTTTCTTTCTTTCTAACTTTATCTACATCATCATTATCTTTCTTTTCCATATAACCGTTTAACATAAAAATAATTTATAACCTATTTTATTTAATGAATAAACTCCAAAGCCATTGTCACCCCACCGCTCTTTACTTCGTTCCGTTCATCCGCTCAATCAGTTATTAGTATCGATGTGCGCGGGCGCATCTCGCGTGTTCGGCATCTGGCGGCTGCGGCGCAGGAGTGAGAAGCGGTTCAAGCGGTTCGCTACACTCAGGAAGTTCTTCGGGAAGACCAAGAACTAAAGATGAGGTGGTTTGCATTGGTCACTGCAGTTGTCCTGGTAAGTTTTAATCTTGGAGGGTTAAGTGTTAGATACCTAGTTAATAGGTTATTAACCTTTCTTTTTAACCGACTTTAAAAAAGGAGGAGATTCTCAATTCGTTTTTATTTTGTTTTATGTTTGTTACCTCAGAACTCCGTCATTTATAAACTGATTTGGAAAATTCTTCAATAGCTTCAAGGTGGTCCAATATAAATTTCATCAATATTCGACCTTGGACTTCGAAGATACATCAGATTCATAATAATATGTGATTTAATTAATGTAATTGGTTAACCGTTTTAATTAAATAAAATAAATTGAAATTGAATCAGAATTGAAGTCGGTCTTTTTTCATTCGTCGGTTATAAAATGAATTACTTAGTTAAGTTTCAACACAGGTCCCGTGGATATATTTAAGCGAGACCTTTGCTTAGGACTCGGGGCAGTACAGGTTCTAAAAATAATAGTGAATTTAAGTAGAATTTTCTGAAAATATAGCTACCTATTATTTAGTGTTATCTTTTAGACATTTTATAAGATTAAAAAAAAAGTCAAGTTAATAATGGTTGAATTTTGTAGAGAGTTCCTTGGTGCTATCTTCTCTAGCGGAAGTATTTCCGAAACATTGGTACAGAAAGTTTTTGCATTTCTTTTCTGGGCCCGGCCTTCAATTTCAGTATGGTTAGACATGCGTATATATTTTTTTCAAAGTCGTGATATTTTAGGTTAATGTTTATTTGTATTATGTGTTTATTATTATTATTTAAAAGCATTTTAAGTGTCTATTTAAGTATTTAATAAATATATTTTAAAACTCTTATAGCAGGTAGGTACTTTCACCTGCTTCTTAAAATGACTAATACCTATTTTATGTACCTAATATATATGTATGTTTACCGGAATTAGCTGGTGGTTAAAGTAGATGCAAAAGTAGGTATTATTGTACGCATGCTGGTAAGCGTAAGCGCGCTTTCCTTAGTAACAGTTGCAGGAACTCAAATCCTACCGTCCTATGTTGTATGTTTGCGATATTCCTCTCCCTGCACGGTTGTCTGAAAGGGATTGTTTTGAGTGATAAGGCCGCTGATTGTTACACTGTAACGTTTACTTTGTATTGGTTCGTTTACTTATCGGTCTGTCATGACTTTTCAAGAGAAACTCCCAGTGGATCCCAGAAAGCAAATCCCACTTAATTTATTTGTGGCATCTAATCCCAGGTAATATTATTCAGTATAGAGTGCCTACTTATATCAAATAGAAAATTCAGCAAAATATAATACAATACAATACAATGCAATAATACTTTATTAAACACAAAACCAAAAAACAAACGTGTAAAATTGCATTTAATAGTGGTAGAACAATGGGCGGCTTTTTCGCTATGTGCAATTTGTTACAGTAACTTTGGATGGATAGGAATAAAAACGTAAAGAATACATATAATATTTAAAAAAAAACTAAAAAAAAATTAAAAAAAATCTTTTATTTATCTGACAACTATTTAGAATTTTAATTAAATACCCCTATTATTAATTGTTAATAAATCTACTGTGACTCGGTGAGGAAACCAGCATGTCCAAGAATTTATCAAAAAAATTCAAGGACATGTGACATCCACCAACCAGCACTGGGCCAGCGTGGTGGATTATGGCCCATACTCTGTCTATGAGAGAAGGCACGGCCCGTATCCTAGCAGTGGGAACGTGATGGGCTGATGATGATGATGAATCTACTGTTCTAATAATATGTTCTAGAAATAATATGTTTGTTAAGTTAAAGATTATTTGATTGTCATAAAAAGTATATTTCTTGTCATAACGAGTGCTCAACTCGGTCAATGGCAAAGGTTATGATCAGGTGAATTAACATAGATTGATGACCTCAAAAGAATAATACTATATTATTTTTTGTTGTAACAGGCCTAGCGCACTCCGCACTGTAGGTACGAAGCTACAAGTACATAGCCGGACACCGACGGCGGGTCGCGCGTCGTTACACGTGCCGCGTCAGAAGAGATAAGAGCGGCGCGATAGAAAGAGAGGCGCTCTGTAGGTTAATATGACTGGTAGTTATGCAGCGCTATGCGAGCTGAATTGAATTTTATTGCGTCATAGCAAGAGTCGCAATTTGTTTAAATTTCTTTGCGGAGTGATGCTTCTGTCTCTTAGTATTCTGTGGTTGTAGAGGCATTATATTTACTCTGATTGTTTCAAGATAGAAATGTTTATTGATTGACATAATATATTATGATTGTATTATATATTGTATAATATATTATGTTTCTTGGCAATGTCAAAGTCAAAGTGTACATATAAAATATGGTGTTGATGTAATATAATTATTTTTTAGAAAAAAAACAAAACCGACTTCACGACTAAACTTATATCATTTGTTTTTGTGTTTATTTTAACCGACTTCTAAAACGGAGGAGGTTCTCATATCGATTGTATGTTTTTTTTGTTTTTGTTACCTCAGAACTCCGTCATTTATAAACTGCTTCGGAAAATTCTTATTGCGTTGGGTTCAATATAAATATATTTCATCGATATTTGATCTTGGACTTCGAAAATACGTTGAAGTCGGTTTTTTTGTAAAACGATTCTAATAAATTTTGATAAAATTATATGGGACCACCTCTGAAGTATGGGACGTTAGGACTTAAAACTAGATATTTGATGACGCCGCCAAGAACTAGTTTAATGTCCAACTAGAAATAAAATAGGTGTACATGTATCTGGCCCTTCTGAACTCAATCTTGGTTATTCTTTGACCGTTGATTATTTCATTATGTCAGAGAGATTTCTCAAGTTTTGCAACTCGAAAGCGGATGGCTTTCTTCGTGAAGTGGTAAAAATATATTTTAATTTAAACCAGTTTGCGAAACATGTTTCATTTCTTCATAAAATATCAGGTAGCTATCTTAAGGGTATATACTACCTGTCTTGAAGGAAAGATCAACAAGTTTTTTTATTCTTCAGCATTTTCTTATTTGTATGTACATATATACTTTTTTGATATCATTACATTAAATTATGCACAAAAATATAGCGGAGAGATTTTTATGTATATATACATATTTTTAATTTAAATTAATTTTACATTTGCTATCTACCCCCATACATATTATATATTCTATCAACAACCTACATAATATTCAGCGGAATTACACTAGATATTTTCATTGCGTTTCAGATTTTAAATTATAGCCCTCAAAAATAAATTCCCATCGCGTAAACAGTGATAACAAATTAATTAAAATACATAAATAAAAACTGATTACACAAATAATTTGATTACTTATTGCGAATGTACTTTGGATAATTTTAGTATATTTTTCTATAGTGACTATATGTCCAAGGCTTTGTGAATAGTAAATAATGCAGAACTTAGTCTTTTCACAATCGAGCCCAAGGCCAAGGAAGTGCTTGTGGGTAGGTTGGCCTAAATCTCATACACTTACGAGGCTGCGGGGTCGATTCCCGTGACGGGACAACATTTGTACAAAAAACCAACAAAAACGTGCCTTTTTTAATGTCGGCAAACAAGCAGACGGCCCGCGGTAAGGTTACCGTCGGGTCTGGGTGTTAGGGACCATGGTCTTCATAGTTCCTAGTTCCCTAGATACAGGGAATTCTAGTTAGAGGCCAGGACCTATGAATGTGATCGTTGGGCGTATTTATTTAAATTTCAACGTTTTTTATTACATATATGTGGGATGGAGCAAAACGATAAAACAGTTTTATAAGAAATGTTTCACAACTTTTTATTCAAATCGTCTTAACTGCGACATTCTCTTACTGATCTTTTTCACAGACTAAAATCAATCTAAACCTTGTTTATTTTTTTTTAATTTTTCCCCTTTTATGGCAGGCTAAAGTCTAGGACCATACCGCCATGTCTTAAGAAGATTTTATTTGATAGTTTAAAATTCCATTTATTATACTTTTGTTGAGAATGAGGGTCAACAGCAACAAGCCGGACCTAGTGCTTCAATAAGGTGGTGGAATTTTATTCAAGCTTTCCATGGACTCTTTGGGAGAACATAAAAAGCAATATTTTCTCTATTTTGTTTCATTTGCTTACACTCGTGCACGTTTACGAACACATAATGGTTAATATTCCACCGATATTACACATGATCACTCGAAATAACACTTGTTTGGAAAATAAAACAATATCGAACTGTATCACTTTTCACTTCCCGCCATAAATTCCTAAACCTTCATTCTTGACGCTTGCATGACATTTAAATATAGATAATAAATACTATATCGATAAACTCTACAGATTTCGACATATATACTAAAAGAAAGTTGAATTTAGTGTTTGGTAATATTATTTAATTTCGTCGGGGCGCCAAACTTAACATATTAATAGATTAAGTTATGGAAATGAGTGCCTTAATTAATTGGAATCGGAATGAATTTAACAAATTATGTCTCGTGTCGTGTCTTGCCAAAGACAAGGACACATTGATCATTTCTCTCTGTCTTGCATACTTCTTTGCAGTTTTGTATGAGGGGTGAGCTAGGAGTAAATTGTATGAGGGGTGAGCTAGGAGTAAATTGTATGAGGGGTGAGCTAGGAGTAAATTGTATGAGGGGTGAGCTAGGAGTAAATTGAATGAGAGGTGAGCTAGGAGTAAATTGTATGAGGGGTGAGCTAGAAGTAAATTGTATGAGGGGTGAGCTAGGAGTAAATTGTATGAGGGGTGAGCTAGAAGTAAATTGTATGAGGGGTGAGCTAGGAGTAAATTCCAAAATTAATGGACTGGATTAATTAGATTAAATTATTTTAAAAATAAATATAGAATTAATAAGAATTTTTTGAAGAGTGGTTGTTATGTTTTTATTTAATTAAACCCCTTATGTTTTGTAAAAAAACACAAAATCTCTCCACACAAAGGTGTCATGTTTTTTTTATTGCTGTTTAACTTCATCACTTTCCATCAAGTGAGACTGCGGTCAAATGCTTGCCTGTCTGGTAATAAAAAAATTAATAAAAAATTAACCAGCGAGCGTGACTGTGTGAGCACGTGCGACTGTCGATCCGATGCACCCAAATTCGAATCCCGATAGCCCCGCACTTTCTTAAGTTATGTACTGATTAAACACTCGCTATAAAAACGGTGAAGCAAAACTTCGTGAGGAAACCGGCATGTCCAAGAATTTATCACAAAAATTTAAGGACATGTGACATCCACGAACCCGCACGGGGCCAGCGTGGTGGATTATGACCAATACTCTATGAGGCAAGGCAAGTCCCAAGTGGGAACGTGATGCGCTGATGATGAATAACCAGAACGTCTAAATATCGCAACAAGTATACATTTTTACAAGAAAAAAAAGTATACTTCAATGTATCTTCGAAGTCCAAGGTCAAATATCGAAGAAATAGACCACAGAATACTAAGGGACAAAAGCATCACTCCGCAAAGAAATTTAAACAAATAGCGACTCTTGCTATGACGCAATAAAATTCAATTCTGCTCGCGTAGCGCTGCATACCTATTACCTACCAGTCATATTAACCTACAGAGCGCCTGTCTTTCTATCGCATAGCTCTTATCTCTTCTGACGCGACACGTGTAACGACGCGCGACCCGCCGTCGGTGTCTGGTTATGTACTTGTAGTTTCGTACCTACAGTGCGGAGTGCGCTAGGCCTGGCTATACTGAACCCAACGCAAAAATAATTTTCCAAATTGGTTCATAAATTCATAAATGACGGAATTCTAAGGTAACAAACATGAAAAAAAAATACAATCGAACAGAGAACCTTCTCCTTTTTTGAAGTCGGTTAAAAAGCGCATTATGACCTAACCGCTCGATAATGAATATGTAGTATGTGTACCTATAACGATATGCATCAGCGACCAAATGCAAGTAAATGCAGATCATTATGTAGGACCACGCCTCAGGTCAGTTGTATTGTGCGCGAACAAATTCAGTGAGCGTACCTACCTACCCAGGACGGGGGAAGGTCAGAAAAACGACGAGACGAGCACTAGGTTGGTACTTGTTGGTAAGCAAAGCAATACGACTATTGCAGCGACACCCAGAACATTGATATGGTTCCCGTTTGAGCACCCAGCTAAGATATTGATATATGCTCACTGGTGGTAGGTTTCTCGTATACGAGAGGCCGTCTGGGTGGGTACCACCGCTTTGCCAGTTATTCAGCCGCCAAGCAGTAATGCGCGAGCATTACTGTGTTCCGGTTTGAAGGGCATTGTAGCCAGCGAAATTACTGGGCATTATGAGACTCAACAGCTAATTGTCTCAGGGTGACGAGCGCAGTGCAGCGCCGCGCAGGATTTTGCAAAACAAAGTTCTGGGTGGTGCTGTTATTGTTATGGGCTGGCGTATTGCTTACCATCAGGCAAACGTCCAGCTCGTCTCGTCAACCAGTTACATAAAAAAAAAAAAAAAAAATATGCCCAGTTGGGAATAAAATTGGCGCTCAACGCATCGGTACTCAAAAATAGGTGCTCAAATGGGAATATTAATTATTGTTGTTTTTTTTTTATTTTTATTTCAGGCTATCTTATCCATATCTTAATACAGCTAATTGCCTCAGGGTGACGAGCGCAGTGCAGCGCCGCGCAGCATTTTGCAAAACAAAGTTCTGATGGTGCTGTTATTGTTATGGGCTGGCGTTTTGCTTATCATCAGGCAAACGAACAGCTCGTCTCGTCATTCAATTACATAAAAAGGCAAAACAACAGCAAGAAAACACTTACAGATGTAATTTACTTATTCTACGGCGCATTTAAATATATACCTTGGAACTAACATACATACAATTTATATTAAGATATTTATGGACACGTTTTGTCGGCGACGTATGTGACGCAAAAGCGCGGTATATAATGGTACCCAACGCATTGGTGCTCAAAAATAGTGCTCAAATTGGAATATTTCAACTAGATAGGAGGACTTGAGTAGGTATATTATGACGTCAGATTAAGAATAGACAATTTCAAACGACTGATTCACTAATCTATATGGAAAGTAATGGCGCAACGTCATTAAGTTTGTAATTAGGAATGGTGACAGTGGAATGAGTTGCTAATTTTAATTGCTTTTTTATCTCTATAGGCATATCTAGTAGGCAACTTTTTAGGGTTCCGTACCCAAAGGGTAAAAAGGGACCCTATTACCAAGACTCCGCTGTCCGTGTGTCTGTCCGTCCGTCTGTCACCAGGCTGTATCTCACGAACCGTGATAGTTAGACAGTTGAAATTTTGACAGATGATGTATTTCTGTTGCCGCTATAACAACGAATACTAAAAAACTGAATAAAATTAATATTAAAGGGGGCTCCCATACAGAAACGTGATTTTTTTGCCGTTTTTGTAACCGGGTGGTGGGTGGCTGGTGGCGGACTGTGCTGGCGCAGCTCGTTGTACATGCGAAAGATTGTGAGATTAGGTTAAATATCACTGTGTTTGCAGTAGATAATATTGTGCTTATAATAAATAATAATAATAAAATCATTTAATTCAGACTTAGGTAACATCCATATTATTATGTGGTTTGATTGTAACATATCATTATTAATTTAAACTTCATTATATAAATCTTATTAATAACTACCATCACAGAATACTAAGGGACAGAAGCATCACTCCGCAAAGAAATTTAAACAAATTGCGACTCTTGCTATGACGCAATAAAATTTAATTCAGCTCACGTAGCGCTGCATACCTACCAGTCATATTAACCTACAGAGCGCCTCTCTTTCTTTCGCATAGCTCTTGTATCTTCTGACGCGGCACGTGTAACGATGCGCGACCCGCCGTCGGTGTCCGGCTATGTACTTGTAGCTTCGTACCTACAGTGCGTAGTGCGCTAGGCTTGCTACCATTAAAATTATCAAAACTAACAATACGTATTACAGAAAAATAAATTAATGTCTACATAATATACCTAATTAAATTAGGGTTTTTTTTAAACTGCCAGTGACCTTAATATATAAAAATAAATAATTTTATATAATATATAATTTCATTAATATTTTTTTTTATCTTTTTATTTTAAATAATATATGATTTTTATAGTGTGTTTCTATTCTTATCAAGGAGGTACGTATACGTTGCTAGGCAATAGAAGTTTCCAGTCGTCAAAGCCCCCATAACGCGCCACCACAAGAAAACTATCCACGTCAGTCAAAATGATAACTAATAACAACATAAAAGAAAATGTTCCATTGTCGCGTCGGCCTCAGTCAAGTTTCAAGACTACGTGATGCGGTTAACAATGGCAGCAAAGCTGGCATTGGGCCCAAGGATCAAGATCGATCCGAATACGCTTTTGGGATGTCCGACGTACTTCATCGTAGGAAGTTACGAAATGAATGCTAGACTGACTAATTTGTCTATTTTTTCCTCGTCAACACTAGTCTCAATGTTTTTTTTGTGGTACTGAATGATGAGACGAGCAAGTCGGTCGCCTGTTGATAAGCGCCATGCCTGCCCATAACAATAGCAGTGCCACCCAGAACTTTTCATACCATAAAAAACACTGAGTAATTGCATTGCGTTCATCAAATCATCACCCCGAGACATCAGATATTAAGTCTCGTCACATGCCCAGTAATTTCGCTGGCTACAATACCCTTTAAACCGGAACACAGTAATGCTTGCGCACTATTGCTTAGCGGCAGAATAATTGGCAAAGCTGTGGTACCTACCCAGACAGCCTCCCGCATACGAGAGGCCTGCCACGAGTAATAATATTACTACACCTATACAGGAGATAACATATCAAACTGGGTTTAGGTACACATTAGGGACTTTGCATTATGTTAATATTATCACACTTCTCCAAGGGAGTCGGCAGACGTGTTTACATAACGTAGTCGTTTCATATTCTAAACATTCAAAGGCATTTTATTGTGTAAAGTGTCTATAAGCTACCCACGTGGTAACCTGATAACGTTGTGAAAGATACCTACCTTATAAAGATATTTTTAGCCCTAGCATAATACCTTTACGTATAACCTCTACCTAGAAAGGGATGAAAATAAAAGGAAGTTTAAATATTGACCTGATTATCTTTCAAAGTTCTACGAAGTTATAATTATTAATAATAATTAACGGGTGACACTCACGTTTAAATTAGAGTAGTCCAACTATAGTTTCAACCACATCCGGTGGTGCTTTTCAAGGCGAGTGCGGAACGCGTGAAGTTATAATTGTGCTGAATAACCAGGCGCAGTCGTAGGGATTTTCAAAAATGTTCATTTGGGGATCACATTATTTTCGTTAAATATTCTGCAACTTCAAATCTGTGTTTATTACATGACGCCTTGAATCAAATTAAAGCATATTTTTTGTTAGTGGCGTCATGGACTTTGTATATTTGGTCCATAGTGGCGTGGTGAAGCGGTCGGCTACTCACCGCTAGATGGCGTTACTTGTCCCAAATACACTGCTCACAAAAAATTACAGGCGAGTATAATATTGTGGAGCAAATGTGGCAGACAGAGGTGTAAGTACCATACGAATAAATAATAACACTCGTATTATTTATTCCTATGCTTGTACGGTTTTATATTCGACGCAGCTCATAACCCAACTCATCATCAACACCAACAACACAATTAAGTAGGTATCTACCTACCTACTTATATGTATTTAGTTGGCCTCTTCTGGCCTCCACTTAGGAACCTGCCTTTGCCAGATATTCTGATCAGACAAGAAGAAATGTATTCCAAACATTACTGTGTTCCGGTTTGACCACCCTGAAACTGGAATGTTCTTGGTAAAAAACGAAACCCTTTTCAAATATCTTCTTCAGGTGTGGCAGCCCTGCGCGTGCCGTCCAGCTGAAGAGGAGTCAGTGGTGAGCGTGTACACGACGCTGCCAACTGCTGGCACCAACGGACCCCACCTGGATGTGTACCGGCAGATCGCCGACAACATCGCTGAGAGGATCACGCAGCCTATTTTCAGGTGAGTGGGAAATGTATATTGTAGTCAGGATATGTAGAGGGTTTGGTAAGGTAGCACGAAACGGAAGGCGGAGGGTAGGACGGCCCCGCACAGGGTGGACCGACAACCTGGTAGAGTCGCGGGGAGCCGCTGGATGCATACAGCGAGCAACCGCTCGTTGTGGCGATCTATGGGGAGGCCTATGTTCAGCAGTGGACGTCTTCCGGCTCATTATGATAATGATGGTATGGTAGAATCATGATGGTGACGGTTATGGTAAAAGGGCTTATTATGTTAAAATAACTTTTTTTTATTGTAACTAAGTGGCGAGACGAACAGCAGCAACATCTGTCAATAACCATTGCAGCGCCACCCAGAACTCTGTTTTGCAAAATCCTTAGGGGATTTACAATCAAAATTCTCAATGGCATTCATAGAACTTAAGATACTTTTGGTGCCCGAAAATTGTTTGTGCGTCTGAAACTGCGAGGTGCAGCTATACCTAGATAAAAAAATCTGTCTATATTTTAAACTTAACAAATGGAATTTTCAGATTCTTCGGCCTGGGAAACAGCACAGCACACGAAGAGAAAACAACCAAACGCCCATTCGAACACATCGAGCTCGACTCGTCTGAAAACACCTCTAAAACTGGCAAGAACGGCACTAAGTCATCTACAGACACCAAGACGGAGATGACCAATGAAATACCCAAAAGGGACGTGGAAGAATTATCTGTAGAATCACTCCAAAAATCGGACAAAAAACCGGAAAAAATCACCCTATTCTCCAGCTATTTACCGGTAAAAGAAAAGGAGGCAAACGATATGAAGAATGAAACGGAAGGTGACAACAGCTTAGAACTAGATGATGTTGACAGCGATGATTTAGAATTAGATGATGATAAAGATGAAGGCAGTTCCCCTCGTGTTGTATACATATTTGAACTGATGGCGAGTATTATTCAATTGCTGTGGGGAGGATTCTTAGCAATCTTTAAGCCACCCGCAAGTTCTGACTGAAGTTAGAATCTAAGAAGAGGAAGAAGTTAGAAGTTAAGTGTCTAATTTTAGCAACAGTCCATAAAGCGCTTTAAGCGGCTGTTTAATGAGAACGAACGTTAATTATTATGACGAAGCGAGATGAATATGTCAGTTGCCAGTGTTGCCACAGCGGCTATGCGAGTTGGCACATTATCGCTGAAGATCGTAGGCTCCTGGTTAGCTGGTAGTTGAGTGGTGCGGGAAGAGAGATGGATGACAAAAAACGATAAAAACGGGCGCAGGACTGATCCGTCTCTCGCGGCGACAATTTTGATCTTTATAGCCTTACAGTACAGTACACACCACACAACTACCTAAGAAGCTGTATGAGTTGAACGCATAACACGGTCATAGTTCGTATTCTTTAAGTTCAAAGTAAGTTTTTATGTTTTTGCGTTCGTTACATTGATTCAAACACTTTTTATTTCACGATTTTCATACGCTGAATTAATATTTTATTACAAATAGGAGCGTAATTCTACATTTTGCGAAAGCTGTTAAATCAAGTAAGTTCCCGAGGACTACAAACCGAATTCTACGCGGATGAATCCACGCGGATTTCACACAATACTTAATATGAGCTAATACGATGATTCCGTTAAAAATTGTTTTTAAGTAAAAAGACGAAAGTAAAACAAAAAAAAATAACACATTTTCGGAGACACAACAATATGAGTCATTAGGCCCAAACACAACATTGAGGCTAATTAATTTGACATTTAACTTATTTATATCACTACGAAATATCTTTGAGTTCTTAAACTATAGATACTGTTATATTGTTGTATATAAAAAAGATGAAGTTATTATAGATCACAATTCATGATTTATATCATTAATGCATTTAAATTTTGTTAGTGCTATCCGTAAAGAACACAAGAACATAGTGTCTTCGCCTTAATAGAGACAATAAGAAACGTGTTGATGGACACATTCTTAGTATTACGTAAATATTTAGTTTTCTTTGGTATTACTCTACTAAGCAGTTTAAGTTAATTTCAAATAACTTATTAGTCTTATTAGGCTAGATTGTAATGATAATGAAATATCATTTTGAGATACATTATAAACAAAATGTGCCATTGTAACTGAAGTTAACATATTGGTGAAATTAAATGTAAATAATTTGTATTATGTACATAATTAATTTAATAAATTATTTTACAACTACATATTTAGTTAATTGCATAAATAAAGTCCAACAGTCAATCAAAGTAACCGCCATAGGATTAGCAAGCTGAATTGGCATGGCAATGGGCTGGTCATATCTCAAGAAGGACGGACAACTGTTGGAGTAGACGTGTCCTTGAGTGGAGACCGCGAATCGGCAAGCGTAGTGTAGGACGCCCACCGGCCAGGTGGAGCGACGACCTCAGAATGGCAGCCGGAAGCTACTGGATGAGAAGAGCCGAAGACTGGGCTCAATGGCGTTCATTAGGCGAGGCTTATATCCAGCAGGGGACGACTACAGGCTGATGATGATGATGATATATAGAATGATATATAGAAAACATGATACGAATAGCACAAATAGCTACATAATGAAATTATTATTATTGTAGTTTTTTAACATATCTTACTCTACAGATACTAAGGGCATTGTAGCCAGCGAAATTACTGAGCATAACGTATTTTACTCGTGGTAGGTCTCTCGTATGCCTCTGGGTAGGTACCACCGCATTGTCAGTTATTCTGCCGCCAAGCTGTAGTGTGTAAGCATTACTGTGTTCCGGTTGGAATGGCATTGTAGCCAGCGAAATTACTGGGCATATGAGACTTAATATCTGATGTCTCGGGTGATAAGCAGAATGCAGTTTTATGCAGTATTTTTATGGTATTAAACATTCTGGGTGGCACTGCAGTTGTTAAAAGCAGGGGTGGCGCTTACCATCAGACGAACGACATACTCATTACTCAGTTCTATACAAAAAATTGAAAGTCCTACATATTCCCAAGTGATTGTAGAGTAAAGAAACCTGACTCTAGACAGCACTTTACGCAACGAGCCGACCTGGTGTTAGCAATCACTTAAGACTAGGATTCGTAGCACTTGAGTAGCCGTCAAGTACAAGTGGAGCGAAGCAGTCAAGTTAGTCCTATTTTTACACGCATACTGCAGCGAAACCATCAGGGCCCTAATTAACATGACAACTTGGTGATTCCTTGCTTCGAGGAAACGTCGATTCCTTCATTAATAAACGACATCTGCGAAATTTGTATTCTCTATGACGCGTCATATATGTATATGAATATATGAATGCGTCATAGAGATGTCGTTTATTAATGAAGGAATCGACGTGATTTCAAAGCAAGGTATCGCCAAGTTGTCATAGTGAATTGGGGCCCAGAAGGGAAGAGGTATTATTTATTTCGTATCTGGGTGTTGTGGGACCATGGTCCCGATAGTCCAGGATATCCTAGTTAAGAGCCAGGATCTACGTATGTGATCGATAGCAAAAGGTTTAAGATTTTTTTTGAAATTTTTATTTTTATTTTATTATGTTTTTTATTGTCAGTATCTTGTTTGTCTGCGTGTTCCGGGTGGAATCTTGCAACTCAAATTTCGAGTACTTCCCGATTAGCTAGCTATTCGGCTGACACTTTCAGGGTAGCTCACAAGTCGATGAAAATGCATTGTAATTAAATGAAAAAGTGTTATTAAAATATTTCTTAAATTTTACGGTTTATTGTTTTGGTTTTTATTAGTAATTTTGTATTAAAGAAGTTTTAAGAATGGAGTGGGATTTTTTTAATTCTATATATAGGCCTGCGTTTGAGCACTATCTCACCTGATGGTAAGCGATGGTGCGGTCTAGGATGTAACATGCTTTAAAGATACCTGTTCACTCTCTATTTGAAGACATCCGGGTTGTAGTGGTCAGGAAACCCCGACGTTGGCAATGTATTCCACTCCTTGGCTGTTCGTATGATTAGGGTCGAAGCAAAAATTTTCGTTTGTTTATGAGGAATGTCTGCCATATATATACTCATACATAGGAAGTATTTTTTAGTACCTTTGACATTTCAACATTCATAGAAAAACTACAAAGATTGGTGTTTTTCGTGAAATTTCTCATAATGTGGAACATCATAATTAAGTAATCCGGACTACTATAGTATAGTCTAGGTCATTGAATAAAATAAACACAACAGAGATAAAACATCACAGTTCGTCAGGCTTCTAACATTACTTCTGGTTGTCTGGAAGAGATCACTTTCTGCAGTTAGACCGTCTACCCGCTTTGGAACACATTTGTTAGTTATAGTTTCCTGTTATTTTTATGATTTTAGAAGTGTTACTAATGATTTATTCTACCTACCTATAAATCGTGAAAAGAAAAATGCGGTAAGTTCCACACAAATTGTCTCCGTCAGTCCATCGATTCGTCGGTCGAAAGGTTGGTCGAAAAGCTTTTCCCTGATGAAAATGTAATAGAGATAATAACGTTCAGAGGTCAAGGTTTCACAAATCCTTAGGTATTTTATGTAGCCGGACCTTTTAGGTCGCTGTAAAAATTATACAAGGAAGGAAAGGCAAGGATAGTATATTTTAGCTACTTCCACTCACTAATGTCATACGGTATGTTACTTTGGGGTAATGCGGCAGACTCAAAATCAATTTTTATTCTACAAAAAAGGGCAATTAGATTTATTTATGGACTTGGACCTAGAGAATCGCTGAGGGAACTTTTTAAGACGATTAATATTTTGACCATGCCTAGCCAATACATTTTTGCTAATATTATGTATGCTAGGAAAAACTTGACCATGTATAAAAGGAATTGTGATATTCATTCTTACGACACAAGAAATAAAAACACTTTAATACTTCCTAAAACTAGGCTTTCTAAAGTTAGCAAGTCTTTTACTGTAAACTGTGTTCGTTTTTACAACATCCTACCCGAATGGTTAACACAGAAGCGAGAGAAACACTTTAAACCGAGGATACTACTCTACCCAGGACACTACTCTACCCAGGATACTACTCTACCCAGGACTTTATTAATGACAAGGAGGCATGGCAAAATATTGAGATCTCAATTTTATCTGAATTTTAATCTGAATGTGACAATCGTATAGTTCTACTTATGTACAAGTGTATGTTTGATTTGCTAACGGCAGTAATAGTTGAAACACCTTGACATTTTATTTTATATTGTACTCAAATGAACATTAATTTTGACATATTGACATATTTAATTTAATTTCAAATATTTTTTGACATTTTTTAAAATTATAATGGTTATTACTATTAGTAGACCAAAAAAAACTTAATGCTTTATAATATTTTGTTGAATTGTACATTTTATTATTACCTGATGTTCAAAAGTGTACGTACCAAATAGAAATAAATTATTTGAATTGAATTGAATATGTATATTATATATATAATATTAGATATATTATATTTTATGCTTAACTAGTTTTACAATATAATAATAAATTCATTTATTTCAGGCAATAATACAGATAACAAATTAAAAGTACCAGAGGCCCATAAAATATATACCTTACAGACTAGCATATATACAATTTATAAACACTAAAGCTACGATTAGGGAATCAACTTCGGCTTCGCCTCCCTGTAGCGTCGGAATACTATGCCTTCGGGCCAAAACTCAGGAGCCAGGAACGTCTCTTTATACTTCGCCGGAAGCCGGAGCACGATGGACTATTTATAGGATATAGTTGGCTGGATATATTATCTGAGAGTTGGCACACTATGGTCGTAAAAGCTTTAAAACCTAGTATTTTGGAATATTTTGTGTAGTTTCGATTCAAGACATCTCAGTGCAAATTATTGAAAATATTAACTTTTATAAATCATGTAAAATCAGCCTTTGTGGTGTAGTGGTTGTGTATGTTGACTCAAATCTCATACACCACCAAGGTTGCGGGTTCGATTTCCGTGACGAGACAAATAATTGTCAAAAAATTTTTTTTTTTTTTTACACTTAATAGATCTATGTTTGGCCACTATCTCGCCTGATGTTAAGCGATAATGTGGCATAAGATGGAGCACATAGATGTAGAGAGACGGCAGTTGAGCGGCTGCTCAGACCCGTCTCCCCGATGGTTCACCGAACATCATCCCGAAACACGACTAGGTCGCTTGACGGCATGGCTTTGTTCGGTGGGTGGTATTACAACCACGGCCAGAGCCTACCACTCCAAAGCGCGTAAATGGGTTTCATAACGATGTTTTCCATCACCGTTTTAGAGCGAGCGTGCAAAATCTGCACTTAACTATAAGTCATTGGTGCAGGGTCGAGTCGGGATTCGAACCCAGGTGCGTCGGATCGAAAGGCGCACGAGTTCCCGCTGAGCCACACTCGCTCTTAAGTTTCTTCTCAAGTCTCAAGTTCTCGCGCTTAAATGTTTGTTACCTTAGAACTTCGTCATTTATCAACCGATTTAGAAAAAATTTTGCGTTGGGTTCAGTATAGCTTCAACATGGTTCCTTAAAAATTCATCGATATTCGACCTTGGACTTCGAAGATCGGAGTTGAAGTCGGTTTTTTTGTTATAAAATGAAAAGACTTTCGGTTGGTGTGTTGTTGGATTTTGGTGGACATTCCTCCTGCGCGCACTAAGCGCTTTGCTTCCACTTTTTTTATACGCACTGCTTACAAGTGGAACTCCCTGCCAGAGTCAGTCTTTAACCATAGCTACAGTCTAGTAATCTTCAAGTCTTGAGTGAACAGGTACTATCTTGGCTAGTGTGCTAGATCGTCGACCGCATCGTCCCTTACCATCAGGTGACATAGTGGTCAAACGCAAGCCCATTAACAATTAAAAAAATTAAGAACCTCCTCCCTTTGAAGTTGATTAAAAAACCGCAAGTATTTGTTTCGTGTTGTGGGACCATGGTCCTTGTAGTTCTTGGTACCCTAGATACAAAGAATCCTAGTTAGAGCCCAGGATCTATGTAATGTGATTTTTATTATTATTATAAATGCGATGTAAAATGGCTCAGTGCGTAACTTTAGTAGGTATTCGAAGGTTTTCTGAAGGGCGTTGAGTGTACGCGATCTATTTGAACAACAAAAACAAGCTCGTAAGAAACCTTTTCTAGCGAAATGGGACAAACAGGCATTTGGCTTTCTTGCTTACGTATCTGTTTTGTGGTTTTTATTGGTTTGAGTACTATAATTCTTGCCCTGAAGTCAGATAATCAAGTTTTTTGAAAGTTTCTTATATTCTTTATTGTACACTATTGTAATATTTACATCGATGATTTATAAAATGTATGTACAAAGGCGAGCTTAACCCTAAAAAGAGTTTTCTTCCAGCAAACCCTTGAGAAAAGAGAACTGCCACATGAGAAAATAGGTTTCAGTGTACGGTTACGGTTTGACAAGAAAATATCAGCAAATCATAAATATCTAAAATAAATATCAATAACTAAATATAATAAAGTAAGTAATAAGAGCGAGTGTGGCTCAGTGGGAGAATGTGCGACTTTCGACCCGACGTACCCAAGTTCGAATCCCGCTGGCCTCGCACCACTGACTTTCTTAAGTTATGTGCGGATTTAACACTCGTTCTGAAAACGGTGAAGGAAAACATCGTGAGGAAACCGGCATGTCCAAGAATTAATCACAAAAATTCAAGGACATGTGACATCCGCCAACCCGCACTGGGCCAGCGTGGTGGATTATGGCCCATTCTCTCTCTATGAGAGAAGGCCCGAGTCCCAGCAGTGGGAACGTGATGGGCTGATGATGATGATGAAATATAATAAATACACAAATAAATATATCTATACTCCACGGCACCAGCTCTTAAACGGGTAAACCCGTTTGAATGCGTTTTTTTCATTTGTGTCACATGTCTAAGAACCACCGCTAGAAAACCTGCTTTAGGTTTCTTAGACATGTTTTATCAAAGTCGATTTAGCCGTTTTTAGGGTTCCGTACCCAAAGGGTAAAACGGGACCCTATTCGTCTGTCTGTCTGTCCATCTGTCACCAGGCTGTATCTCATGAGCCGTGATAGTTAGACAGTTGAAATGTTTACAGATGATGTGACAGTGTCCTCAAGCAAAAAATACGAGGCGGTGTACACTCGGACTCCTAGCGAAGCTGTGATTTCTTTTTCAATCTTTAAGCCAGCAGGACCGTGACTATTTCATCAGCGTCATTGATCTTTATAGGGTTCCTATTACTAAGACTCCGCTGTCCGTCTGTCTGTCTGTCTGTCCGTCTGTCACCATGCTGTATCTCAAGAACCGTGATAGATAGACAGTTGAAATTTTCACTGATGATGTATTTCTGTTGCCGCTGTAACAACAAATACTAAAAAAACATAATGAAATAAATATTTAAGGGGGCTCCCATACAACAGACATGATTTTTTAGCAGATTTTATAGATATTGGTAAGTAACCCTTCGTGCGCGAGTCAGATTCGCACTTGGCCGGTTTTTTACGTTTAATAGGTTTTTTTGTTCGAGGGTTTTTAAATTTTGGTTGACTGAAATTCGCTTGAATTAGACTCGCTAAAAAAACCTTTCCTTAGATGTGTTTTTTTAACCCAATGTAAAACAAAGTTCTACATTTAAAATGCTTGGTAGCTCTTCTTACATAAAAACAGACATACACGTTCTTTGTACCTATACCTCAGAACTCCGAGTGTGACAAATTGCGACTGTCGTAGAGCATGATGGGAGAGACGTAACAAAACAAATTGGTAGAGAAATATCTGTAACATTTGTGCTCTACATAGCATGTAGATTATATGTAGGGTTTTGGAATAAGGAATGTGTTGAGTGTCAGAAATCTAGAACTGAAAATAAATTGAATAAGATTTTATATTTTTACTTCAAAAAGCCAGATATTCTTACTTACATACGAGAAACCTACTTGACTTCAAGAAAATGTGTAAATACTTCTCATTTTTATATATATCTTTTTATTAATATATTGATTGCAATGGAATCAGGCGTGATTTTGCAGAAATTCATCTTAAATCAGAAACGCAATGAAAATATATAGTGTAATCCCGCTGAATATTATGTAGGTTGTTGTTAGAATAATGTCATATGTATCGGGTTGATAGCAAATGTAAAATGAATTGAACAACGTACATAACATTCAGCGGAATTACACTATATATTTTCATTGCGTTTCAATTTTTAACATATTGATTTCAATATTTACAAATCAAGCATTAAAAATTATAAATAACAAATTAAAAATACATTATACACCTAAACACACAGTTATTTTATATTGTGTATCTAGTTGGATAAGTTTGTTCTCCTGCTGGTGAGCGCCACGCTTGGTGCGAGCGTTGCAGCCGCAAATTTTAATTCTCTTAGTTATAATGCTTTGAATTGAAGGGTCATTCTATAAGACATCCATAGTACCAAGCTATGTCACTCGCGACTGTGTCATGAAAAACCGATAATGTATGCACAATA
The DNA here is from genome assembly GCA_951640565.1 of Petrophora chlorosata. Classification (NCBI taxonomy): domain Eukaryota; kingdom Metazoa; phylum Arthropoda; class Insecta; order Lepidoptera; family Geometridae; genus Petrophora; species Petrophora chlorosata. Next base: position 14,358,850 of record OX621209.1, read on the forward strand.
CTATTTGATTGGAACCACTGTATCGGAAAAAGAACCTCTAGAGAGAGAGAGCAAGAATCTGAGGGGGTTTTTAGAACTTTTGTTACAATATTTTGTTTGTTTTTGACAATATTGTTTCTTATGTGCCAGTTGGCTACTTGGCAGAAGCGGAATGTTCCATGCCAAAAACATACTTCATCAGAAAAATCAGACGTAATCCAGAATTTCAATTCTGACACAATTTGATCCACTCTTCCTTTGATTCTTGAAACTCCATTACAAGGCAGAAGAATCAGTATCATTTAGTTTTTAAACGATTTTCACTTCACCGCGTTTTACAACCTAAGATTGGATTAAAGAAATCAAAGTCTGCCCTCGGGGAGGGACTGTTAGGGTTAAGACAGTGACTGGTGCCAGTAACTGGACAGACTACTGCCATACCATAACGCTACTGTGAATGTGTTTTTTTTCTTGACACAACTACACGCGCTATGATTAATTTTTTGTACATTGTATTATAACGGTGAAGAAAAACATCGCAAGGTAACCGGCATGTCCAAAAATTTATTACAAAAAGTTCAAGGACATGTGACATCCGGTATTCCGAAGACGCAGGTTCGATCCCTGCCCGAGCAATATAATTTTTCTTTTTCCTAATTATTCAAAATCTTAAGATTTTCGCCTAGCATGCGCTAATGCATTTAATATCAAAAATTAACTATTATGTTAATACGCAAGGTAGTTCAATTATATCAATAAAAGACCATCGTATCTTTATTTCAGTAAATACTGAAAATAATCCATCCATTAGCCAAATACAATATTAGAGTTTTAATTTGATGTCGGAATTGGATTCCAAAACATTCCGGCTATCAGGAAAGTATTTCCGGCACCCACTGCGACCGATCCTTACGATACGATCCCTTCTGATCGGTAAATCGGATCGTGTTTATCTTTACTCTGGTTTCGATCCTGAAGACGGCTCGTTTTGTCCTTTTTTGAGACAGAACTCTAAATAAAAAAGCGACCTCACGGAAAGCGAGCAATCCCGGGTAAGCTTGCGATCAAACGCGAGGCTGTGGGGAGGGCTTACCGGCGCATTTGTTTCCGAGATCGCATGCGTTCGTGGATCGTATCGGCTACACGGATCGGTCACAGTGGGTAAAGGCCGTTCAAGCTACTTTTAATCAATCTCGAATTCAGGATCCAATAAAAGCAAGAAGAAATTGAAACACAACGTTGTCTTTCTTACTTTATTTACTTTAAGAGTATTTTCGTATCTTATTATATTAAAATAGGAGTATTGTAATATCTTTTATTTCTTATTAACCTCTTATTAACCGACTTCAAAAAAGGAGGAGGTTCGATTGGTTTTGTTTTATGTTTGTTACCTCAGAACTCCGTCATTTATGAACCGATTTGAAAAATTCTTTTTGCGTCGGGTTCAGTATAGCTACGAAATGGTCCCATATAAATTTCATCGATATGTGACCTTGGACTTCGAAGATACATTGAAGTCGGTTTTTGTTTTTTTCTAAAAATTAATTATTATTTACTGTCAACTGCTCAGTTATTATTGTTAAAGGAGGTCGGACCATTTTGGCCTAAGCGTGAGCCGCCATTTTGATTTCTCAAACCATGATGTCAAATGAAAAATACAAAATTAATACACAACAGTATAACACGTTATCCAGTTTAGCGTAAAAATCAATGAAAAATATTATTTAATAAAAAATGCACGTTCTACGTCAACTGCCTAGTAAATGAGAGATTAAGTACTTAAATTTAAGTAAATACTTGTTGGTTTGTTTATAAATAAATGCAGATTAAATTCATTATCGAGAGAGATCGAAAAGGCTATAACTAAACTCTTAAATAAAATAAATAATTTGAAATGGAAGACTTTTAAATTATGGCAATACAAATATGGCTACATCCTAGCTACAGGTTTGCTTTTGACAACCCTAATTTACCGCTAGCTTACAGGCACAAGTATTTGAAATAGTACATTTTATAGCTCTATAGCTAATACATACGGGATTTTGGTAATTACGGCCAGAATTAGAACTAATAACTTTGTAATTAAATCCCTGATGTAGGTATGCGACCTTGATGATGGACCATCACAAATGACCCTGTATTATAGATATTTGTAGCTATGAATGAAATTTGGTTGAGGGCGTCATCATCAACGTCACCGACTTAAACCAATGTTTCTTAATTAGTTCCAGCTCATTAGCCACGCTCATAATACCTGGAATGCCAGTACACCTCGCTCCAAACTTGATGGCGGTTGACAGGCGCATCACGTGATCTGCGCAGATACAATTTTGAATGCGATTTTGTTACTGCGCAGGTCACGTGGTGCGTCTGTCATCCGCCATTAAGGTTAATTTATATCTGAGACACATTTCTATATATACTGCGACAAGGATAATAATGAACGCGGCTAAATTTGGAACTAATCGTTTCTAGCAATATCATTGGTCGAGATAAGCCTAGACATCCCCGCGACGTTGAAAGTGGCACCATCAACGTTATCCAGGTTCATGCAGTTTTTTGTCGCCGTTTCTTGGAGATATCAAATCTTTAGTCATAAAATATGATTTATAATCCAGGGAGCATTTATCTGTTCGTTTTTAAAACTTATACACCAGCGGCTGCAGGTACCTAAGCTCCGAGGACAGTTTGGACTCGTCCTTGCCAAGTTCCACCACCATTTCTCTGGCCCGGTTGTTGGCATAGTCGTGACCGCAGTCTTTGCGTTCCACCATCTTGTTGAGAGCCATCCGGAGCTGTTCCCGTGCTCCTCCGCTTGAGGAGTCGACGAGGACCTTCATCACGTCGGGGGAGAAACCCTGGAATTAAAGAATGGTTGTTTTTAAAGGGAGAAAAATGAGATTCGTTTTTGGGTTTCGTTTTAAGCTATTAGAGGTAAGTAGTATTGCTTCATGAAGTAATAGTGTTTGTGGGGCCATGGTCCTTGTAGTGAATTGGAAAAAATGGAGTCTTAGTTAGGGGCCAAGCTAGCTGGAGGCTAGTAAAGTGCAGATTCTGCACGCTCGCTCTAAAACGGTGATGGAAAACATCGTTATGAAACCCGTTTACGCGCTTTGGAGTGGTAGGCTCTGACCGTGGTTGCAATACCACCCACCGAACAAAGCCATGCCGTCAAGCGACCTAGTCGTGTTTAGGGATGATGTTCGGTGAACCATCGGGGAGACGGGTCTGAGCAGCCGCTCAACTGCCGTCTCTCTCTAGATCTATGTGCTCCTTCTTAGGCCACATTATCGCTTCACATCAGGAGAGATAGTGGCCAAATATAGATCTATTAAGCGTAAAATATATATATATATAAGTTTCGTATGATTCACCTTCTCCGAACAGAGAAGGTTACCTACCTCCCTAATTTCATCATGTCTAAATTGATCTAAAGCAAAGCAATAAAATTAACAAAAGGAAATTGCGATCCTAAATCGGATGAGACTGAGATTGGAATTTGTATCTCAAAAATACGTCTAATATCATAATATCACATTATTCCTTTTGGGGCTTATTTATTAGGATGGAGATACAGCCTGTCATAAAATATTAATAAAGTATCTGGTAAAATACCTAAAAGACCCAATTTAGTACTTTCGGACAAGGATATTTTTTTAGGTTCTGATGATAATTCAAAGAGAAAAGTGATGTACTTGTTTAATTTCCTATTACTTGTATTTATTTTCATTCTTAAAGGTGAGTACCAGTTGTTCTCAGAGTTTTCCCGGGATTAAAAGTATCCATTGTCCTTTTCCAGGACCTCAGTTATCTAACATAACACATTTTTGAAAATCCGTTCAGTACTTTTCGCGTGATTGAGTAACAAATATCATCAAAAATTTTCGCATTCGGCCAAGTGCGAGTTCGCACGCACGAAGGGTTCCGTACCATTATCTATAAACGGCAATAGAATCATGTCTGTTGTATGGGAGCCCACTTAAATATTTATTTCATTATGTTTTTTAGTATTTGTTGTTACAGCGGCAACAGAAATATATCATCTGTGAAAATTTCAACTGTCTAACTATCACAGTTTATGAGATACAACCTGCTGACAGACGGACAGACAGTCAGACAAACGGACGGACAGCGGAGTCTTAGTAATAGGGTCCCGTTTTACTCTATAGGTACGGAACTTTAATAACATAAAACAATATTAAGTAGGTAGGTACTGTTTTGACCCCAACACAGAGTACCGACGTCATCTTCCAAATGGAACCTCGCCAGAACCCAAGTTGTTCCATTTACGCCGTCTACTGCAATAAAGGAAGTGTTCGGACTAATAGCTGGAGTGGCATCATGCGGTTGTTAAACTTTTACTGGTATCGCGAAAGTTTGTGCTTAGGTTTGTGTTCTGGTGGAACTTTGGGGTAAGTTGTAACGATAATGATGTAATAATAGTAAAAATATATTTTACGCGTAGGGAGGCCGTCTGGGTAGGTACCACAGCTTTGTCAGTTATTCTACCGCCAAGCAGTAGTGCGCAAGCATTACTGTGTTCCAGTTTGAAGGGCATTGTAGCCAGCGAAATTACTGGGCATATGAGACTTAATATCTGATATCTCGGGTGATAAGCAAGGGGGGGGCGAGAGTGCTACGCAGTGCTTTTTATAGTATTACAAGTTCTGGGTGGCACTGCAATTGTTATGGGCAGGCGTGGCGCTTACCATCAGGCGAACGACCTGCTCGTCTCATCACTTAGTTCCATAATATATAATTCACAAATAATATAAATTATAACAAAATTCCCTTTGCTCAACTCCACTGCTTGTCAGTGGGATAAAGGGAAAAATGCTGATTCCGAGTAAATCACGTGGTACCTGACGGCGTCTCGTATACGAGATACCTACTAAAAGACGATGACCGTGACGTCATTTATCATTGTGTCCTCCTGCTCGCACCAAGCGCTTTGCTTCGACCTTCATAATGCGAACGGCCAAGGAGTGGAACTCTCTGCCAACATCTGTGTTTTTTATTTTTATTTTTTATTTTTTATGTAACTTAATGACGAGACGAGCTGGTCGTTTGCAGATTGTTATAATATGGGTGTATGTCTTTAAGACAAGAGTGAACAGGTTTCTTCTAGGCGAGCGTGCTACATCTTCGACCGCATCAACATTTAAAAACAGGGCCAAACGCAAGCCTATAAAAAAGAAACCTGCAAAATCTTTGTTGAGAGGTCATTTGGGCAAATCCCTTTAACATTAAAACTTTCTTAATAACAAACTCAATACCTAGTAAAGTGTTTGATTCATGTTGTTTTATTTGATACCCTTGATCCTTTTTGCTTTACGAGAACCCTGAAACGTGTCCTCAAGCAAAAAATACGAGGCGGTGTACACTCGGACTCCTAGCGAAGCTGTGATTTCTTTTTCAATCTTTAAGCCAGCAGGACCGTGACTATTTCATCAGCGTCATTGATCTTTATAGGGTTCCTATTACTAAGACTCCGCTGTCCGTCTGTCCGTCTGTCTGTCTGTCTGTCCGTCTGTCACCATGCTGTATCTCAAGAACCGTGATAGATAGACAGTTGAAATTTTCACTGATGATGTATTTCTGTTGCCGCTGTAACAACAAATACTAAAAAAACATAATGAAACAAATATTTAAGGGGGCTCCCATACAACAGACATGATTTTTTTGCCGTTTTTATAGATAATGGTACGGGACCCTCCGTGCGCGAGTCCGACTCGCATTTGGCCGATTTTTTTGAGATAACAGTCACTTCCATGACTATCATCTCAAACCTCGTAAAAACCAGAATTACTTTCAGGTTTTTCAGACAAAAAAAACTTACACTATAATCCGAAAGCCGCTGCCTCTTCGCGTCCCGACTGAGTAGATCATACAGCAGTAGCAGTCTCAAGTTCGAAGACGAAAGCTTAGCCTTCGTCGCCGCCGGCTGAGGCCCTGACCTTTCCCACACATCCACTACTCTCTCATCATGAGGGTTCTTCGCCATCTTGATCATATCCCTCACATCCTCAGACAAATACTGGAGACTCTCGTCATCGAATTCATCGACGACAAACCCGTCGGAGCGACTCGAAATTTTCACGTCAAAATGAGGGGGCAGCAAGGGTAGTGTATCCGGACTGGGTTCTACTAAAGGTTTGACTTCTTCTTCTTGTATTGCAAGGAGAGGGTCCTCAGATCTGGTTTCCTCGGGACCCAGGACGGTGTACTGAGAGTTGTACATTGGGAGAAGGAAGTTTCTCGACTGGTACCGGTTGAAGAACGGCCTGGGTGGTGAGAAAGGGGCGTAGAGGCCTGGCTTGTGGAACGGCGTGGTCTGCTCTGGCCTGAAAAGATAAATAGTTAGTTTTCTGATAAAGAATCGGATAATTGGAGAATCGAAGAAATAAGAAGAATTTAAAACCAATACCCGAGAAAGTGTTATACCATCTGCCAAACAAACATTTTTACATATAATGACAATAAGTAATTTACTAATCTATATTACGTGTGCTATTTAGTATTCAGAGGGTAAGCGCCACGCATGCCCATAACAATTGCGGTGCCACCAGGACTTTTAATACCCAAAAAAAAACTGCGTAGCTCTGCATTGCGCTCATCACCCCGAGACATCAGATATTGTTTAATATGCCCAGTAATTTCGCTGGCTTATATAAAAAGTATCTTTCACCAAGTACCAAGTGTACGTTTTTTTTTAACTAAACTGTATTAATCTAACATCAAACGTAAAGGCGCTACGGCTTAGTTTTACTAATATATTTACAGGTTTGGGTTACCAAAGTAATAAAACCGTCACCACCTCCTTACCCGACCGTAGTACCTTACTCTTTGAGAAAGAGACGAATAAATTCATCCTTATCAAAACGTAATAAGAATTAGCCCTCAGACCCGTAAAAAATATTTACATCACAACGTTTCAGTACTTCGCCACCACCTAACAAAAGATTACCCGAAACCCGTCTTTTCAGAAGTCACGTATGACTAGTTGTGGTCGATGGGGTAGTTATTTGGCCGCGTGATCAGCTGGACTGGGTAGTGGTGCCTCAGGGAGTGCATCATGACTTTTGAAACCTGATTTTCACTGCATAATCAATACACATGTACACGTATACTTTCAACCTTATTGACAGATAGTATGAAACAGTGTTACTTTCCGATATATCCGTAAAAAACGCAACGCGGAAACAACTTTATTTAACTGTCACGCGCTTAGGAATCTCCCAACTCTCCCTCCAAGGCATATTATTTACAGCACAACCTTTTAGTAGTCTGCCACCACCCAATAGTAGTCGGCTTGAAACCCGGCCAGCTTGTCGTCACGTACGGCCGGGAAGTCGTGGTGGACGGGGTAGTCGGCCGCGGGGTCATACGGGTAGTGCTAGTGGTGACGCGGGCCGTGGAGGGAGTGACGTCATCGCGGGTCTCGAACGCCATCTGGTCGGTGAGGTGTGCGATGATCTGCATGGCTACGGGGAGATAGGAGTCAGAGAGCTGGACCTGCTGCTTCGCTGAGTGGACCTGGAAATTGCAAAGTTTATTCATTGAGCCTCCGTGGTGTAGTTATTGCGCAGGTTGCCTCATACCGCATACATAACGAAGATTGCGGGTTTGATTCCCGCTACTAGACTAAATAAAGTTTGTGCATAGAAAAAAGCGCTGTTTGTTTTCCATACTCAAATTGAAGCCGGGCTCAGAAAATAAATGCGAAAACTGACTCTACCAGTGCTTCGGAAATATGATAGAGAAGATCTGCGGGGACGTAGGTATTCTTTTAACATTTAAAATGTTTGAAAATATAACTATGAACATTGAAGTATAAATCATAATTACCATAACACAATGTCGAACTAGAAGTGCGAGTGAGATGTCTTATAGTCATAGTATCAGTAACATGAAAATATGAGTAATATATAAAAAGGTTTGTAGATACAGTAGCAGTTAGAGAGACCAGACCAGTCCCACAAGCAGCACCCGTTCACGAGTATGACTTATGGATCAGCCATCAAATTATATTCAAAAGAAATGCAAGAAAAAAAGAAAGAAAAAAGACACACAAAAATAGAAAGAAAGAATAATTATAACAAAAAAAAGATGGGTGGCACTCGGAGACTGCCGCGGTAAAGCTATTGCATAGCATTCGGAGTGGGGGGTGTTAAGTTATTTTCGTTACGGAATTTCTGGATTCGGTCTCCACGCTCAAGGCCCGCGATAGAAGCTATGCAATAGCTTAAAAAAGTATACTTATAACAAAGATGAAGGTTGTGGTGCCAAAAGGGACTGCAGCTCAGCACAAATGCCCAATGAAAATGACATCAGGGGGCCTACTCCGTGTTGCTTTCGTTCATTCGTTCGTGCGGACTAAAAAAGACACTCTCATGCCTGCTGCATAGCGCTGTCCCTTTCATCCGACAGAACGAAGATCGTAAATTACTTCAGAGTACAGGGACAGACGCTGATTTCTCGAATAATTTTCCATTCTAACGCAACTAACGACTTACTATCAAGATGATCATCGTAATCATTTCGTCACATACAGTCCAAATGACAGTCCCTAATGACAGTTTTCATTGGCCGCATTACAGTAGATTGTTAATGAGTAGGTATCCGCGTGGAATAATTAATTGGACCTAATGAGACACAATGCGTATTTACCCTCACGTTACGAGGTCTTAGGAAACACATTACCTATTTATTTATTTATTTCTTTTACGCTTAATAGATCTATGTTTGGCCACTATCTCGCCTGATGTGAAGCGATGATGTGGCCTAAGATGGAGCACATAGATCGAGAGAGAGACGGCAGTTGAGCGGCTGCTCAGACCCGTCTCCCCGATGGTTCACCGAACCTCATCCCGAAACACGACTAGGTCGCTTGACGGCATGGCTTTGTTCGGTGGGTGGTATTACAACCACGGCCAGAGCCTACCACTCCAAAGCGCGTAAGCGGGTTTCATCACGATGTTTTCCTTCACCGTTTTAGAGCGAGCGTGCAAAATCTGCACTTAACTATAAGTCATTGGTGCAGGGCCGACTCGGGATTCGAACCCAGATGCGTCGGATCGAAAGGCGCATGAGTTCCCGCTGAGCCACACTCGCTTTGAATTATTTAGATTTAATAAGTATGTTGCGACTATATATTGGCTTTTTGTTCATTTAGTTTTAATTGTATTTGGCATAATTAAGAAGCTTTTTTTGACATAACCATCTTTTTAACGTTAAGCCTCTTAAATAAAGCCATATTTAGCTTCTATGTCGAATGTCGTAGCTCACCTCGTTCGTAATAGATCTGATAGGTAATGCAACGTTCGTCGCTGTCACCACTTGGATGGGTGACCCTTTGTGTGGTATTGAAAATACTCATGCCAATAACTAAATGCCAATAAATAAATAGCGTTATCAATTTTAGACCCTACCTCCTAATCTTTAAAGTCTATTTAAGTAGTTTTTCTCACATAGAAAGTAAAATTGGCGACACCGCAAAAAATTGCAATTGTCCCCGAACTAGAACTAGCAGAAAAAGTGATTTGATTTATTCATGAATGTAATGAGGCGAGAACTCAAGATGTGGTGAAACAAGTGAGAGGAAAGCACCAATAATAAGTTACATTGTAGCACCCTGTCGCATTAATATTTTTTATAACTACATATCCGAGAGAAGTAAATGTGAAACGAGAGATTGCGACAGGGTCCTAAGGTGTCGTCAAAGTACTAGTTCCAAAGAAAGTTTTCGTTCTAAAAATTGTTTTGGTCATTCTGTGCATCGACAGTTCTTATTACTTTATACTGGTGTCAGTACACTATTATTTGACACTATTTGGACACTATTTTGGGGCCCTTTCCACAGGGCCCCTCCGTAAGTGGCCCCGCCGGTTTGGTTATTGTTGTCCGATTTGACTATTATTAGTAGAGTTTTAGGACATGTTTATAAGACAGTTGCAGAGCAATTTGAAACACCTGCATTTTGATGACACCCTCTGTGGTGTAGTGGTTGGGCAGGTTGGCTCAAATTTCATACACCACTAAGGTTGCGGATTCGATTCGCGCGACGGGACAAATGTGTGTCGCGCAGGAAAAAAAGCAAAAGTATTTTTGTATCAGTGTCTGGGTGTTGTAGGACCATGGTCCTGCTCCTGATTACCTAGATACAGGGAATCTTAGTAAAAGGCCAGAATCTATGTATGTGATCGCGGGCGTATTTAGAATATATATTATTTATATATATATTGTTTTATCAGACTGAATCAATTTTTGGTCCGGGGAAATCTCCCTTCAAAATAGAATATCCGGGTCGGCATAGTATTTGTTAACAATATCAAGTGAATTTCAGTAAACTAAAATGTAAAAAAAACCCCGACAAAAAAGCATATAAAAAGTAAAAAACGGTTTAACCGATTTTGATAATTAACATGTATGAACCACCAATAGAAATCTTGCTTTCAAATAAAATAACCTCATCCAAATCGGTTCATCTGTTTAAGAGCTACAGTGCCACAGACAGACACACATAGTGGTCACACTTATAACACCCCTCCTTTTTGCGTCAGGGGTCAAAAAATACAAATATACATACCATGGTCACCATTATTACTTGCAGAGCGGCTACCACCAACATTGTGTGTCGTATCATTTTGAAAATCTGGAAGTACCTAAAACAAAAACAAGGAATCAATAACATGTATTTTTTGGTAATAAGTGACGAGACGATCAGGTCGTTCGCCTATTGGTAAGCAACACGCCTGCTTGTAACAATTGCAGTACCACCAGGCCTAGCGCACTCCGCACTGTAGGTACGAAGCTACAAGTACATAGACGGACACCGACGGCGGGTTGCGCGTCATTACACGTGCCGCGTCAGAAGAGATAAGAGCTATGCGATAGAAAGAGAGGCGCTCTGTAGGTTAATATGACTGGTAGGTATGTAGCGCTACGCGAGCTGAATTGAATTTTATTGCGTCGCAGCAAGAGTCGCTATTTGTTTAAATTTCTTTGCGGAGTGATGCTTCTGTCCTTTAGTATTCTGTGGTACCCAGAACTTTTAATACCATGATAAGTTCTGCGTAGCACTGCAATGCGCCATACTCTCTATGAGAGAAGGTTTGTGTCCCAGCAGTGGGAACGTGATGGGCTGATGATGATGATGACTTACTGGGTAAGCGTGCTACATCTTCGTCGCATCAGGTGAGATCGTGGTCATATTCTGTACCAGTCAGATGTAATAAAAGTCTATATACTTTTACGTACATGCGGAACAAATAGAAGACATCCCTATATCAAAATCAGTTAATTAAAAATATATTTATTTACCAAAATCTCATTACATCAGTGCCTACGGCGTGGAAGGGTGCGCCTGATAAAACAACCCCCAGCGCCTAAACGTTAATTTAAGCCCTTTCATAAAACGTTTGTTTATGTTCCATCTAGAGCCATACGAGCGTAAGATGTTAGGAAAACAACCAGGGATAACAACGATAATGGAGGATACATGGAAGTGTACAATCGAAGTGCAGAATGACTAGGTAGTCTACGAATCCTCTCCTAGTAATATTAGATATTACTTTTTCATGCACGCTTTGTAACTTTCTTTTACCGTCACTGGATAACTGGTAGAAAATGCTTTAGCATTAAGTTCTCCTTTTGTACATTACTTGTAATAGTGCAATAAAGAATTAAATAAATAAATAATTAAAATAGCAAAGAATAGAGCGAGTGTGGCTTAGTGGGAGCACGTGCGACTCTCGATCCGCACGCACCCGAGTTCGATTCTCGCTGGAACCACACCACTGACTTTTTTCAAGTTATGTTCTGTTTTAACACTTTACAAAACCGGTGAACGAAAACATCGTAAAGAAACCGGCGTGTTCAAGAATTAATCACAAAAATTCAATGACATGTGATATCTACTAACCCGCACTGGGCCAGCGTGGTGGAATATGGCCCATACTCTCTCTATGAGAGAAGACCCGTGTCCCAGCAGTGGGAACGTAATGGGCTGATGACGATAGAAAATGAATTATTAAATTATGTACCTACCTATCTACAAAAATATCTTAATAACACCTATAGGTACATGTTTGTCTACATTCCTCCACTTCTGGGTTGTCTGGAAGATATCGTTTTGAACGATAAGACTTTCCATTGTGACACTAATATTAAGTTAATTGTTAAGTGTTTAATGTGTGTCTGTCTGTGGTACCGTAGCTAATAAACGGGTGAACCGATTTGGATGCGGTTTTTTTATTTGAGTGCAGGTTTTCTAGTGGTGCACCGCTAGAAAACCAGCACTTATAAAAAAATGTTTGTTGATGTTTTATCAAAATCGGTTCGGCAAATTTTTCCTTTTTATAGGTTTTTCGTGTCAGGGGTGTTTATTTAAGTTTTTTATTGTTTCTGTATTGTAGTATTATAATAAAGAGGTATAGGTATAATTTAAGTTTAGCCTCCTGGAATAACAAGGGCATTAAAGTCGGCAACAAGAGGTTAACAAACCTCCGATTTGCCGACGACATTGTCCTTTTTGCCCATACAGCCCTGGAACTACAAACCATGCTCCAAGATCTTAACGCTGCAAGCCTTGAGGTGGGATTTGCAATGAATCGGTCCAAAACCCAAGTCATCACCAATGGCACAAAACGTAGGGTTGAGGTAGATGGGCAAGTTATACACTATGTCGATGAGTACATCTACTTGGGCCAGTTAGTTTCTTTCAGGCAAGAGAAGGAAATCGATCGCCGCATCGATAATGCCTGGAAAAGCTACTGGTCCATGAAGATGCTAATGAAGGGAGATCTCCCAATCTCTCTGAAGCGCAGACTCGTCGACATGTGTATACTGCCCATCCTTACCTACGGTGCTCAGACTTGGTCATTGACCGAAATGCAAAAGTCTCGCCTCGGGGTCTGCCAAAGAGCGATGGAGCGCAGCATCTTGGGCGTGAAAAGATCCGACAGAGTGCGTAACACCACGCTGCGCTCCAAAACGGGTATAACAGATGTAGGCAATAAGGCTGCCAGGCTCAAATGGGATTGGGCGGGCCACGTCAGCCGTATGCATCCTGACCGCTGGGCAAAAACTACCACACAATGGATCCCTGAAAAGGCACAACGTCGCCGAGGCCGACCTAGAAAAAGATGGCGAGATAATCTTGAAGCACATCAAGAAAATTGGTATGAGGTGGCGCAGGAGCGAGACAGGTGGAAGGAATTGGGGGAGGCCTTTGCCCAGCAGTGGGACAGTATAGGATAGTAAAAAAAAAAAAAATTAAGTTCGCTTGTTTTTTTATGTAACTGGATGACGAGACGAGCTGGTCGTTTGCCTGATGGTAAGCAATACGCCAGCCCATAACAAGAACAGCACCATCCAGAACTTTGTTTTGCAAAATCCTGCGCGGCGCTGCACTGCGCTCGTCACCCTAAGACAATTAGCTGTTGAGTCTCATAATGCCCAGTAATTTCATTGGCTACAATACCCTTCAAACCGGAACTCAGTAATGCTCGCGTACTACTGTTTGCCGGCTGAATAACTGGCAAAGCGGTGGTACCCACCCAGACAACCTCTCGCGTACGAGAAACCTACCACCAGTTATACCTAGGTCCTAGTTATTTAGTTTCAAGTGGGGTGTCTATTAATAATTTTATCGTTTATATTTAACAACGCGAGATAGTTGCTCCACGGTTTAAAGCAGCATCTTGGTCGGATCGTAAAACTTTATATCTCGTAAAGTTGCGCCTCTAAAACAGAGACATTGTAAAATTATTGACGTTAAGTTATAGCTTCGGGTTGCGGAGTAATGGCAGATGATATATTGAGATGCTTGAGCTATAAATCTGGCGTAAGACAGACCAACGGCAACGCCAACGGCAATGCCCTGCATAAAATATGCTGTACTTTTTGGATATTTCTGTCATTTCTAGTACTCATACCTTAAATGGTCCCATAGTCTTTTGATCCCTTTAAAAAACTGGATCGATGGGCCTAAAAAAATATTTCGAGTGGTTTAATCGTTTTCCTATACAAAATGTATGGGGAAAGTTTTGGAGATTTCTGTCATTTCTAGTACTCATATCTTAAATGGAGCCATAGTCTTTTGATCCCTACAAGAAACAGGATCGATTGGCATAAAAAAATATTTTTGGTAATTTTGCATTTTTTTCGCTGATTGTACATTTTTTCCAAAATCTTTTAAAGCAGTTCATAATATCTCAAAAAGTTATGGATGGTCTCCTAGGAACGTTTTCCTGTAACTATAACGGTTAAGGTACCTGCTCTTACTGCCCCGTCTCAAAAATCCACTGTCACAAAAACTGTACTTGAGCCAATTCTGTACATTGATGATATTTTAGACAAGTATACATTTAATAAAAAACCGACAAAGTCCAAGGTCAAATATCGATGAAAAGTATATGGGACCACTTCGAAGCTATACTGAACCCAACGCAAAAAGAATATTCCCAATCAGTTCATAAATGACGGAGTTCTAAGGTAACAAACATAAAAAATAAATAAGAAACATACAATCGAATAGAGAACCTCCTCCTTTTTGAAGTCTGTTAAAACACTGGGATCGAGAGGGTACTGAACATGAATACATATAGTTTTTAGAATTTTTGTCTGTTTGTTTGTATGTATGTATGTTTGTTACCTATAGTCTCGAAAACTGCTGAACGGATTTTAACGTTTTTTTTTGGAGTGGTAGGCTCTGGCCGTGGTTGTAATACCACCCACCGAACAAAGCCATGCCGTCAAGCGACCTAGTCGTGTTTCGGGATGATGTTCGGTGAACCATCGGGGAGACGGGTCTGAGCAGCCGCTCAACTGCCGTCTCTCTCTAGATCTATGTGCTCCATCTTAGGCCACATCATCGCTTCACATCAGGCGAGATAGTGGCCAAACATAGATCTATAAAGCGTAAAAAAAAAAAAAGAAAAACGTGGTTTTCAGGGCTTGGTAGCATTACTCACAACTCATAGGGTATGTTACATCACAATCGCTTGGGTGACTACGAAGGTACTTGCTTGACCTGTTTGTATGCGCTTTTATACATTGGGAGGTCTAGCTAAATTGTTTTTGAAAATGTTACAACTATGGGCTTCCTCTGTCGTCTATGTTTTGTTATACTAAGTGATGAGACGAGCACGTCGTTCGCCTGATAGTAAGCGGTACGCCTGCCCATAACAATAGCAGTGCCACACAGAACTTTTGATACCATAAAAACACTGCGTAGCACTGCATTGCACTGATCACCCCGAGACATCAGAGATTTTAAAATCAAAATCTCTTTAATCATTTTGACATCACAGACGCACTTAAGAAACGTCAAATTATCACAATGACTCTACCACCGTATCGGAAAAGAACCACTACTCAGAAGAACGGCAAGAAACTGAGGGGCATTTTTTTTAGAGTCATAAGCCCAGTAATTTCTCTGGCTACAATGCCCTTTAAATCGGAACACAGTAGTGCTTTGCACTACTGCTTGGAGGCAGAATAACTGGCAAAGCTGTGGTACCTGCCCCGAGGGCCTCCCGCATTCGAGAGACCTACCAAGAGTATGTCAACGAAGACACGGGAAAAAGCTAGTATTTTGTTTTTACACTTAATAGATCTATGTTTGGCCAGTATCTCGCCTGATGTGAAGCGATGATGTGGCCTAAGATGGAGCACATAGATCTAGAGAGAGACGGCAGTTGAGCGGCTGCTCAGACCCGTCTCCCCGATGGTTCACCGAACATCATCCCGAAACACGACTAGGTCGCTTGACGGCATGGCTTTGTTCGGTGGGTGGTATTACAACCACGGCCAGAGCCTACCACTCCAAAGCGCGTAAGCGGGTTTCATCACGATGTTGTCCTTCACCGTTTTAGAACGAGCGTGCAAAATCTGCACTTAACTATAAGTCATTGGTGCAGGGCCGAGTCGGGATTCGAACCCAGGTGCGTCGGATCGAAAGGCGTACGAGTTCCCGCTGAGCCACACTCGCTCTTATCTCTTTTATTACTCTCCTACCCTCGACCACCCAACACTGGCGTCTCTCTGTCGCAGTTATTGGTATTGACACAGTCGCAGATAACGACCAGTTGAGCTTTGACCTTGACCACATCAGACAACGGGGTGAAAGGGTAGATGGGGATTGATGGGGTATCAAGTTAGGGCGTAAATTTGTTAGCACTGGGATATTTTGGTTTTCATATATGTTTAAATTCAGGGTAGTATTTTGACCTTTGACTTCTTGAGATCGAGGTCGACCCTCCTTCTTGATAAAGCGGTATGATTCTTCAAAGCTTTGGGTTTGAGGCAAACAGGCTCTTTTTTTTAAATATGATTTATAGACAAACAAGCAGACGGCCCGCCTGGACGGTAAGTTGTTACCGTTGTCTATGGACACCTGCAGCACTCGGGGCATTACTGATGCGTTGCCTACCTTTAAGGACCCTCTGCCTATATAAATAAAAATGAATGTTTGTATGTTTGTCCTCCATGCGTTCCTAACCATTGAGCCGATTGTGATGATTTTTTTTTTACACTTAATAGATCTATGTTTGGCCACTATCTGGCCTGATGTGAAGCGATGATGTGGCCTAAGATAGAGCACATAGATCTAGAGAGAGACGGCATTTGAGCGACTGCTCGTCAGACCCGTCTCGCCGATGGTTCACCGAACATCATCCCGAAACACGACTAGGTCGCTTGACGGCATGGCTTTGTTCGGTGGGTGGCCACGGCCAGAGCCTACCACTCCAAAGCGCATAAGCGGGTTTCATCACGATGTTTTCCTTCACCGTTTTAGAGCGAGCGTGCAAAATCTGCACTTAACTATAAGTCATTGGTGTAGGGCCGAGTCGGGATTCGAACCCAGGTGCGTTTGATCGAAAGGCACATGAGTTTACGCTGAGCCAAACTCGCTTTAAAAAAAATTGGTGGGTTCTTCTGTGTACGCCCGTGATACGTGTTTTTTTGGGCCAGGAACACTCTTGGCCCAAAAAAATCTATCATTGTAACGCATGCCAGGTACAGCTAGTTTGGACTATTTAGTATTTCTTTATATTTAGGTACGGTTATACCGAATGAAACAAATAGGTCAGTGTTCAAAAATGTTCTAGTGTCAAAATATATTGTAGAAAACCAACAAATTGTAAGCTCTCAGTGCCCCTCAGTTTCTTGCCTTCTGAGTAGTGGTTCTTTTTGCGATACGGTGGTAGAGTCATTGTTTGTCATTGTCCAATCTCAATTGCTGGCGTACACGTCACCATTAAGACGGTTAAATAACGGAAGAAAAAATCGACACTCGAGTTGGTGACCAGTGACCACCGTAGCTTAATTGTTAGAGCGCTTCCCGCGCTGAGGGAACATTGAGATGCGGTTCAAGTCCCAGATGGTGGTTGTATTTTTTCTTTCCGAAAAAGCTTGTTAGAGTAATTGTAATAAATTAACGTTCATTAGTGAGCTTTTCATTAATTGATTTATTGAAATTAGTCGCCAGTGATTTCAAAACACGTTCATGAAATGTTTGTCACCATCATTAAAAATTACAACCTTGTAAGCTTTCTTTAATCTTTACTTAATTTTGAAATAACACGTAATCGGCTTTTTATCTCCGAAGCACGGTAGCGCGTTGATGTAAATTTATACCACACTAACGGTCACCCACACAAGTGACGACCGTAGTGAACGTTGCTTAACCTAGCAGATCTGTTACTGACTGAAGAACACGCTTACTTTAGTAGTTATCAGCTTTAAATAATTTTAAAGCTATAATGCAAATGTATTTAGAAAGTACACCCACTGACAGTCCCGTTTCTAGGTATCTAGGTACAAGCATGCAGACAAGGGTATCTGAAATGCAGATACAAAAATGACCCACAAGCTTTAGAAAGTTCCATTGGCAGTCCCGTTCCTTACTACCCACAACTAGGTAACTTCAATACAGTCAGGTGCAAAGATTTTACATAAAAACACTTAAATATTAAGTTAGGGATACATACTTTGTTAGTTCTAAATAAAGCGACATGTGTTGATTTTGTTTAAAAGCCAAAGATTCTTGAGTACCTACTTTCATTTGAGGTAACAAACATAAAAAAATACAATCGAATAGAGAATCTTCTCCTTTTTGAAGTCAGTTAAAAAAAGCAACGGGTAGGGGGTTGCGAAATATTTCTTCATACTAAAGGGGCTGTGTCACGAAAAAGGTTGGGAAACACTGCTTTACATCTTCGGCCGCGTCACTTAACAACACGTGAGATAGCGGTCAAAAATTTATTCAAAAAAACTACTTATATTAAAGTAGTTTATCCGCGTCTGATTGTTAATTCACTTAGTACTTCTGACATTAAATTATATTGAAAACCGTATCAAAGAATATGTATTCTTTGATACGGTTTTCACTATAATTTAATTCTAGAATTTCTTAATGATAGTTTAAGTGCAATTAAAAATCATACGCATCTACAAAGCCGGGACAGACTGCTAATTACATGATTTAATTATAACGTTATCATAATAATAATAAATAACCCTTCCCCGCATCCGTCGGGCACACTAAGCCTCAAATTAATAAAATAAAATATTTTTTATAGTTAATTTTTTCAAAAAATATTTGAATTATGTGTATATTTTTGTATTCACCACTAAATAGTATACCATAGACAATAAATTTGTAATAAATATTATAAACGTTTATAAAAATATTTTTTCGGCTCCGGTTATGTTGCCGACTGTACAAGTACGTAGGTAGGCTAGGGTCTAGGTTGTGTTATGGTAGATACAATGGTATCCGAGGCCCAATTCCGAACCGGATCGTAACGGTTCAGGAAACACTGCAACTATCTTGTAGTTGCAGTGTTTGATTCTAGACCTAAAAGGAATTCATCTAGACTTTGATAAAACATAATACATTTTATATTAAAGTTAGCTGAAATTTGCTACCTAATAAAATAATAATTAATAATCATTTTTTGTTATTTAAGTCAAATTCAAAATTAACATTAAATAATAATTATTACATTTACTTCTACTCGTGGTAGGTCTCTCGTATGTGGGAGGCCGTCTGGGTGGGTACCACAGCTTTGTCAATTATTCTGCCGCCAAGCAGTAGTGCGCAAGCATTACTGTGTTCCGGTTTGAAAAGCATTGTAGCCAGCGAAATAACAGGGCATATGAGACTTAATATCTGATGTCTCGGGGTGATGAGCGCAATGAAGTGCTACGCAGTACTTTGTACTGTAAATAAAGTTCTGGGTGGCACCGCAATAAAATTGTTATAGGCAGGCGTGGCGCTTACCGTCAGGCAAACTAAAAAACATAAGTCATAAAGTTACTGATATAATGCGAGTTGATTATTTTCGCCCATATTTATTTTCAAGAATATATTACATTCCACATAATGCCCACACACTCAATTTTAAGGAACGTAAAATCTTGATTTACTGCGAAAACTTTTACTGGTTCTTATATCCAAATCAATAAAACATTTATATCGCAATGTTTGTCAGATGCATTAGTGATTTGGCATAAGTGAAGCAATTAAACCAGAACAAACCGGTTTTGAAGATCACTCTCATAAATTGCTTTAAACATAAAAATAAAACCGGACAAGTGCGAGTCGGACTCGCCCACCGAGAGTTCCGTACAAATTTGTAGGTACATATTATAAATAGTTCAGGAATCGAGTCTTGCAGTTTTTTAAACTCGATGTCAATCATCGAGGTCATTGGGTTACGTACTTTAAAATAATTATTTTTTAGAAAAAATCAAAAACCGACTTCAATGTTTCTTCAAAGTCCAAGGTCACATATCGATGAAATTTATATGGGACCACTTCGTAGCTATACTGAACCCAACGCAAAAAGAATTTTCCAAATCAGTTCATAAATGACGGACTTCTGAGGTAAAAAACAAAAAAAAAAAATTAACCAGAAAAAAATACATCCGAATAGAGAACCTCCTCCTTTTTGAAGTCGGTTAAAAAGACTATATTTTTATGATTTAATTACAAACGTATAGTCTTAATAGACGAACGAGAAGACGATATTACTTGCCAAATGCCATAGTATCTTGGTAGTATGGGCCGTATCTTGTTTTTGCGCTAACTTAGAAGTTTGATTTTTTTACAGCTTCAAGGGACTGTAGACTTGAGTATATGTAGAAAAACAGACGGACAACAAAGTGTTACTTTTGAGGTACGGAACCCTAAAAAGTTGTTGTTTTGCCGACAACCTGCAGATTACCTGAGGGATTTGCGCCGGTATTTGTCAAGAGTTTAGATACCTTTACCCTTATTATTATATATAAAAGATGTGTGTAAGCAGGTATGGTTGTTACATACAAACTGAAGAATACATGTGATCTCAAGTTCAAGTTCAAAAGACAAACTTTTAAAAAATTCGCTATCGGATCCGCAACCAGACTCAAATGACCCCAAACACTAGTAGTTTACGATTATCCGTCAAAGAGTTCCATTGCCCACCTTCCGTCTCCAACATCAGATAAGCTGGTTGTCACCATAATATTGCATTGTCATCGGACTTTGATAGGTATAAAATATTTCAACTCCGTAGGATAAGAGGAAGTGGTTCTGATGGAACTTGCAAGATTTGACCCAAAATTGCAAGCTTAATAAAAGCTTGTAAAAACAACATCTTTTTATCTCATAAAATATATCTAAAAGCACGAGAAGCCGTAGGGCGCAGCTAAGTTAGCAATAAAATATTTTATTTCTCCTTGTGAGACAAAAGTTCCTTCGGGAGTATCCCAATTTGAGTTTTCACTTTGTATTTATTTCGCTTGATATTCGTCTTAAATGTATGCGGTGGGTTGGGGGAAATAAAAATTTATTTTTATTTGTAATTTAGTTATTTCGGTTGAGAGAATATCGAGTTAAAGCTCTATTGGGAAAACTGGTCTAATTCTGAACTTTTTTTTATGTAACTGAATGACGAGACTAGCTGGACATTTGCCTGATGGTAAACAATACGCCCATAGCAATAACAGCACCACCCAGAACTTTGTTTTGCAGAATCCTGCGCGGCACTGCACTGCGCTCGTCACCCTGAGACAATTAGCTGTCGAGTCTCATAATGCCCAGTAATTTCGCTGGCTACAATGCTCTTCCAACCGGAACACAGTAATGCTCGCGCACTACTACTTGGCGTACTTGGCTTGGATTTTGTAATACAAACTTTTACCTAGATTCAATTATTTTATGTTTGTTATATCGTTTTGGTTCCATAGTGCGTACTGCTAAGGAATGGAACTTCTTGCCGTGTTTTCTGTATCCTGATAACTTCAATCTGGTTATTTTCAAAGCAAGGATGAATAGGTATCTTCTAGATCTAATTGCTCTATTGTAGGTCACATCGTCGCTTAACAACAGGCGAGATGGTAGTCAAACAATCATATATGAAAAAAATTGTTTCGTCATCTCTCTAACATAAGGTTTATGTCTCAGTATGAATGATGATGAAAGGGTTATGTGGAATAAACGTTAATAATTCTTTGAACTAAGTCGTTCTCCTGAACGAGTGATAGAACAACTAAAACAATACAATACAATACAATACAATACAATACAATACAATAACACTTTATTGCACACCAAATAACATATACACAATTATGAAAAATTAAATAAGTCACAAAATACATCTTTGTTTGAGGAAGTTTAAGCCACAAAATCTTTGTCATCTTTCTTTCTTTATCATCTTTGTTTAAGTCACAAAATACATCTTTGTTTTTTGTTTTGACGTACAATTGGTGGTCTTATCACTTAGAGCGATTTCTTCCGGACTGCCTTTGGATGGATAGAACAGGGCATACGAAAAAGAAACATACAAATAAAAATCCAAAAACCTGTAAGTTTTTTTTAATTTATTTTTGGACTTTGTCGCTGTGCGACCATATCCTCCAGTAAGACAAAAAGATAATAAATTAATTCTTCTAAAGTCCTAGATATACTCATATATACAGATGTTCAGCTCGATCTGACAATGGGCAAGTTAAGATGGAATTGCATATTCCGATATCAAAAATTATAATAGATTAAATTAGATAAAGCTTTATTGTCGCACAACAACGAGAAATAATTTCAAAATAATACTTAAAGCTAAAGTTAAAGAAAGATTGATAACCAAAATTATTACCTAAGGTAGTTTTTTCATAAAAAAATATAAGGTGTAGTTAAATATTTTCATTTGTACATACTTATTGTCGATCATAAAACGTTAAGTTAATATATAAAGTCAAATAGTACAAGCATAATAATAATTAATATAATTTTTATGAATACATGCAATGCAGTCACTTAAACACCTGAAAATTTATATAAAACAACACAAAACTTTAATCAAAAATGGAATATCAATTTGTTAAATCGATTAAAACTTATTCATAAATAAAGTCGATTGTTCCCAGAAATCGAATCAGTAACGCATTTAGGACATCACTAATCGAACTGTCAATAGATAAATAAATGGTTGGACGGAGTACGGGTAAAACTTCTTGCTGCTAGTTTTAAATATACTGAGAGATTTCGCACGTTTTTGCATATGTTGTACTGACCCAAACAATAAAATGTGCTTTGTTCAGTGTGTAGCACTGGTAGCACAAAGAACAGAAGAATGCTTTGTAAAGCAACAAGTGAAATTACGAAGACGTAACGACCGCGACCCACAGGTGTCTGTAGCGGGGTACAACATAACACAGTTGCTAGAGAAAAACGTTTATAGTTTTCAAAACAAAGTTAGACACAATTATTATTACATTTACCTCCATGCATAATTTATAAAACAAAAATCTTTATAGGATTTTTGTTTTATCCTATCCTATCCTACTACGTCAAACGTAGATTTATCATAAAAAAAATTAAACCTATGTAACATATATATAAGCGCGAGAGAGAGATCGCTTATTAGCGATAAGACCGCCCATTGTATTAATCAAATTTTTAAGAGTCATTGTGATAATTCGACGTTCATAAGTGCCTCTGTGATGCCAAAATGATTAAATTAAATTAGAGATTTTGATTTTGATTTTGATTGATTTGTTTTTGTTATGTTTTTGGTATACAATAAAGCGTTATCAATAAATCAATAAACCGAATTCTACGCGGACGGAGTCGCGGGTATTGACTAGTTAATAATACATTTAATATATTTCTCTGAACTGTTTCAATAATTTTAACAGAAATGATATAATATATATTTAAAAATATTATAAATTTTAAACACCATGTTGCTATTTATATTTTAGCAATTTTTCTATGGAAAGAAATTTTATGATAAATTAAAAGTAGATATACCGACTTATGAATAATACATATATCTGCAGTAGAATAGTAACCATTAAAATATTATTAAAACAAATTCTCAAAATACCTGTTCTTTTTAATCTGGTATTTTACTCGTAGAAACATCACCATTTTTTTTATTAAAATGCTTCTACTAGGTCAACAATCTCAAACGACAAAATAGAAAAACATGAGTTGAGTTTGTTTATCGACTCATTGACACACAAGTTAACGCACTCGAAGATAGATTCGTTTTTTAAAGACTATTAAGTATGTGTAAAGACGAACTCATTATTCTGTTAAAATAAATATCATAAGACGCGAAAAAAAATTTTTCGCTACTATCATGGGTTAATAAAAAATTGTTACTAATACAACTAAAAAAATATTGTTTTTATGAGTAGTCTGAAAAAAGAAGCCACCAATTAAAATAATTCATTCTATAACAATAATTTGGCTGTCTACTCGAAGAACATTAATAATTATTTTTTAGAAAAAAAATAAAAACCGACTTCAGTGTATCTTCGAAGTTCAAAGTCAAATATCAATGAAATTTATATGGGACGACTTCGCAGCTATACTGAACCCGACGCCAAAAGAATTTTCCAAATCGGTTCTTAAATGAGTTCTGAGGTTACAAATATAAAAAAAAATTTAAAAAATAAACCGAATAGAGAACCATCTCCTTTTTGAAGTCGGTTAAAAACTGACTGTGTGATGTATCTTCTAAGTCCAAGATTGAATATCGATGAAATTTATATGGGACCACTTCATACCTAATGCCAAATCCAAAGCAAAAATATTTTTCAAATCGGTTTATAAATAACGGAGTTCTGAGGTAACAAACATAAAAAATATACAATCGAATTGAGAACCTCCTTTTAGACCACGTTATCTAAATATTAATCATTCATCGAAACGAACAAAAATTAAACCCTGCTACGTATTGTTGTAACCCAAAATAAATTAAAATAACAATAAAAAACAAAAAAGCTAAAACTCAATAACCAATACATTCAAACTGAATAAGAAATACTAAAATAATCTATCGATGTTTTTTTAGTATAAATTCACTTACCGCTATCGCAGATCTCGCAAACCGCGGCGCAGGCGCAGAGACGTGGTTCCGTGCGCGCGCGCAACTGGCCACTAGCCGCGCAGCATCCCTGGGCCAATGACCTGCCTCCTTGGATCTCTACAGAGTTGTTGTGTGATATATTGCTTTTACTAGGTGGTAGGTCTTTCGTATGCGAGAGGCCGTTTGGGTTGGTACCACTGCTTTGTCGATCTATCGACAACAGTAGTGCGCATACATTACTGTGAATCTATAATGTATAATATCCGGATTGAACAAGCGTTAAAACCAGAACAATCAGTGGGCATGACACTTAAGAGCTAAGGATGACAAGCGCACTGCAGTGCCGCGGAGGATTTTGCAAATAATTATGCTGCATCTGTTAGGGGCAGACGTGTTGCTTATCATCAGGTGAACGACCAGCTCGTCCCGTCGTTCACTTACATAAAAAATACTAGCTTCCATAATTTCGTAGCAATTTTAGAATTTATAATTGTTGGAGATCTAAAAAGCTTTACACTGTAAAGTGATTTCAATTAATCACAATTAATTTAATCAATACTCGCCATATATTTTTTTTAATTACAAAATCTTAGAATTTAAGAACATTGAATCTTTAATAAAATAATTGTATTAGCGTTCAATAAATAAATAAACCAGCAGTTTGTAAAATAAAGAGTGATAAAAGCAGCTCTATAAACTTCCCAATAAGGACAAACAGCGTAGCATTAGTTCATCGACATCGTTAGGTTATATATTAGCATTCAGGTAAAATTCACTCGTCTCTGTATTTTAGGAGCTCACATACAGACAAACACACATTCAATCGTACTTTATACACATTCGAGTGTTTGTATTCAATACACGTTGGGCAAAATCGCGCGTACTGTCTTTCTACGGTACGCATATTTAGCCTCTCTTGAGAGTAGGTGCGTTCATATTTTGTCTCAATGTTAAAGCATTTTTTTTTAACTTTCATTAAACCATTCAAATCATTCATTCATTAAACCATTCAAATCGTTCATTCATTAAACCATTCAAATCATTCATTAAACCATTCAAATCGTTCATTCATTTAACCATTTAAAATCAATCATTCATTAAAATATTCATTCATTGTGAAAGTGCGTTTATCTATTATTTTTTTGTTGTTTTTTGTATGAACAGGACATTTGTAGGGTCAGCTACTCTACATTTATATTCAGGTTAATGATACAAACTAATTAGAGTTAAGGTTAATTGGTTTGTCTCTAGATACTGTACATATTATTTAAAAAGTAAGTTTTAAAAAGTAGGTATTAATATTTGTTTAAATAAAATCAGTACAAGCCACTGTTACGTCATTTTAATAAAATAAACTTAGTATTCACATTGAATTTATAAATTATTCTTCAAACTCTTGTTCGAACTTATCATCGTCATAATCATAATCAAAATTATCTTTTCCATGGAAATTATCATGAACATCAAATTTCTTTGATTTCTTTTTAAGTATAAACGTATCATCAATACGTTCTTTACTATCATAACTTCTATCAAATTTATGATGAAAATGAACTTCTTTCATATCATCTACGCGTTTTTCTTTAAATTTATCAGGAAAACCAAACTCTTGTTCTACACTTCTGATATCTTCGATACGAAGCTCATCATCAAATTCATCATCTTCATTTGACTGGTCATGTTTTGTGTCAATATGTTCTTTATTGTCATAGCTTCTATGGCCTTTATCACTTTGTTTATAATTCAAATAGCTATAATTATCAATATACTTTTCTTTATCATTAGCATCAGTTTTGTAAAAGAATCTGTGAAGACCATCAACTGCACCTTTTTTCAAATTATAAAGATAGTCTTTAACACCTCTAAAAAGTTTTTTTAACCCATTTTCTGTTTCTGGGTCTTTGGTTATATGTATGTACGTCAATGTATTCTTTGTCTTTTTTAATTTGTTAATTACTTGAGTATTTTCATCGCCTGTATCGTTTTTGTTATTTATATTGTTGTTGATACTTATACTAGTATTCGCTAAATTCAAAGGTCTAAATGTACTATAATTAGGTACTATTGGTGGTAAAGTTCTGTTGTCGGGTATGTCGATGACGTTTTCTGTGACTTGGTAGGTGCTGGGTGGCTTCGAGGAGAGGAAACTGAAGTTCGACGGTGGGGTGGTGGCTTGTGGTGCGGCGGCTGGCGTGGTGGGTAATGCTGAGTATGTTGATAATACCTGCAAAGAAACGATAATTATAATTTTTAACAGACATAAAAAAGGAGGAGATTCTCTATTCGATTGTTTTTATGTTCGTTACCGCAGAATTCCGTCATTTATAAACTGATTTGGAAATTTATTTGTGTTGGGTTCAGTATAGCTTCAAAGTCATCCCATATAAACATCATCGATTATTTCAACTTAGGACTTCAAAGATACATCAGAATTGAATTTGTTTTTTTTTGTTATATTGAATTATTAATATGTTATAGTGAATTATTATATCCTTCTTGTTTTTTCCAGCAATAACTATAATAATGTATGGTGTGGGTGTTATTCAAGGAGTTATAAAATCTATAGATCTGCAATTAGTAGCTACTAAATTAATTATGTCGATCGATATTGTACCGATTTTGTTTAAAATTTTTCACAAATAATATTTTAATTAATTGTTATGGGCAGGCGTAGCGCTTACCATCAGGCGAACGTCTTGCTCGTTTCATCACTCAGTTTTATAAAAAAAAGTAAATTACGTACATTTATTTTAACGATAATATAATTCCTTATTGTAATGTATTTTAATTGTATAGGTAAGTATGTATATGTTTAGGAACTGTATTCAATTATTGAGCAATTAATGATAAACTGAATTTAGCTGTTATATTTATATGACTTTACCATATTGCCACATTTTTATGTAAAAAATGTTGGTGATTTAAAGCATACACCGTAATAATTATTATTTTACTTATTAATAATTAATAATTTTGAACCTGGACACGAATGGCACAGAGTCGAGGCGAATGGCATGACACGACAGGCCTATACGCAGCAGTGGGATGTAAAGGGCTGATGATGATGACTGTAATAATTCTAAGTTATTTTATTTCCAAAAAAAGTACATCGATGAGTTAATGGACTGACTGTGTATCGACTTAATTCCCAACTATTATAAAAATACAATAATTCATTATATAACAAAAAAAAGTTTACAATTCCAATGTATCTTCAAAGTCCAAGGTCGAACATAGATGAAATTTATATGGGACCGCCTTGTAGCGAATATTAGCTGTATAACCCAATGCAAAAAGAATTTTCCATATCGGTTTATAAATGACCAGTTCTGTCGTCTCTCTCTAAATCTATGTGCTCCATCTTAGGCCACATCATCGCTTCACATAAGGCAAGATAGTGGCCAAACATAGATCTATAAGGCGTAAAAAAATAAATGCAATCGAACTTAAAAAAAAAAGGAGGAGGTTGTCACTCCTCTTTTCGAAGTCGGTTAAAATCACAAACGCCACTCACCAAACAAACAATCACAATGTTCGCACCCATCCTCGCAACCGTGAAACCTGATTATGTCACTGAACGCTAGATTATCACGAGGTCTTCATTTAAACTGAAGTCATTGCGGCAACAATGAAATTACAACAAAAAACTATACGGGCGATATCAACAAAACAACATTAATTAATTCGTTTCACTTTTTATTAACAAATTCTGTTCACAATTAGGACAGACACCACAAACATTTTTATTCTTTAAGGAACTTTTCGCCAAAACTTATATGTCGCTCCGTATGACAACAATCAACATCGGCAGTCAAACTAGAAACTAGACACTACACAATTAGGTACCTAGTATTTTTTACTAAATCTAGTATCATTCCACTTTTCACTGTATCTAGTTTGACAGTTTCTCCTTGATACATACGAAAATTGTCTTAGTGACACAGAATACGTAGCAGTGGACACGAATTAATAAATAATCACAAAAGAAATAATTAAGCCAAAATAGAGTTATCGACTGTGAACGATTGTCGATTGTTTTTGTGCGTATCCGTCCATGTCGGCGGAGTTTCCGTACAAAATAATCTAAGATACAACACAGACAAAGAAATAAGAAATAGATTTTTCGGTAGCTCTTGTCGAGGAAATGAGGAATGAAGTGCCGGGGCTTGTATTTATAGGCGATCAGTGAATCAGAACCTCGACCTTTGCTCAAATAGCTCGGGAAGGTTTGTGAATCATAACCGGATGGCGGAGGAAAATATTTGTGATAAAAGAATACTTGTCAACTAAATTAACGGTATAGACTTCTAGGGATACGCGTTGGCTAGAGCGGCGCTTTTTGCGCGCTTTACGGTAGCTTGTTAAGCACAAACATACATATATATTACGCCTTGTATTTTTCGAATCGTGTGAAACTGAGGCACGCAAAACGCTGCTTCGGTTGTAAAAGCGAAACTTTAGAATTGAGGTACCTCTGTAAGTGTCATAAAGCTAACCGGTCAAATGAAGTGAGTCAGCATTTCACATAAGTGCAGAGCGGACAAAAGAATTCAACGCTGAGTTAGTAGAGTAACCATAAAATGAGTAACCACTTTGAGAAACACGCAAAAATGATCACTTTGTAAATTTTTTTTTTGCAAAAACAAATTTATTTTCTTAATTACTTAGGTAAGTACATTTATTACGATTAACTACGAATAGGTAGGAATCGTACGTACCTACGATTTAATTGTGATAACTTATCACAATAAAATCATGTAGATAGGTTGTTGTTATGAGTTGGCAGCGCTTACCATCAGGCGAACGTCTTACTCGTCTCATTACTGAGTTCCATAACTACCTGTAGGGCTGGGGTTTCCTCAAACTTGGGAACCTATACTCCTAACTTGTCCTAAAATATAAAAACCTTCTAGATCTGCATTTTTAATAACAGAGATAACAGAGAACATTTTATAAACAAATGGATCGTATGATAATTTTATGTTACGTTAACTAGTTTTAACGTAACATAAAATTATCATACGATCCAACCCTCAATCAGGAAATTACGAAAAATAAAAAAATAGTGCCAATTCAACACAACCGTCATTTTGAAACAGAAAACATCTATACTCTATTGTATCCCAGTTCGCCACAATTCTATATATTTTTACATTCTACTTCAAGTACCTACAGTCAACAAGAATAACTGCACACTTTTGTTTTTACACACACAGCCTCACACAGATACCAACACACCCACTCCCACACTTATTACTTTATTAAAAACCAAGACAACCACATCCCGTCTCCTTAGTTATGACTAGCTCTAACATTTTTTATGTATAAATTGTTAAGTGAAACATCATAAAAATTGTAAATCCGTAATTGGCTTTAAGCATTATGTTACAACACGTCTCATTGTTAAATAGATTAAGAGCTGTGGATTTTGTAATAATAAATAAATAAAAAAAAAGGTTTAAAATTGAGGCATATTCTGGCAACAATACCTAGATCTGGGCCCCAATTCACTATGACAACTTGGCGAAATAACGTCGATTCCTTGCTTCGAAATCATGTCGATTCCTTCATTAATAAACGACAACTCTATGACGCATTCATATATTCATATATATGACGCGTCATAGAGAATACAAATTTCACAGATGTCGTTTATTAATTAAGGAATCGACGTTTCTTGATGCACGGAATCGCCAAGTTGTCTTAGTGAATTAGGGCCCTAGTAGTTTTACTCAGTAAGGTCACGGGTCCAGAAACTAATCCCAAAGTGCCACAAGCAATGCACTACCGTCTTAGTAGTACTAGGTATAGCAATTTGCTTGTCATCTACAGACGTTATTGCTTTCCGCAACTGGCAAACCTAACTTCCTAACTACATACTGAAAGTGTTTGTTCGTTTGTCTTTTGACCTTTCTACATGTCGTGACAGAGCAACTAAAAATAACTGAATGCACTAATAAACGACATATCTTGCAATAAAGTGTTAATAATAAAAAGAAATACCTTACCGAATATACCTTGAGACATCAGATATTAAGTCTCATAATGCTCAGTGATTTTGTTGGCTGCAATGCTCTCGGAATACAATAATTCATGAATTTTTTGGCAGAATAACTGCCAAAGCCTAGTAGTCTCTCCCGCATGCGAAAGATGTACCACCTACTAAACACGTGAAGACTCATTCGCGAATAAGTAAATAAATGAATAATAAATAAATAAATGAATGAATAATAAATAAATAATAATGAATAATAAATAAATAATAATGAATAATAAATAAATAATAAATAAGTAAATACGTATCTACTATAGACCATGCGCGCGCATAGTCTATAGTAGATACGTATTTATCTACCTGCTTTTATATACCAACTGAAAGCAGCGAGCATCATTTTTCATTACATATGAGCAAAGCCGCAGACAACATATGTTTAATAATAAACTCTAGAATATGTGAGTTGTTTTCAAGTAACTACTGATTATTTTTGTTTGTTGTACAATAAAGCATTTTTGTATTGTATTGTATTGTGAGCGAAGCTAAGTGTCTGAATCTAAAGCCTGTTGGTAAAAGCTGGTTATCTAACCAACAACCAACAAAGTAAATTCAAATTACGGGTTGAGACTGTTCTAATGAGAAAAGCATACTATTTATTTATTTATTGTGACAAAAACGATTTAAAACCAATTATATTTATCACACAAAAAAGTAATGCATGCAAGTTACAAAATAGAAGTAATATATTAAAATGTCAATAGTATATACAATAACTAGCGACCCGCGCCGGCTTCGCACGGTTATTATACATATAAACCTTCCTCTTCAATCACTCTATCTATTAAAAAAACCGCATCAAAATCCGTTGCGTAGTCTTAAAGATTTAAGCATGCATAGGGATATAGGGACAGAGAAAGCGACTTTGTTTTATACTATGTAGTGATATGAATGTCAGCAATATTTATAATGTCATTAATCGCTATCTTCACTACTATCAGAGTTACTAGAATTGGTCCATTGGTCAATCAAACTTTCACAATATAATACTATACTGTTCGAAATTACATAGAAGACCAAGATGCATGGAACATTCCACTTCTGCAAAGTAGCCAACCGGTATATAAGAAACATAACATTGTAGAAACCGGAAAAATTGAAACAAAATCTCAAAAAAAATGCCCTTCAGTTTCTTGCCGTATCTTCTGAGTAGTGGTTCTTTTTCCGATACGGTGGCAGAGTCATTGTGATAATTTGACGTTCATAAGTGCGTCTGTGATGCCAACAAAAACAAATAAAGAGATTTTGACTTTGACTTTGACTTTGAACTGTCCTTGGAAAAGATGAAAGAGTGTCACCCTCACCACTGTAGCCTTGGATAACGATGCAAAAGGGACAGTAGGTAGGTGTTCTGTTTGTGCGGTATGTGCGGTAGGTAGGTATATGATTTCAATTTAGAGCACTGTGTTTTCCAATTGAATAAAGTGTATTGAGGTAAGATATGTAAAGAAAATAAGAAAAATAGTGTGAGTTCATAATAAGGAAAGTAAAAAGGATTTATGCGTGTACAAACAGATTTATACTGAGTGTTTGTTTAATTTCTAGAAAACCTAATTACTAAGGATTGGGTACATTGTACAGACGTTCATATGGGGTCATGGGTTTTAATCCCGTCTAGAGTCATATTTACATACCCTAACATTGGATATTTTTTAGTAGATACAGAAATAGAAATAATCGTTTTGTGTTAACCGACTGTGGGTCAGTAAAAGTAGGTTTCATTTTATTATGATGTGATTCTGTTTCTACCTACAACTTAAACGGGAAGGAACCAATTTGAAAAATAACTAAGTGTTATTGGTATTAATGGCACAGTAATATAATTAAAAGAAAAAAATCTAAGATGGCGGCGACTAGCATTTGGCCATTAAATTCAATTCAACAGCTAACAAACCCTACCGAGTGCCAATTGCCAAAGGTTATTACGCCTCTTGAGGATAATTAATCAAACAATATAATGCAATAAATTTCCAATGAATCCCAAAACTCCGAATCAATAAAAACCTAATCAAACCTGCAAAGTTCACTGAACAATCCCACAAAAGAGATGGAGCGGAACATACTTATTCCGCCAGGGTTGCCAGCCGCCAGTTTCCTCCTTACTTAGTTACAATAAGAAATATAAATTTTAGTTCTGTATCATAATTACTAGTTTGTAATTCTATCAGATACAAATTTAAATAATTTAAACGATATGGTACTCAATTATATATAATTTAAAATTCAAAAGTCAAAAGATATTCATTAAATAGGCACAAAAATGCAGTATTAAGCGATAAAGACATTGAAAAAAAGGGAAGCATGACTACCCACTTCTTGCGCGAAAATGCGAAAAGTGACTCTACCAGTGCTTCGGAAATACGCCCGCAAAATAGGTTGTCCAATTTAAAGGCAAAATAGGTTGTCCAATTGCTTTATCTTGTAAGTAACTAAGTTAAAAATCCTTTTTAAACGGCAATTTTTTGCGACTTAAGAGCTATTGCAGGACGAGCGCAGGGCAATGCTGCAGAGAATTTCGCATAACAATCTTCTTGGTGGTGCTTTTACTGGCTTGGGCAGACGGCAAACGACCTGCTTGTCTCATCACTCAATTACATAAAAAAAAAATGTGTTTCCTTGTTTTATGCCTATTAAATAAATATCTTTCTAAAAAGTGCCCAACCCTAGAGCCGAGTTCAGACTAAGTACTGTCAGCAATACAAATAGATTAACGGAATCACGGGAATTATGTTTAAGTCCTAGCCGTTAACATTCCCAATACGGCATTTTAGACTTTATTTCAACTGTGTGAGGGTGTAAGTGGTTAAAATGTAAGTGACAAATAGAATTAAGCGGCGTTCCTGGCGTTAAGTAAACGTAATAAATTTACGAGGTGCCCTTTGTCCCGTGTTCGTGTTTTGGCGAGATAAATATCGTTTAGTTTGAGTAGATTTACAGTATTTGGTGTGGTTTTATGCTAACTCTAAATATCACACAAATTATCTGTCAGTAAAATGAAACACAAAAAAAACTATTTATGAATTACAAATTAATAATAATTGTAAACGGCTAGACTTACATTATGATTGTGTCAGAATAACTCCGACCAAGTTTCGGACCATTTGGAGTCTGCGCCGCGAATCCAAAGCGTAAACTCACGGAAGAAGGAAATCCTAATAAACTGTAAATAGGTCGGAGTTAACCGACACAATCAACGTGAGTAGCCGTTTATATTTATAATAAATACTAGTATTTCGCCGCGTGCGCGAGCTGCTAAAGCAGCTCGCGTGGGGGGGTGGCTGCTGTTTTTTTTTAAAAGCTTCCTATTGATTACGGTTCTAAAGTTTTGTTTACCCTTTTTGTTTTGAAATCAAACTTTTGTATGGCGGTCATCTTGAAAAAAAGCTGGATTTCAAGTGATTGTGTGGCGTGCGCGAGCTGCTAAAGCAGCTCGCGTGGGGGAGTTTTGCTTTTTTTATAAAAGCTCCCTATCGATTACGGTTCTAAAGTAATTTAAGTTCAGGTGTTCTGAAAAAAAGACTTTTGTATGGCGGCCATCTTGAAAAATGGCGGAATCCAAGTGATTTTGTGGCGTGCGCGAGCTGCTAAAGCAGCTCGCGTGGGGGGGTGTTGCTTTTTTTTATAGACGCTTCCTATCGACTACGGTTCAAAAGTTTTGTTTGGCTTATTTTTCCGGAAAAAAAACTTTTGTATGGCAGCCATCTTGAAAAATGGCGGAATCAAAAATTTTTTTTTATAATCTTAATCTACGTCCCAGAAAACCCCCCGATGCAAAATTTCAGCCGGATCGGAGCAACTTTCAAAATGGCCGCCATTTTTTTTTCTTTTTTTATAATTTTTCCAACTTTTCCAAATTTCCCCCATCGCCCTCTATGACATTTGGTCGAGCACCCTATATCTATCTCTTACCGTTTAAAAGTTATTTGCATTTTTATTTTGTATGGCGGCCATGTTTTTTTGTATGGCGGCCATCTTTTTTTTCAAATTTTCAAAAATGGCCCAGGTTTTGGGGCATATTTAGTTCAAGCGATACCCCCATCCGATTTATAGTTTCCGAGATCCCTTGAGCAGTTCCATCTCGGAGACACCTTTCCATGGATTTCGGATTTTTCTGGTTGGTTTCAAAACATCCTCTATCCAACGGTACCAAACAATCCCCCCCACCATAACGGCAAGTCGGAGATCAATTCTGTCAATATGTCAGTCAGTGAGTGGTCTTTTAATTTTATATAATATAACTAGTATTTCGCCGCGTGCGCGAGCTGCTAAAGCAGCTCGCGTGGGGGGGGTGGCTGCTGTTTTTTTTTTAAAAGCTTCCTATCGATTACGGTTCTAAAGTTTTGTTTACCCTCTTTGTTCTGAAAACAAACTTTTGTATGGCGGCCATCTTGAAATAAAGCTGGATTTCAAGTGATTGTGTGGCGTGCGCGAGCTGCTAAAGCAGCTCGCGTGGGGGGGTGTTTTGCTTTTTAATAAAAGCTCCCTATCGATTACGGTTCTAAAGTTATTTAAGTTCAGTTGTTCTGAAAAAATTACTTTTGTATAGCGGCCATCTTGAAAAATGGCGGAATCCAAGTGATTTTGTGGCGTGCGCGAGCTGCTAAAGCAGCTCGCGTGGGGAGTGTTGCTTTTTTTTAATAGACGCTTCCTATCGACCACGGTTCAAAAGTTTTGTTTGGCTTATTTTTCCGGAAAAAAAACTTTTGTATGGCAGCCATCTTGAAAAATGGCGGAATCCAAAATTTTTTTTCATAATCGTAATCAACGACCCAGAAAACCCCCAGATGCAAAATTTCAGTCGGATCGGAGCAACTTTCAAAATGGCCGCCATTTTTTTTTCTTTTTTTTTAATTTTTCCAACTTCTTCAAATTTCCCCCATCGCCCTCTATGACATTTGGTCGATAACCCTATACCTATCTCTAACCATTCAAAAGTTATTAACATTTTTATTTTGTATGGCGGCCATGTTTTTTTGTATGGCGGGCATCTTTTTTTTCAAATTTTCAAAAATGGCCCAAGGTTTGGGGCATATTTAGTTCAAGCGGTACCCCCATCCGATTTATAGTTTCCGAGATCCCCTGAGCAGTTCCATCGAGGAAACCACTTTCTGGTGATTTCGGATTTTTCTGGTTGGTTTCAAAACACCCTCTATACAACCGTACCAAACACTCCCCCCCACCATAACGGCAAGTCGGAGATCAATTCTGTCAATATGTCAGTCAGTCAGTCAGTCAGTGAGTGGTCTTCCAGTTTTATATTATATTAATTTCGAGTCATAGTTTCCAAACCTGAATTAATAATTCCCCACATATTATCTTTCGTTGATTACGTTGATGGGGTAAATTCCCGCTGTGTAGAGACTGTCTCTACGATAGTTACTTCGTTTTTGGCCTTCAAAGTTCAAAGTCCAATAATTCTTTTTGAATTTTGGCATCACAGATGCACAAATGAACTTCATTTTTTCAATTACTTTTGACCACGATCTCACTTGATGGAAAGCGATGATGTGGTCGAAGGTGAAGTACGCTTACCTAGTACGTATCTATTCACTCTTGATTTGAACACACCCAGGTTGTACTTCATTTATTACAATGACTCTATGACTCTATCATACATAATTATATTGTGTGTACCTATGTATAATAAGTGTAATACTTATGTCTAATAAAATTTCATAAACCCTCGACAATACGGCACAGAATAAGTAAAAGCACAATAGCTATAGGTAAAAGTACTACTTAGGTACGTAGATTCTTCAGACTAGTTTCACCCGCGTTAACAATAATTCGGAATATAAAAAGTACCTTATTACATTTTTTTAAGCCCGTTCTGCTTACTGCGTGATCGACAAACTCCATCTATTCATCCATCCTCACAAACTTTCACATTTATACTATTTGTAAAATATCTATTTATATCGTTGAAATTATCTCTACTAAGCGAAAATGTCGTTTCTATTCAAAATTTTAAGTTGGAAAATAACCGCTTATACTATAAACTGTAATTGAAAATAAATAAACATCAAGTTATTTCACTTGACGAATAAACTAGTAATATACCTCTCGAAGCTGGAATAGACAAAACTTTTTTTTTCAAATTATCTCTAATATTATAATGGTTTACGCCTTAAATGTTTACCATAGCCAGCTTTGTACAAGTCACTGCTATTAAAATACCTCCAGGCGTCAGAAATATTCCATTTTCTATGCAATATTTTGCAATAACTAACTAACGTGATACGGCAAGTATTTCTATACTTAAGTATACGTACTTAAGTATAGTATCACGTTAGTGCATACCAACTATTATTAAATTATGTTGAACTTACAAACTAACCCTCCACGAGTCGGAGGAAACGTCCCTTATTGATCTGATGGGGTTATTATTACCCTATTATTAATATAATATAAAACTGAAAGACCACTGACTGACTGACTGACTGACATATAATTGACAGAAATAGAAGTGGTACTTGCCGATATGGTGGGGGGGAGTGTTTGGTACCGTTGGATAGAGGGTGTTTTGAAACCAACCAGAAAAATCCGAAATCACCAGAAAGTGGTTTCCGTGATGGAACTCCTCAGGGGATCTCGGAAACTATAAATCGGATGGGGGTACCGCTTGAACTAAATATGCCCCAAAACCTGGGCCATTTTTGAAAATTTGAAAAAAAAGATGGCCGCCATACAAAAAAACATGGCCGCCATACAAAATTAAAATGTTAATAACTTTTGAATGGTTAGAGATAGGTATAGGGTGCTCGACCAAATGTCATAGAAGGCGATGGGGGAAATTTGGAAAAGTTGGAAAAATTAAAAAAAAAGAAAAAAAAAATGGCGGCCATTTTGAAAGTTGCTCCGATCCGACTGAAGTTTTGCATCGGGGGGTTTTCTGGGTCGTAGATTACGATTATGAAAAAAAAAATTGGATTCCGCCATTTTTCAAGATGGCTGCCATACAAAAGTTTTTTTTCCGGAAAATTAAGCCAAACAAAACTTTTGAACCGTAGTCGATAGGAAGCGTCTATAAAAGAAAAGCAACACCCCCCCCACGCGAGCTGCTTTAGCAGCTCGCGCACGCCACAAAATCACTTGGATTCCGCCATTTTCCAAGATGGCCGCCATACAAAAGTCATTTTTCAGAACAACTGAACTTAAATAACTTTAGAACCGTAATCGATAGGGAGCTTTTATAAAAAAAGCAACACCCCCCCACGCGAGCTGCTTTAGCAGCTCGCGCACGCCACACAATCACTTGAAATCCAGCTTTTTTTCAAAATGGCCGCCATACAAAAGTTTGTTTACAGAACAAAAAGGGCAAACAAAACTTTACAACCGTAATCGATAGGAAGCTTTTAAAAAAAAACAGCAGCCACCCCCCCACGCGAGCTGCTTTAGCAGCTCGCGCACGCAGCGAAATACTAGTTAATATAATATAAAACTGGAAGACCATCACTGACTGACTGACTGACTGACTGACTGACTGACATATTGACAGAATTGTTCTCCCAGATGCCGTTATGGTGGGTGGAAGTGTTTGGTATGGTTGGATAGAGGATGTTTTGAAACCAACCAGAAAAATCCGAAATCACCAGAAAGTGGTTTCCGTGATGGAACTGCTCAGGGGATCTCGGAAACTATAAATCGGATGGGGGTACCGCTTGAACTAAATATGCACCAAACCTTGGGCCAATTTTGAAAATTTGAAAAAAAAGATGGCCGCCATACAAAAAAACATGGCCGCCATACAAAATAAAAATGTTAATAACTTTTGAATGGTTAGATATAGGTATAGGGTGCTCGACCAAATGTCATAGAGGGCGATGGGGGAAATTTGAAAAAGTTGGAAAAATTAAAAAAAAAGAAAAAAAAATGGCGGCCATTTTGAAAGTTGCTCCGATCCGACTGAAATTTTGCATAGGGGGGTTTTCTGGGTCGTAGATTACGATTATGAAAAAATAATTTGGATTCCGCCATTTTTCAAGATGGCTGCCATACAAACGTTTTTTTTCATGACAAAATAGGTGAAAATAATATGCAAATAACTTTTAAACGGTTACAGATAGGTATAGGGTGCTCGACCAAATATCATAGAGGACCATAGGGGAAATTTGGAAAAGTTGGAAAAATTAAAAAAAAAGAAATAAAAATGGCGGCCATTTTGAAAAATGCTCCGATTCGACTGAAATTTTGCATCGGGGGGTTTTTGGGGTCGTAGATTACGATTATGAAAAAATAATTTGTATTTCGCCATTTTTCAAGATGGCCGCCATACTAAAGCTTTTTTTCCGAACAAAGAGAATAACTTTAAAACCGTAATCGATAGGGAGCTTCTATTAAAAAAAACAACACCACCCCACGCGAGCTGCTTTAGCAGCTCGCGCACGCCACAAAATCACTTGGATTGCGCCATTTTCCAATATGGCCACCATACAAAAGTTTGTTTTTAGAACATAAAGGCTTAGATAACTTTAGAACTGTAATCGATAGGAAGTTTCTATAAAAAAAAATAACACCACCACCACGCGAGCTGCTTTAGCAGCTCGCGCACGCGGCGAAATACTAGTTATATTATATAAAATTAAAAGACCACTCACTGACTGACATATTGACAGAATTGATCTCCGACTTGCCGTTATGGTGGGGGGGATTGTTTGGTACCGTTGGATAGAGGATGTTTTGAAACCAACCAGAAAAATCCGAAATCTATGGAAAGGTGTCTCCGAGATGGAACTGCTCAAGGGATCTCGGAAACTATAAATCGGATGGGGGTATCGCTTGAACTAAATATGCCCCAAAACCTGGGCCATTTTTGAAAATTTGAAAAAAAAGATGGCCGCCATACAAAAAAACATGGCCGCCATACAAAATAAAAATGCAAATAACTTTTAAACGGTAAGAGATAGATATAGGGTGCTCGACCAAATGTCATAGAGGGCGATGGGGGAAATTTGGAAAAGTTGGAAAAATTATAAAAAAAGAAAAAAAAATGGCGGCCATTTTGAAAGTTGCTCCGATCCGGCTGAAATTTTGCATCGGGGGGTTTTCTGGGACGTAGATTAAGATTATAAAAAAAAATTTTTGATTCCGCCATTTTTCAAGATGGCTGCCATACAAAAGTTTTTTTTCCGGAAAAATAAGCCAAACAAAACTTTTGAACCGTAGTCGATAGGAAGCGTCTATAAAAAAAAGCAACACCCCCCCACGCGAGCTGCTTTAGCAGCTCGCGCACGCCACAAAATCACTTGGATTCCGCCATTTTTCAAGATGGCCGCCATACAAAAGTCTTTTTTTCAGAACACCTGAACTTAAATTACTTTAGAACCGTAATCGATAGGGAGCTTTTATAAAAAAAGCAAAACTCCCCCACGCGAGCTGCTTTAGCAGCTCGCGCACGCCACACAATCACTTGAAATCCAGCTTTTTTTCAAGATGACCGCCATACAAAAGTTTGATTTCAAAACAAAAAGGGTAAACAAAACTTTAGAACCGTAATCAATAGGAAGCTTTTAAAAAAAAACAGCAGCCACCCCCCCACGCGAGCTGCTTTAGCAGCTCGCGCACGCGGCGAAATACTAGTTTTTTATATAACAGGAAAAAGATATTAGAAATATGAAAGTATTATGTTTGTGAGTAAGAGTTAGCATTGCTACTCGTAACCCGGTATTGATAAAGTTTTAAAATACCGAATTTAAATACACTTTTTCAATACCTGGTTACCTGGACTTATTCTGGAATCATAACACATGGACATGTTTTCGATGCCGACATTCATATTCATATTCATTTATTCATTTATTCATGCTCATACATATATTATTACAGACAGGTGTTAAAATAGTGTCATAAAGTATGCTATAAGTATGTACCCCGTAAGGGTCTTGCATAATGAGTGCAGTTCTATTATAGTTCAATATTATTCAACATTCCGATTCTAATTAATTATAAGTATCTACATTATTAATTTAATTTAATGTCATAAGTAGTGTGTGCTTAGTCACTATCATCATCATCAGCCTTCTCTCATAGAGAGAGTGTGGGCCATAATCCACCACGCTGGCCCAGTGCGGGTTGGTGGATGTCACATGTCCTTGAATTTTTGTGATAAATTCTTAGACATATCGGTTTCCTCACGATGTTTTCCTTCACCGTTTTTAGAGCTAGTGTTAAATCCGCACATAACTTAAGAAAGTCAGTGGTGCTGGGCCAGCGGGATTCGAACTCAGGTGCGTCGGATCGAAAGTCGCACGTTCTCCCTCTCAGCCACACTCGCTCTCTAGCCACACTCGCTCTCTGCCACACTCGCTCTCTAGTCACTATAATCAATTTCAATTTACATAAAAAAAAATCAGAATGTTATTTATATTGATAGATACATAGTTAATTGATAAAATAAAGTAATGGATATAATAAAGTATTAAATGCCAATTTGACTTAGTTAGTCAAATTGGGATTTATGTCATAATAATCAAGATTTACATTTCCATTTCAATGTCATTTCAATAATAATAATAAGGGGCCAGGGGCGACTTTGTGGCGAGTCGTCGGTGCGTGGCGACACTGAGCCTTACCCCGAGATTCTCCCTGGGGCTAAATGAGACCCCTGACCCCCGATACATAGTTCTGAACTGGCCGTCCGAGGGTGGAGATGCAAGAGCTGAGAATTAAGCTC
The DNA here is from genome assembly GCA_951640565.1 of Petrophora chlorosata. Taxonomy (NCBI): domain Eukaryota; kingdom Metazoa; phylum Arthropoda; class Insecta; order Lepidoptera; family Geometridae; genus Petrophora; species Petrophora chlorosata. The sequence continues at coordinate 14,399,924 of OX621209.1, forward strand.
CAAGGGTGGAAGTGTTAAAGTAGCGTTTAAGTGAAACTGCAGCACAACTCTCCACACACTTTAGCCTTTAGTGGGAGTGTCGCTTCTTTACGTAGTAATATTAGTTTTCTTTGATAAAAGGGTCTAATTTTAATAAGAGCGTATAACTAAATACTTACACTTGCAGTGGTAAATTTTACCCCAGCACGTCCACCGAGGGTTACCAACATAACGTTCGCAATAAACTCGTATACTCAGTAAGCCGAGCAATCTGAGTATTCATGGAATGCAGTAGATTATTCGTTATACTCAATTTACACCAAACCGTCGGAGATTTGTCTGGGATTCAGCAGCTGGTGCCGCGCGAGTCAATATTTTGCTTGTTGTCATGTTGAGATATGTACGACTGGCTATTACCCGCAGCTCCATCCACGTAGAATTCAGTTTATATTTACTGGAATTGTTAGTATTGATTTTATTACTACGTTTTAAGTCATTTTCTTGTTTGTCTGTCTGTCGTTCCGGGTGGAAACTCACAAGTCAAATTTCGAGCACTTCCCGATTAGCTATCCGATATATCGATATGTAATAATGTGTACCTAGTATATGTATGTTTATGTAGGCATTCAGTATGTTGCTGTTGTTTTGTTTATTTTATTGACTTTGTTGTCTGGAAGAGATCGCTATGAGCGATAAGACCGCCCATTGTAACACTTTAGCTTTAAGTATTGTTTTGTAATTTATTTCTTGTTGTTGTGTAACAATAAAGCGTTATCTAATTTGATCTAATCTAATTGTTTATGTTTATATTATTATTGTAGAACTTACATCCCCGTCTCTAATCGTCCGTCTGTTTATAACATATTGATAATTCCTCTCCATCCAAAGGTTGCCTGGAAGCGATTAGCGCTTTTAGCGCTAACGCCGCCCATTGTAACACTTTCTTTATTTTGTTTTTTTTGTAATGTCTGTAATTTAATGTTTGCAGTAAAGCGTTCATCTATCTATCCGGCTGAAACTTTCAGGGTAGCTCACAACTTGATGACAATGCATTCTAAATCCGTTTGCATGCAATGCCGACCTAATTTTAAAAAAGCGCATGAAAAGGTTCACGTTTTTATGCGCTTTTTGAGATTTTGTTTTTTAAGTTAGTTTTTAAGTTTTTGGTTCCTAGATTAATTTAGGTAAACAAAAATAAGGCTCAAGTGGGGCGTGATAATTTATTTATTTCAGGCAGTATTAATGTACAACAAAGTAAAAAGTACCACAGGCCCATAGAATATATACCTTACAGACTAACATATATACAAAAATATAAAACTATAACTAAGTATTTTAAATAATAATAGTGAGATAAGATTGATAATGAGATGCCTACTAATGCTGGGCTTGGATCTCAGCATGGTCATTGTCAGCATTCGGGTGAAACCACGGAGCGCATGTAGCGACTGTTAATATACTAAATAAATAACGCCCAACGATCACATACATAGATCTTGGCCCCTGACTAGGATTCCCTGTATCTAGGGAGCCAAGAACTATGAGGACCATGGTCCTACAACACCCAGACACGAAACAAATGCTTGCGCTGTTTTTTTTCTGAGCGCAAACATTTGTTGTTTTGAATCGAACCCGCAACCTCAGTGGTGCATGAGATTTGAGCCAACCTGCTCAACCACTACACCACAGAGACTGTCACACTCTACTGCAGATATCTAGGAACAACTCATATTGCCCACTAGCCTCATCCCCATAAAATGCGTGAGTTACAACCACTGCGCGGAATCAGTCGAAGTCGGATATGTCTAGATACGTCCATAAATAGCGCCGCCTTGCTGGCCAATTGCAATTTTGCTGATCGTGCAAGAATAACGAGATATACTCGTACTGTAACATCTTTATGGTAGTGCTTTGTTACTGTTGTGTTACAAGATTGATTCAAATATTTTTTTACATATTCTTGCGTAGTGAACTGTGTTGACATCTAATTTCCTGTTTTTTTTTTGTATAATATATAGGCAAATCAATCAATCAATCAAAAGTTCTTTATTTAATATTGGCATCACAGACGCACTTATGAACGTCAATTATTACAATGACTCTACCACCGTATCGGAAAAAGAACCACTACTCAGAAGATACGGCAAGAAACTGAGAGGCATTTTTTTTAGAACTTTTGTTACATTATTTTATGTTCATTTTTGACAATATTATGTTTTTATGTGCCAGTTGGCTACTTGGCAGAAGCGGAATGTTCCATGCATGTTTGTCTTCTATGTAATTACCAATTACTAAACGGCCGCAAGCAGACGGCCCGCTTGGATGGTAAGCGGGTACCGTACCGTGTCTATGAACATGCTCCTGCAACACTCGGGGTGTTACTGGTACGTTACCTTTAAGGACCCTTTTCACCCTTCTTTTAAGGTACCCCGTTATGGGAACTAGAAACTATTGGAAATCGGAATCTATTATATATATATATATATATATATATAATATCTCTCGCTTATATACTAACCTTTAACTTTTAGCCTTAAAAAGCTTAAATAAGCTGTTAGCATTCGCTTTGAGCGATAAGACCGCCCATTGTACCACTTTAGTTTTTAAGCTCGCTATTTTTCCTTTTGTTGTTATAATTTCTGGTGGAATAACAATAAAGAGTTATCTAATCTGAAGTTCTCAATTATTATAATAATGTCTCAATCAACAAAACCGATGAAATCCATGAGTCAGTTCACCCCTAATCCGTTCAAAAGGTCAACCGTAGCGGAAATCCAATAAAAAATAGCGCGGACAAATCGGAACAAATAGCGTTTGATCCTATTGTTCCCCGACCAAAATAAACCTTATCGGTCCGATCCACACCAACGTTCAGTTCCGAATGAACGGAACTGTTCTCACGTCTTCAAAGTTTCCAAGCCATGATCGGTGGGGAGAGCTAGCGAAGATATTAACTAAGGTGTTTTTTTATGGTTCTGAGTGATGAGACGAGCAAGTCGTTCGCCTGATGCTAAGCGCTACGCCTGCCCATAACAATTGCAGTGCCAGAACGTTTAATACCATGAAAATCACTGCGTAGCACTGCATTGCGCTCATCACCCCGAGACATCTTGCTTATGGTGAGCAACATGCTTATGGACAGTGTTTATAAGAGTGATTCCATGGTAATTACAAATAATACTTAGGTAGTGTAGCTTTTTGAAAAAAGACGTTTAATTAATTTTGAAACTTGAGTAGATTATTTCGCCTGATAGGTATGGTATTTTTTTTATTTTTATGTAGATATCATGCTTTATTGATTCAATCCGTCTTCAATCTTTACGTACGAAAAATAACGAAAAGTACTAACAGTCACCCATGGCCATAAAACTTTTCTATACCTCGCCTATTTTCCCCGACGCACCTTACTCAAAGCCAACCCTCCTCTCAGATCCACGTCCAATTCCTGCAAACGTTCCCCCCGTTGCCATGACAACCAGGCAGCGCGCGCACCTAGTCTCACCCCAACCTCCGCCGGTGCCGGTCGCGTTGACCAAAACAAAACAATCCGACTTCAAACACATTCGAACTTTAAATTGTGACAGTTAACTATCTTTCCAGCCAGTGAGGTTCAATGGTGACGGATGCTAAGGAATGGCGGAAGACGTCAAATTTGGCGGAGCGGTGAGAGAAAAACTTAATGCTATCATGACAATTTTTTTAAATGAAAACATTGGGTAACTGCTGAATACCGAAGCGTTTAGACTGATGTGTTTTATTTTCGGCCAGAAGCAAACTTAAAATCTAAGGAAAACTTATGAAATAAAGAAGAGAGAGAGCGCGCGGTAGAAAGAAATACAAATATAAATACCTACTCTTTATTGTATACCAATAACATAAACAAACCTATTACAGATAAACCTTATAACTAGGGTAGTACAATGGGCGGTCTTATCGCTCAGAGCGATCTCTTCCGGACAACCTTTGGATGGACAGTATCGGAAGAAAAGAAGTAAACGGTGGTGTTCAATAATTCATAAATACATAGTACTACTAAATAATTACTATTAGATATATTACATAAGAAATTACTTTAAAAGACGACTATGTTTACTAAAAACTGGCTTAATTTTATCAGATAGCCTGATTTGAAATCCACATGTACCATTGCAGAATGTAAACAAACAACGCAGGTGCGTCAAGCATGAAAAATATGGAAGAAATCTACATTTTGTGTGAGAAGAATAAATATTACGTATGTGTTTTCTATTGCGAGTCCTTTAGTGGAGAACGAGTAAGACTTACTCGTGGTAGGTCTCTCGTATGCGGGAGGCCGTCTGGGTAGGTACCACAGCTTTCCCAGTTATTCTGCCGCTAAGCAGCAGTACGCAGGCGTTACTGTGTTCCGATTTGAAGGGCATTGTAGCCGGCGAAATTACAGAGCATATGAGACTTAATATCTGATGTCTCGGGGTGATGAGCGCAATCCAGTGCTACACAGTGCTTTTTATGGTATTAAAAGTTTTGGGCGCACTGCTATTATTTTGGGCAGTCGTGGCGCTTACCATCAGGCGAACACATTTCTAAAAATATATATGTCCACTATAAGTAGAACCCCGGAACATATCGGACCCTTAGTGCACAAGGTTCAGCTTAAACTGATTTTGGCTTACCATGAGAACTAAAGGATGGGTTGACATTGTATCCAGCGAAATTATGGGGCATTATGAGACTCAACAGCTAATTGTCTCAGGGTGACGAGCGCAGTACGGTGCCTTGCAGTATTTTGCAAAACAAAGTTCTGGGTGGTGCTGTTATTGTTATGGGCTGGCGTATTGCTTACCATCAGGCAAACGACCAGCTCGTCTCGTCATTCAGTTACATAAAAAAAAATTTACTCGTAAAATGAATAAAAAAATATTTATTAATAAAATTTCTTCCGCTGTATGTTTTTTAAACTTTATAATAAAAATAAGAAACTTTATACGAAAAACAAAGAAAAAGTCTGTAAATTAAATACCTAAAGAATTGTTCAAAATAGGTACATCTTTTCTTTACTTCATTTTACGATTTTTTTCTACTGATTCGGTCAGATGTAGCAGCTACCCAATAACGATCAACATCGTTCATTAATGAAAGTTTATTTATTACTAGTCTGCGTCGCTCGGTTTTACCCGCGTAGTTCTCGGCCCATTATCATTTAGTTATTTATTGTATACATTTGTCAATTTAAATTACAATTTATTACAATTAAAATTACAATTCTCTTTATTGCATACCAGTTACAAAATAATAAATAATAATAGCAAACAATTCCTTGCCTGCTATGGTAGTATAATGGGCGACCATATCGCTTAAAGCGATCTCTTCCAGACAACCTTTGGATGGACAGTATCGAAAGAAGGGGTAGACGGTGGTGTACAATTAGATTACAATAATAAATACCTGTAAACTTAAACAAATATTCCAATACACACATACTAATACATATATAAACTAATACATATCGATATTATTATATATTCATCAATATTAATAAATAAGGTTTTATGTTATATCATCATCATCAGCCCATCACGTTCCCACTGCTGGGACACGGGCCTTCTCTCATAGACACAGTAGGGGCCATAATCCACCTGGCCCAGTGCGGGTTGGTGGATGTCACATGTCCTCGAATTTTTTTGATTGATTCTTGGACATGCCGGTTCCCTCGCGATGTTTTCCTTCGCCGTTTTTAGAGCAAGTGCACATAACTTAAGAAATTCAGTGCTGCGGGGCCAGCGGGATTCGGCCGATCAAATCGAAAAATCAAAAGATCAGTCGCACGCACTCCCACTGAGCCACACTCGCTCATTCAACTGTTATATCATAATTCTTCGTTTTGACCTTTGACGTAAAATAACTAAATAATCAATTTCTTTCTACGCCCACGCGCTTTATCGTTTAATCGCAATTTCCATACGTGTCAACCACGCAGCAAAGAGTTACGACACACTCTGCGGACGTCACGCGAGTTGTGACACGCTGAATACACACTCAGCGTGACTTCAAAGTCAAAAGTCAGAACATATTTATAATATAGGCACATAAATAAAAAACGGCTGAACAGATTTTGATAAAACATGTCTCAGAACCACCGCTAGAAAACCTGCTCTCAAATAAAAAAGCGGCATCAAATTCGGTTCACCCGTTTAAGAGGTACGGTGCCACAGAGAGACACACATATTGATCATTATATCACCCCTCCTTTTTGCGTCGGGATTTAAAAAAAAAGCGACATCCACCTTAGTTTCTTGGTGTTATCTTGTAAAGTAACACTGGTAGAGTCAGTTTTCGCATTACTTTTCTGAGCCCGGACTTCAATCTGAGTATAGGAAAGAAATTGGTAGACTATTAGGTAAACCGGTAGAAATTGGTGCATACCTTTTTTTCAATGTCAAGATATGTTAAGTTAACGGATTTCAATTGATTTGATTAGCGACTGGAGAAGGAAAGCCGAAGATCGGGATGCCCAGCAGAGGACTGATGTGGGCTGATGATGATGATGATGATGAAGATGATGAATTGATTTGTATTAGGTATGTGTTCTTGACGTTTAAATTGCATGTTTTGTGCCTATTTAATAATAATAATAATAATTCATTTATTCATTAAACTTCATTAAATTTTATCATTAGTATTGAATTAATAAATATCTTTTGAATTTTGATACTACACAATTTTATACATAAATATAATTAATATAAACATTTTGTGCTTTATTTTGTGAGTTATATAAAACACTGATAGTGATTGAAGAGTTTTTTTTTCTGGTGGCGTATTATCCGCATAGTGTATCGCCCGGACCACAGCTCGTATTTTCTGTACGCATGACGTAGTATCGACACTGATGAATTGAGAAACGAAATTACTGGGCATATGAGACTAAAAATATCCGATGTCAGTGCTACGCAGTGCTTTTTATGGTATTAAAAGATCTGGGTGGCACTGTAACTGTCATGGGCAGGCGTGGCGCTTACCATCAGGCGAACGACTTGTAATATAAATGTATTTACAATCCTATCCTACCCTTCTATCGCCTATAACAATTGCAGTGCTACCCAGACCTTTTAATACCATGCAAATTAATATAATGCGTAGCACTGCCTTGCGCTCATCACCTCGGGACGTCAGATATTAAATCTCATATACGAATATGCCCATAAATGTAGCTGGCTACAATGATCTTCAAACCGGAAAACACCAAAATAGTAATGCGCACTACAGCTTGGCGGCAAATTAATTGGAAAACCGGTGGTACAGATAGGTTGGCAGTATACAGTATGCAGGTACATACTGTATACTGCCAACCTATCTCATCATCATCTGTAGTCATCCACTGCTGTACATAGGCCTCTCCTAATGAACGCCACTGAGCCCGGTCTTCTCTTTTCATCCAGTTTCTTCCCGCCGCCTTTCGCAGGTTGTCGCTCCATCTAGCCAACCTATCTCATAATCATCATCATCCCATCAAGTTCCCACTGCTGGGACACGGGCCTTCTCTCATAGAGAGAGTATGGGCCATAATCCACCACGCTGGCCAAGTGCGGGTTAGTGGATGTCACATTTCCTTGGATTTTTGAGATTTATTCTTGAACCAACCGGTTTCCTCACGATGTTTTCCTTCACCGTTTGTAGAGCGAGTGTTAAATCCGCACATAACTTAAGAAAGTCAGTGGTGCGAGGCCAGCGGGATTCGAACTCAGGTTCGGAGGATCGAAAGTCGCATGTGCTCGCACTGAGCAACACTCGCTCTCAGACAATTTGACATTTGTCGGTTACAGAATAATTAGTAGTTGGAAACAAGTAATTTAGTAATTTATTTAATATCCCTCGGCGATATATCATATATCTTCCGTTTGGGGTTGAAACCATGGGGACTTGGGGGGCGAACGCGCGGCTTCTGTTTAAAGAGCTGGCCAGACGCCTCATAGAAACAACAGGTGACCAAAGAGCTGGCGCTTACCTCGGCCAACGAATTAGTCTGGCCATTCAACGAGGTAACGTCGCCAGCTTTTTGGGCACCTTGCCCGCGGACGGTGACCTAAATTCTGTGTTTTATATTTATATTATCATTTTTTTAGGTTAGTTTAGTTTTTATAACTGTATATATTTGTACATAATTGTTTCTAAATAAATAACTCTACCACTTAACCCCAGTCATTTAGATATCCACTTTGCGCTGTCGCGTTAAAATATTGCCGAGAAAACTGTACATCGTGTAGGTAGGTACCTACTATTAAAATAGTTTTAGTTATAGTGGTAGGTATTAGATAGTGTTAGTAGTATCAGTTTGTTATTTTTATTATCATATTTTCTGGTAGTGAAACAATAAAGAGTTATCGAATCTAATCTAATCTATTTTTTTTTTACATTTAATAGATCTATGTTTGACTACTATCTCGCCTGATGTGAAGCGATGATGTGGCCTAAGATGGAGCACATAGATCTAGAGAGAGACGGCAGTTGAGCGGCTGCTCAGACTCGTCTCCCCGATGGTTCACCGAACATCATCCCGAAACACGACTAAGTCGCTTGGCGGTATGGCTTTATTCAGTGTGTGGTATTACAACCACGGCCAGAGCCTACCACTCCAAAGCGCGTAAGCTGGTTTCATCACGATGTTTTTCTTCACCGTTTTAGAGCGGGCGTGCAAAATCTGCACTTAACTATAAGTCATTGGTGCAGGGCCGAGGGATTCGAACCCAGGTGCGTCGGATCGAAAGGCGCACGAGTTCACTGCTGAGCCACACTCGCTCTAAATCTAATAAAATTATCATAATGCATTCGAAGATCTCTTGTCTCAAATTGTATTGTGTCGCAAGAAGTTTTTCTTGCGACACAATAAAATCTTTTTCTTAAATGACACACGACACGAGTGAATTCACTTAACAAGCTAGAAAATAACTTCACTCAAAGGAATTGCAAAACACGCTGAAAATTCCTATTCGTGCGAAAACGAACTAGCGAAAGAGCAGAGACGACTTAACAAAGACATATACGAGAAGGACTTAAGACTATAGGAATTTGCCACCTAAAAACTAGCTGGAATATCATCCTAAAGACTTCGACTGTAAGGTTGAGATTCGAGTGGTATTTTTTGAAAATTTTTTCACAAAGGAAATTAAAAAAAGGCCCGTCTGGTACAGGATATGACTCTAAAATGTAAGTGATTATACTGAGCTTTTTGCTGACAGAAGTAATATATGGGTTAATATGGACTTAATTAGTAAGAAAAACATTGGGAGGAAACCGATATGTCCAACAACCATAAAAATATGTTACATGTGGACGTGACGTTGATTATGTCGTGACGTCCACGACATAAATTAATTTTTTGAAAAAAACAAAAACCGACTTCAAGACTAAACTTATATTTTTTGTTGAATTTTTTAAATAGTGCTGAATCTATTTCGATAAAATTTATGTGGGACCATCTCTGAAGTAAGTTAATTAATTTTAATGATTTTTTTGTTTGGTAGGTCAACCAAACAAAAAATCATTAGAATTAATTAATAAAAGCCGGAGTAATTGCGCAAAAAACATAATAAACACAGTCAAAACGCTGCGTCAGTTTGTTGTTGACAGATACCGCGTCAGTCTGTTGTCAACAAACTCGGCGTCAGCCTACTCTCAACATAACAAACATAGTATTGTCAAAAACAAACATGAAATATTGTAACAAAAATTTAAAAAAAATGCCCCTCAGTTTCTTGTCGTATCTTCTGAGTAGTGGTTCTTTTTCCGATACGATAGTAGAGTCATTGTAATATTTGACGTTCATAAGTGCGTCTGTGATGCCAAAAATGAATAAAGAACTAAAAAAAAAAACATCCCCATTAGACGTGACTTTCATTATGATATGAGATTAGAAAAGACATAGCAGATATCTTACTTAGATAATTATCTATTACACGCAATATTTAGACTCTAGACGTACGTAATATTAAGTTATCATCATCATCATCAGCCCATCACGTTCCCACTGCTGGGACTCGGGCCTCCTCTCATAGAGAGAGTATGGGCCACCCACCACGCTGACATAGTGTGGGTTGGTGGATGTCACATGTCTTAGAATGTTCCCTCACCGTTTTTAGAGGGAGTGTTTGCACAGAATACTAAGCGACAGAAGCATCACTCCGCAAAGAAATTTAAACAAGTAGCTACTCTTGTAACGACACAATAAAATTTAATTCAGCTCGCGTATCATACCTACCAGTCATATTAACCTACAGAGCGCCTCACTTTCTATCGCATAGCTCTTATCTCTTCTGACGTGGCACGTGTAACGACGCGCGACCCGCCATCGGTGTCCGGCTTTGTACTTGTAGCTTAGTACCTACAGTGCGGAGTGCGCTAGGCCTAACATAACTTAAGAAAGTCAGTGGTGCGGGGCCATCGGGTTCGAACTCGGGTGCGTCGGATTGAAAGTCGCACGTTCTCCCATTGAGCCACACTCGCTCGCTACGTGAACGAGTTCAATTATATTGTCCGTAGATGTATGATATTTGCAAATAACAAATAATACGAATATGTTTACCAATATTTCGAACGGAAATTGGAGATCGCAACTCGCTGGTTCCGAGCTCGGTGCACGCTGACTCTGTTTACATGTTTTGTGTGGTATAAGTTATGAAAATGTGAAATAATACATATAAAATACAATTACTTTGTATGTTCTAATATTATCCCGAAATAAGTAGGCAAAATAACCAGCCAAATGCGTGTTAGACCTCTTTTCCAAAGTGTTAAGGTCGTCATAATTTTTATTGAAATACATAAGGCGAAAAATATAATGACCATCGAAATAATCTTTGAGATCCCAATACACTTTAGTCCAAACATTGAACGGCAGATCAAAGTAATGATCACCAAATTTAGTAAATAACTTCGAATTGCCGCACCTCACTCTTCCGTGATCCAAGTCGCTCTTACCCCTAGAGTGTATATATAAAGCGCGGAGCCAGAAGCTCGCGAAGGAGGTCCTGAATGAAGCGAGACTATGAGGCCGAGTGAAGAGAAGGGGAGAGCAAAGCGAGCCGCGACTTCTGCAGCGTAGCGAAGGTCAAGTAGGGGAAGCGAGACTTCTGGTGGAACCTACTTTGGTGGTCATTTACTAATTTTAGGAATATGAAGTGATTTTTTGCCGTTACAGTTTACTATATCTGGTTGTTAGCTGAACATAAAGCAATAAATACATAATAAGGGAAATGTCGTCCATCTTACCAAATAGTGAAAAACGTGTTCTCAAATTACAAATTACAAAACTCTTTATTGCATACCAGATACAAAACAATACAAATAATAATAGTATAAGTATCCTTACAATGGTAGTACAATGGGCGGTCTTACCGTTTAAAGCGATCTCTTCCAGATAACCTTTGGATGGACAGACATACAAACAAAATGAGCGATAATTAAAGAAGAGCGAGTGTGGTTTAGCGGGGACTCGTGCGCCTTTCGATCCGATGCACCTGGGTTCGAATCCCGACTCGGCCCTGCACAAATGACTTATAGTTAAGTGCAGATTTTGCACGCTCGCTCTAAAACGGTGAAGGAAAACATCGTGATGAAACCCGCCTACGCGCTTTGGAGTGGTAGGCTCTGGCCGTGGTTGTAATACCACCCACCGAACAAAGTCATACCGTCAAGCGACCTAGTCGTGTTTCAGGATGATGTTCGGTGAACCATCGGGGAGATGGGTCTGAGCAGCCGCTCAACTGCCGTCTCTCTCTAGATCTATGTGCTTCTTCTTAGGTCACATCATCGCTTCACATCAGGCGAGATAGTGGCCAAACATGGATCTATTAATCGTAAAAAAAAAGACTCCAAAAATGTGAACTTAATATTCTACTTCAAGCGACCATAACCTTAAAAAGCAGTTATTGAAGGCCATTATTATTTCAGCTGCGTTAAATGTTACCCTCATTTAAAGTTGTAACGGCCTAAAGTATACTTCAGGGTTCGTACCACGAGTTAAAACTCTATTGAAGTTTGACAAGACTGAAAGACAGAGCTTTTAGTGTAAGCCCCCCATTTACATTCAGCCTTTACCGCTGCTCCTGGTATTGGCGTAAATATATCTCAAAATAGTTCTGCTGCAGTGCTTACGGCATCAACAAGGCTGTGAACGTTTACACAATCCACATGGCACGTACCTAGGTACTTGTGGTAGGTCTCTCGTATACGGGAGGCCGTCTGGATAGGTACAATATACAATTTCCCTATTCGCACAGGATATTAACAGACTCTTTAATTGCAACATTCAGTGAAATTTGATAAATATTAAAGGTGTAGCACAGAATACTAAGGGACAGAAGCATCACTCTGCAAAGAAATTTAAACAAATAGCGACTCTTGCTATGACGCAATAAAATTCAATTCAGCTCGCGTAACGCTGCATACCTACCAGTCATTCGTGTAACGACGCGCGACCCGCCGTCGGTGTCCGGCTATGTACTTGTAGCTTCGTACCTACAGTGCGGAGTGCGCTAGGCCTGGGTGTAGTCAATCAAAGACTCACAAATTTTCAGCTACTTTTGTCGCATGAGACTTAATAACTGACGTATCGGTGTGATGAACGCAAGGCAGTGCTACGCAGTGCTTTTTATGGTATTAAAAGTTCTGGGTGGCCCTGCAGTTGTCATAGGCAGGCGTGGCGCTTACCATCAGGCCGACAAATTGCTTGTCTCATCAATCAGTTGGATATAAAGTAGTTATATCTTTTTATACAACTATTCTACCGCCAAGTAGTAGTGCGCAAGCATTACTATGTTTCGGTTTGAAAGGCCAGCCAGCGAAATTACTGCGCATTATGAGACTAAAGAACTATTGTCGAGTGCAGTGCAGGCAGAGGAAAGTTCTAAGTGGTGCAGCAACAGTTATGGGCAGGCGTTTTGCTTATCATCAGGCGACCTGCTCGTCTCTAGACAAGCATGAATCTACATTATGTGCGATCCAATTTTACAAATTAGAAATTCACAGGTCAAATTGTTTTAGAATAAACTTTTTTAACGTCTGGTCGGGACGCTTTTATCGTGATGGTTATCTATAGCAATTTATATGTAAATCTGCCATGTTTCAAGCCCTTTAAATATTTAAATTGTATTGATCTATGTGATACAGCGACACTTTTTACTAAACCCTTTTCAAGTTTTCGTTTGAATTTTTGGCATAGGTAGGTATTATGTAGTATTGGCTAAAAGTACTGAGAATAGAATAGAATTCTTAATTAGCCTTTATAACATTGTTCGTTACTCGGCGAAACAAGTTTACATTTCAAGCATTAGAGATATAGATAGATTTTTTTTACGCTTAATAGATCCATGTTTGGCCACTATCTCGCCTGATGTGAAGCGATGATGTGGCCTAAGATGGAGCACATAGATCTAGAGAGAGACGTCGTTGACATGCCGTCAAGCGACCTAGTCGTGTTTCGGGATGATGTTCGGTGAATCATCGGGGAGACGGGTCTGAGCAGCCGCTCAACTGCCGTCTCTCTCTAGATCTATGTGCTCCATCTTAGGCCACATCATCATGCCGGTTTCCTCGCGAGATTTTTTTTTCCTTCACCGTTTTAGAGCGAGTGTTAAGTCCGCACATAACTTAAGAAAGGCAGTGGTGCAGGGCCAGCGAGATTCGAATTTGGGTGCGTCGGATCGAAAGTCGCACATGCTCCCAATGAGCCACACTAGCTCTTTTATATATTATTTCTTAAATATAAGGGATGGAAATAATAAAAACTCCATCGCTATCAGCTCACCCTTTCCATCGCAAACTCTCAACAGTCGTTCACTAAACCGGAGCGTGCACTGAATATTCATCAAGCACCTAACCGGAATCAAACCCGCACTTGTGCTGATTGACTCCAATTCCCACCACCCGTGTTGACAAGTTTGTAAATGAAGGTAGGTAGGTATTTTGAAAAACGTTAAAAATTGTAACTTATAATATCATGATTTTGAAAAAAAAAGATAAGCATGTATACCCAATTCTTTCCCACACTCAGATTGAAGTCCGGGCCCAGAGAAGAAATGCAAAAACTGACTCTACCACCCTCTAGAGTAGATAGCACCAAGAAACAGCGGCGATGTCTCTTTTATCTCTTTTAAAATGTCTCGAAATATAACAATGAACCATTAGGTATAAATTAAAATTAACAATATGTCAAATTCAAATTCAAAATATCAGATTTTATTTATTTTTATATGAATATAAACTCATTTATAGCCAAACAGAGATGTCATAACTAATAAAAATTCCTAGTTCTAAAGTAAAGCTTAAATAACTTAAATATATATACGAAAAGTGTAATCCTAGTGTAATCCTGTTTTGGCCTTATAAACAAGAAATATTGTATTTATATAAATTAGCTAAGACGCTGTTTGGATTGCTAAAGTAAATAAAAATAAAATGAAATAACTTTAACATATATATACAAAATAAAATAAAATTATTCTAAAAGGCCTAAGGTGGAGAGGAAAGTGCCCAGAACGCTGGCCGCATTGCAAAATTAATTTATTCGTATCAATTTTTATTTTTATTATTTGTATAAATTTTACAACTTTTCATAAAAATCTAACACCTTATAAACCTTAAACAGGTTTGTCTTTGGTAATATTCGCATCAATTAAGAAGTATCCATGTCAAAACCGTATTGTTAACAATAGGTACGCTTCTTATATACGATCCACGCCTATATTATATCCAACCACGTGAAACGTCACGTTTGTCCACTTCCATTCCACACAAACAGAATACCGCATAATTCCTTATTCTAACACCTTTGTGTTGTACGTGACGATGACCATTCACGCAGTATTTGCTTAAACTATGCCGGTATTTACCTGGATATAACGGTATTCTGCTCGGAATTTGCCTGGCGTCTAGCAAATCCTATTCATTTAGGTAAATCCTAGCTTTGTGTTGATTGTACAACTCAGCTACGGGATTAGCAATGAAATTATTGCTACGGCCTGTTGTTTGTGTCGCTAAGTTCTCAAGTGAAACACCTAGTAGGGAATAGGGATCAATAATTGTATGATTATTAAAATAGTTTAATTGATCCCTATATTAATAATAATATATACTTTTTTAAATTTTGCATGTCAATTTCTAGTGAAACATGCCGAATCATTTTATAAGTGTGACATCAATATGTACCTACCATGTTTCAAGCAAATAAAACAATTGCATTTCACTACTAAGTGTTTCACTTGAGAACTTCTAAATGTTAAAAAATGCTATATGCTATTATGTTAATGCTAACTGAAAAATACGGGTGAAATCCACACGCACGTACACACACACGCACGGGTGAAATGCGCCCATTTGTGCAGCCCGCGATTTCACCCGTATTTTTCATAGTTTTCGTAGTTTTCTCGGGATAAAAGTAAGCCTGTTGTAGGTACCACGGCTTTTCCAGTTATTCTGTCGTGTAGTAGTGCGCAAGCATGACTGTGTTCCGGTTTGTAGGGCATTGTAGCCAGTGAAATTATTGGGCATATGAGTCCTAATATGATGTCTTAGGGTGATGAGCGCCACGCAGTGCTACGCAGTGCTTTTATGGTATTAAAAGTTCTGGGAGGCACTGCAATCGTTATGGGCAGGCGTGACGGTTCCCATCAGACGAACGACTTGGTCGTCTAATCACTCAGTCCCATAAATAAAACACAATGGTAGAGCTAAACAATGAGTAGGGCCATAGATAAAATAAACACTACGTTCCAGTAGAGTTCAGCAATCACACCGGTAGAGCTATAGAAACTATGTGGAGTATAGAAAAGTATTGTCTATCGATCACATACACGTCGGAGGCAACCCTGAACTGAAACGCGTTTATCACAGGACTAGCTTTCGCCTGCGACTCCGTCTGCGTGGGTATAAACTTTACTAAAATCAGCGCACTTGTTTAAAAGTTGAATGCAGCTCTATTTCTTATTAACCGATTTCAAAAGCAGGAGGTTCTCAAATCTATTGTATTTTTGTTTATGTTTAGAACTCCGTCATTTATAAACTGATTTGGAAAATTCTTTTTGCGTTGGATTCAGGTGGTTCCACATAAATTTCTTGGACTTCGAAGATACATCAGAATTGAAGTCGGTTTTTTTGTTATAAAATTCAATTATTGAACGTGTTTTTTGTTCGAGGTCAAATAGGTCTGTCCCCCAGTTAGCGTTGGGAGGACTGATGGAACTTTTATGGATAGAAAAAGTTTGATCTGTCGCCCATTGCTAAAAAGGGGACAAATTTATCTTTTTACTCCTATTTGTTCCCCTAAGGTCACAGAGCAAGGGTAAACAAAGGAATAATTCGTGCCTATGTTGTATTTGTTAAATATATTTGGTACTAACTTTGCCCCGCGGTTTTACCCCGTTTTCCTGGTATAAAAAGTAACCTATGTCTTATTTCAGGACTTAAAGTACCTACATACCAAATTTCATCAAATCGTATAGTTTAAGCGTGATTGAGTAGGTAACAAACATCCATACATCCATCCATCCTTACAAATTTCCGCATTTATAATATAAATAGCTTTCTCACTAGAAGCCAGTCAACAGACAAACAAACATATAGGTAGTTCCTTTCGTTATTATAGAAACTGAACCTACTTTAGGAATTGATAGATATCACAATAGATATAATTTGTGATAAGATAAACCTTATCAGGATCAATTCAAGAGCTTTGGCACTGCGAAACGTTAAGTGACGTTGAGTTGTGCTTCCTATAATACATTGCTTTATAGAAATCTATGTACAAACCAAAGTATTTCACTGAAAATTAAATTGTTCGGGCAGGGCTCAAATGTTCGGGCAGGGCTCAAATGTCAAAAGCCAAAAGATATTTATGAAATAGGCACAAAAATACACTTTTAAATGTCATATACACATAAAACAAATCAATTAAAATACGTTAAAACTGTAACTTAAGATATCTAGACTTTGAAAAAAAAGGGAAGCATAATGTTTATCCCTTTCTTTCCCATATTCAAATTTAATTCCGAGCCCAGAAAAGAAATGCAAATACTGACTCTACCAAATTTTTGATATTGAATGCATTAGCGCATGCTAGGCGAAAATCCTAAGATTTTAAATAGTTAGGAAGTAGAAAAATGATATTGCTCGGGCAGGGATCGAACCTGCGTCTTCGAAATACCGTCCCGACGCCTTAACCACTGGGCCACCGAGCCTACTGCTCGAGCAACGTAATTTCTTCTATCCTTCTTATATCGTCTTACGGGGACGATTCTACGTCATCTGTCGTCAATGCTTCCATCTGACAGGCGCAACAGAAGAGCACCAAGAAACTCTGCGGGGATGTCTCTTTTTCCAACTCAACAACAACAACATATCTCAATATAAAATAATGTTAAATGAAGTATAGGTAAATTAAAATCAACAAATGCAAAACAAAAAGCGCAAGTGCAATCCCTAGTCATAGAAGTAATAGTTAATAGAATAATATATGAATAGGTAAATGTAAAATATGAATAATATACGTAGATACAGTAGGAGTTAATTATTATTATTATTACTTCTTTATTTCAGGTAACTTAAGAAAACAATAGTTGCATTAGTGACTAAAGTAATTCTAAGACCCATATTATATATACCTTGCAGACTAACATACATATTATAATATTAAAAACTATTTTTATTAAGCTACAACTGGGAATTGTTTTCGCCTTCTCTGTACCGGCGGCAGACTACGCCTGCAGGCCAGGAGTCCGGGGCGAGGAACATCTTCGCGTGTTCCGCTGGAACCTGGAGCGCGTAGGACTTGAAGTCAGTGGTCCTAGAGTGATGGTTAAGAGTGAGTAGACTAGACCTGTCCCGACAAGCAGCACCCGTTCATGAGTTTCACTTGTGGATCCTCATAACCATCTTGGAGGGAACGAAGTGACCCGACACACAACGCCTGCTTCTTCAGCTCGAATCATATGCTTCAGCCCCGACGCCTTAACCAACTTGACCACTGAAGCATCTGCTTGAGCATCCAAATTAAAACCATCCTCTTTACCTCATCTTACGGGGACGATTCTATGCCATTTAGAGAAGTCGAAGTACAAATCATTGACCTTATATTTTCAGACCAGTTTACTAATTTTAGTTCAGAAATTGAAATGATTACTAAGACGGTGTTAGGGTTCCCATCCAGAGGACCATCTCGTCAAAATGTGTTAGGTATTCCGCATACGCAGGCTCTAATCCTGCTTAAGCAGTTACATTTTTCTTCTCTCTATTTATTGTAAACTAGCTGCGCCCCGCGATTCCACCCGCCATTTCTTGGGATAAAAAGTCCACGTCCGTTTCCACAACCTAAAGAACCTACATACTAAATTTAATTAAATTCCATTTTGTAGTTTTTGTGTGATTGAGTAACAAACATCCATCCATCTCCCTACACGTACATCCATCCATCCTCGCAAACTTTTGCATTTATAATATTAGTAGGATTGTAGAGTATAATTATGTAATACTATGTAATACATGTATTCTGTGATATACGAGTAGTGTTGTTTTATTGTAGAGCTATTATCGTTTACTTGTTCAAACTAGATTAAACCAGTTTCAGTTCGCTGAGCTTCCTATACAGCGGTTTTCAATTAAGACTTGTGCGAAGTTTCCGATTCATTTCATTCGCTCACACTTGCTTTTTTGTTGGCATATAATTAGGTTCGGAATACACCCTTTACTGGTCCGATATATCATCATCATCATCAGACTCGGGCGTTCTCTCATAGAGAGAGTATGTGCCGTAATCCACCACGCTGGGCAAGTGCGGGTTGTTGGATGTCGCATGTTCTTGATTTTTTATGATTAATTCTTGGACATTTCCACATTTTTGACATTTCCCTCCCGATGTTTTCCTTCACCGTTGTGAGAGCGAGTGTTAAATCCGCACTTAACTTGAGAAAGTCATTGATGCGGGGCCACCGGGAGTCGAACTCCAGTGCGTTTGATCGTAAGTTGCACGAGTTCCCGCTGAGCCATTCACGCACGATGAGAAAAATGCCTCTAAACCCAGTGCCAGTACTGACCATGAAACGTCACATAAATATAATATCTCGTGGGAAATCGAGTTTCTCTAGAAATTGAAACTCAGCGGGCATCGCCACAAGGCCAAAGAGTATTATCGAGTAAAAATAGAGAGTTGCTCCAATCATTTCCATTCGTAAGCAATTCCAATCGATTTCTCGTCAGAGCCTTATAATTTTTTAGGCCACCACTTCGTGGAAGTGTGTAGTAAGGGTAAGGTATTTAACCGATTCTAGTTGGGAAATGAGCTTTTTTGGAATACAAACAATAAAAATCAGGTGGAATGAAATAAAATTAATAAATATAAAATAAATAATAATAATAACAACTAATTATTATTTTTAAATACATCAGGTGGTAGGTTAGATTTTGTAATAAATAGGAAGTATTTTTTATCATGTGCCTATATAATTTCACAATTATCATCTTTGAAAAGCAAGGGTATACCCAAAAGCTAAGTCAAGATTACAGAAAGCTTACGTTCAACTCATTGCATGATTTTTGATTTTCTATTTCAAATGGGAGACGGCGCTGGTCATCGAAGCCACTCGACACAGCGTCAAGCAACGGGGAGGTCCAGAGGTTTCAAAATTAAAATTGTAACACACGTTGGTCGTTATTTGATTTATTTCCAAAGTAAAAATTTAATTTTTCAATTTACACTAATCCGCTTTTCAATTAAATTACATATTGATTTACACAACAAACTAGGGTAGGCCTATACGAGTATCTTGGCGACCCATTTCGATCTGACATACAGAAATAGCGCTTGCATGTGTTTAGCAGTAACAGAACAGAATACTAAGGGACAGAAGCATCACATATACAAATAGTCACTCTTGCTATGTCGCAATAAAATTCAATTCAGCTTGCGTAGCGCTGCATACCGACCAGTCATATTAACCTACAGAGCGCCTCTCTTTCTATCGCATGGCTCTTATCTCTTCTGCCGCGGCACGTGTAACGACGCGCGACCCGCCGTCGGTGTCCGGCTATGTACTTGTAGCTTCGTACCTACAGTGCGGAGTGCGCTAGGCCTGGTAACAGGTAGAATATAAAACAATTGTATATAAACGTTAGGTTACAGTATATTTTAACAGCCTCTGTGGTGTAGTGTTTGGCCAGGTTGGCTCAAATCTCATACACCACTGAGGTTGCGGGTTCGATTCCCGCGACGGGACAAATTTTTGTGCACAGAAAAAAAACACAAGCATTTGTTTCGTGTCTGGGTGTTGTGGGACCACGGTCCTCATAGTTCCTGATTCCTTATATATAGGGTATCCTAGTTAGGTTAGGTTTAGGATCTATGTATATGATCGTTGGGCGTTATTTATTTATTATTATTATTAATTATATCTGATTAATTAACTTTTATGCCTATGTGGAAGGTTTAATATATATTATCATAAGGTTAAAAAACAGAAATTAAAAATAAAAAGCGTTAACTATCTAAATTGATCTAAACTAATCTAATCTAATAAACCACTAAAAGTGGTCAACGTTCCCAAAATGCTGGCAGCATTGCCATGTTGAACGTCAATGCTTATCCTTTGGCCAAAATAATTATTTATATGTAGTTATTATTTTAATATTTAAAATAATTATGTATTTAAATTATGAAACCACGCAAGTATGTAAAGTCATAACAACAGCCGTAACCCACAGAAGTGGCCTACTCCAACCTCTTGAGCTCGCGAAAGACACTCAAAGATACCTCAAGTCTGACTCAAGTGCCTCATGAATAAAAACTCAAGTCTCGATAATTTGTTCAGAAACCAAGACATTTTCTCAGAACCTCTTAGGAATTAAAAACTCGAGACAAGACGGTGGAGAAAGGAAATTAAAAAAGCATCTTTACTGTTTTAATGAGGGTCAGGAGTTCGAGTCTTCTTTAAAAGTATATAATGGTCTTATTATAAATATTCCTACAGTTCAAACTTGATAAAATTATAAGCTTTATACTCTTCGGCTTTTTTCATTGCACTCATTTTATAATGAGAATATGGAGTCTTCTAGTTGCGGCTTGCGGTTTCACCTGCAGTTTCCTGGGATAAAAAGTGGGTTATATTTTCCGAACCTACATACCAAATTTCACCAAAATCCGTTCAGTAGCTTTTTATGGAACTAAGTGATAAGACGAGAAAGTCGTTCGCCCGAAGGTACGCGCCACGCCTGCCCATAACAACATATTTTACTGATGTTAGGTTTCTCGTATGCGAGAGGACGTTTGGGTGGGTACCACCGCTTTGCCAGTTATTCAGCCGCAAAGCAGTAGTGCGCAAGCATTACTGTTTTCCGGTTTGAAGGGCATTGTAGCCAGCGAAATTCAGCAGTACTGCCATAGCTATTTTTTATTTATTTAAGGTATTATTAAATTACAACAAAGTAAAATAAACAGAGGCCCATAGAATATATACCTTACAGACTAACATACATACAAAAACATAACAGCTATAGTCATTATACAGCTATGGATAGGCATGGTGCTTATCGCCAGGGGCACATGCCGCGTTGCCCATCTTGTAACAACATTACTTTAAAATCTTTCTTCATAACATTACCGAGCTTCCAATTACGTTCTCCATTAATAAATTGTTGTCGGGAGCACTAAAGAATTATAAACGAGACAAAATGGCGGGGGCGGGAAATTAAAAGAACATCATAATTTACGTCGTCTAATGAGCGTCCGGGTCTGCGTCCAAATTGATACAAGGAAACCCTGGGGAATGTTTTTATTATTATTTAAATGTCATTGTAAATGTTAAATTTAATGGTGGTTGATTTCTTGTAACATCATTATAGACAGTGATGTTATGAGAAATTCTTTGGAGTGGTAGGCTCTGGCCGTGGTTGTAATACCACCCACAGAACAAAGTCATGCTGTTAAGCGACCTAGTCGTGTTTCGGGATGATGTTCGGTGAACCATCGGGGAGACGGGTCTAAGCAGCCGCTCAACTGCCGTCTCTCTCTAGATCTCTGTGCTCCATCTTAGGCCACATCATCGCTTCACATCAGGCGAGTTAGTGGCCAAACATAGATCTATTAAGCGTAAAAAAAAGAATTTTGTTGTAAAATATGTTGACTTTTTTTTACTTACGATGAATCGACGTTTGACCACCATCTCGCCTGATGTTAAGCAACGATGTGGCTGAAGATAGAGCACGTAGATTTAGAATATACATAATCACTCTAGCTTTGAAGATAGGTTTCCTCACGATGTTTTCCTTCACCGTTTTTAGAGCGAGTATTAAATCCGCACATAACCAGGCCTAGCGCACTCCGCACTGTAGGTACGAAGCTACAAGTACATAGCCGGACACCGACAGCGGGTTGCGCGTCGTTACACGTGCCGCGTCAGAAGAGATAAGAGCTATGCGATAGAAAGAGAGGCGCTCTGTAGGTTAATATGACTGGTAAGAATGCAGCGCTACGCAAGCTGAATTGAATTTTATTGCGTCATAGCAAGAGACGCTATTTGTTTAAATTTCTTTGCAGAGTGATGCTTTTGTCCCTTAATATTCTGTAGTATTAGTGAAGTCCTCGCCTACGGCTCGGCCTTCAAACTCATACTCGATTTGCAATTGCCTATTTCACGGCCTTTGCAATAATGTTAACTAAAATATATAATATATATGAATATATAATAAATAATAATGTAAACTATTATTCTCCTTTACGCGGCATTCTTGTAGTCAAAGAATGCGTCAGTCCATAGAGATATGTTTGTAGTCACGTATCGCTTTGTAGCGGCCCCACCACCGCCGTCGCCACCGCCGCGGCGCCGGCGTGGGCTCATCTCGCACGTATAAGAAAGTGAAATATTTATTTGATAAACGTGTCGGCCAAGAAATGATACAAAATTATTATTACCATGGATTTATCTTTAGTGCCTTTATTCCAAAAATACAGTAGGTACACTAATAGTAGGTAAGATAATTGTTTTTTTTATGTGACTGAGTGACGAGTCGAGCTGGTCGTTTGCCTGATGGTAAGCCATACGCCAGCCCATAACAATAACACCACCACCCAGAGCTTTGTTTCGTAAAATCCTGCGCACCGCTGCACTGCGCTCGTCACCCTCAGACAATTAGGTGTTAAGCCTCATAATGCCCAGTAATTTCGCTGGCTACAATGCTCTTCAAACCGGAACACAGTAATGCTTGTGTTGTTGGATTTCAATAACTTATTTACACATCTTTAAACTAGGATTTGAAAAACACTAAGCTTTCAGTCAGTCAGTTAATCTTTCACCTCGGTCTCGGGGTGGTCCCCTCTACCCTGGCGTAAACGCGCGGGGGCTTCTACCCCCAGGGAACTGGAAGCCGCTGGTGGCTGCTGCGCTAGTCGGTGCGGCATTCAGAGGCTCTGTGTTGGATTCTGTCGCCCCTGCACTCTTCGTCTTCTTCTGGCGCCGGGAGAACACTAAGCTTTCATCATCATCAGCCCCTTGTTTCAATTGTTACTAGGAACTGTGAGAGAAAACAGAGAGTATGAGCCATAATTAGGGATTGCAATCACGCAGCTCATTCAATCCCGCGGGTTTGATATGCGGGATTACTCAATCCCGCGCGGGATCACGCGGGATCCCATCTTTGAAATCATGTTATACAATCAAACTGAAACTTCAGATTTTTGTGTAAAAATCAACTTTTAATAATATTGCTTACATTAAGCAACATAAATTATTTATTTTCTATTAATTAAGTATAAGTAATTAGTAATCTGTTTTCTAAGGTTCATCTTTAAATGTTTGGCGTAGATATAGTTTTGTTTAATTTTACCCTTACTCCTAACAACAGTTTTATATTTTTGTTCATTTCTGTGGAACGGCAACGTCGCGCTCGTGCGACTCGCGGTTTATGCGAAGGTTTTAGCGCCAAATTTTTAATTTGCGGTACCCGCGGATCCGCGCTTTGAAGGTGCGGGATCCAGCAGATTAATAAAAGCAGCGGGATCCCGTGGGAATGCGTGATCCCGTTTGGCGGGATTGCAATTCCTAGCCATAATTCACCAAGTTTGCCCAGTGCGCGTTGGTGAATGTCACATACTCTTGAACTTGTGATTGACGCTGGTTTTCTGACGATGTTTCTTTCAGTGTTTTTGAGCGTTTCGGGCTAGCAGGATTCGAACTGGAGTACGTCGGATCTAAAGTCGCACGAGTTTCCGCTGAGCCACACTCGCTTCATCTTACTAAGTTTTATTCAGATATTTTAGGCACATAAAGCTAACAGCAGTTAAACTTTTAAATTTTTCCTTCCACGCCCGAATACCAAATGAACTCCTCAGTTAGGCGGACGTGACGCTGGACCTGGCTCTCCGCCAAGCTTTCGACATAAATCTTCCTTCTTTGCTTGACCCTCTTTGACACTTATTAAATCCGTTCCATCATGTGGTGTCCACTGTCCACCACACGACCGATGGGACATAGTGATACTTAAAATCAATGAAATCAAAAACAAACCTCTTTATTAGAGCGAGTGTGGCTCAGCGGGAACTCGTGCGCCTTTCTATCCGACGCACCTGGGTTCGAATCCCGACTCGGCCCTGCACCAATTACTTATTAAGTTAATACCAATATACTATATATTACCAATAACTGTTAAGTATAATACCAATTACTGTTAAGTGCATATTTTGTACGCTCGCTCTGAAACGGTGAAGGAAAACATCGTGATGAAACCCGCTTACGCGCTTTGGAGTGGTAGGTTCTGGCCGTGGTTGTAATACCACCCACCGAACAAAGCCATGCTGTCAAGCGACCTAGTCGTGTTTCAGAATGATGTTCGGTGAACCATCGGGGAGACGGGTCGGATCAGTCGCACAACTGCCGCCTCTCTCTAGATCTACGTGCTCCATCTTAGGCCACATCATCGCTTTACATCAGGCGAGATAGTGGCCAAATATAGATCTATTAGGCTTAAAAAAAAACAGTACATGCATCACGGACGCACTTATAAGCGGCAATTTATCATAATAACTCTATCGTCGCTGTATCGGAAAAAGAACCACTACCTATTGAGAAGATAGGACAAGAAAATGATAGGGCATTTTGTTAGAGCTTGTCTCACAATTTGTTATTTTTAATTTACTTTTGGTATACCGTAAGTGCATACTACCAGTTTAAGCAAACAACAAAATGGTGTCACGCCAAGGTGACATTTGTCTGTAAGAGGTTAAAGTTGTTGAAATAACACAAACAAATCCAGGTGACACAAAGAGGCTGTTAAGAACCGTTCTTATATAGATTTAGCCTTTGGCTGCAATCCAACAACTAGATTTTCAGCTTACTTTACAATTTAGTCACAAGATAAGCGGATCGTTCGCTTGATAAAAAGCAATAACTATTCCCCGTGGTTTTTTCGCACGGTGCACTACTAACCGCGAGCCGAGCGAGCGAAGCGAGCGTGCCGCGGCAGCGGCCGGCGATGCGCCAGAAGAAGAATAAGCCAAAGACATATTAATACTTGGTAAAAAGAAACATGACCAAGCAACAAGTACCTATACGTTTTATCAAACAAAAAAACCGACTTCAATGTATCTTCGAAGTCCAAGGTCAAATATCGATGAAATTTATATGGGACCACTTCGTAGCTATACTGAACCCAACGCAAAAAGAATGCAAAAAGAATCAGTTCATGAATGACGGAGTTCTGAGGTAACGAACATAAAAAAATACAATCGAATAGAGAACCTTCTCCTTTTTTGAAGTCGGTCGATTATTTGTTAAACAATAACTAGCCAAAAACGAGTTTTGCTAACTGAAAAATTGCGATAAGTTGATTTGTCAAATATATTTTAGGCAAAAGAAAATTTGCGTAAAATTGTTTGCGATGTGATATTTTGGGAAAAAGTTTTTGTCCATAAATTAGCAAACCCTTATTCTAAAGACCAATACACATATCATAGGATGTGTAGGAAGTAATATGGGGAAACCTTCCCTATCCTATACTTCCTACTACTAGTACATAATCCCGCCGCTTTCTGAAGTAATGTTATAGGTACTTAAGACCTTTAGCTGGTACCCAGCATTCTCTGGTTGACACGAATCTGCTGTTGACGAAATCAAGAGCGCCCTTGTGAAGAGGGAAATGTCGAAGGGGGATAAGCACAGATTGTTATTGGCTTTGTCGTTCTAATACTTGACCTGCTTCCCCCTCCACCCCTTCGTACAGGGTTGACTACAAATCGACATAAAGGCAAGCGTGGCTCTTACCATCAGGCGAGTGTTCGGTGTTTATATATAATCGTTTTAATTTTTCCACCAGTAACTCAAACGCGGGTAAATACATACCTAAATAGTTAATAAATAAATAAATAAGCCACGATCACATACATAGATCGTGACCCTAACTTTTTTACTGGCCCTAGATTGTGTGTATCTAGGAAACCAGAAACTTTGACTACCAACGGTCCTATGACACCCAGACACGAAAAAAATGTTTGTTCTTTTTTAACCACCTTCAAAAAAGGAGAAGGTTCTCTATTCGATTGTATTTTTTTTACGTTTTCTTAACTCAGAACTCCGTCATAAATGAACCGATTTGGAAAATTCTTTTTGCGTTGGGTGCAGTATACCTACGAAGTGGTCGCATATACATTTCATCGATATTTGACCTTGGGCTTCGATGATACATTAAAGTCGGTTTTTTTTTTTAAAACGTATACTTGTTTGCACAAACATTGGTTCTGTCACAGGAATCGAACCCAACAACTACACCAGAGAAGCTGAACTATGCGTTTGCCGCCACCTCAAAGCAAAAACCGACGTCATAGTATGAGCCGCTATAATGTAATAGATATAAACCGCTATTTAAGCACTCCCCCGGCGCGCCTACAAAACCTATTTACACAAGAAACTGAGTTATTGTATATCTCAAAATAGTAAAGGGCCGGGCCGTAAAGAATGAGGCGGTCGTTTTAGGTTAATAAAAAATTTACAAAATAAATTAAACATTTTTGAAAGTTAATAAAACATATAGGTACCTAAATTAATAAAAATGTAATGAAACCATTTTTATGTTTTAAAATTACTAGTTGCGCTAAAATTACTAGATGTACATCAAATCCACTTTCTCACTCATTTTGGCTGTTTTTAAATAGTACGGTTTCATAAACATTATTATTACAAAAGTTCTTTATTCAATGTTGGCATCACAGACGCACTTATGAACGTCAATTATTACAATGACTCTACATAGTTATATTTAGTTTTCTTTGCTATTACTGTATCGGAAGAAGAACCACTACTCAGAAGATATGTCAAGAAACTGACGGGCATTTTTTTTACAACTTTTGTGTTTACAATCTAGCCAATTGCTTGGACTAGTAAGCAATTTACAGTTAACTTAAACTGATAGATAGGTAGACTAATACTAAGTATGTCTCCATTAACTCTTTTCTTATTATCTCAATAAAGGCGAAAAACAAATAACGATCCGAATAAAATGAACGAATTTCTTCAACATTTATCTAACCATGTTAACCTAAAATATACACAAATATCGATTATTATCAAATGTTTCTAACAAAAATCTAATTATTTATTAAGAGTCAAAAATAAATAAAAAAAGCTTCCCAATAGATCTTTTCCACTAAAAACCATATCATAAAGTAAATTGATACTTAATCTCTCCCAGACGCCTACAATGCCTATTGACACAAGAACCGACACAGAATAGGTTACAGTACGCCCATATTTCACAGGGGAAAGAAAAAGGATTGCTGTAATTCTATCTGCGACCAAATAACAATATGTTTTCTCGTGTTTTCTTATTTCGATTGTTTTTCTTATGATATTATAAATAATAATATTTATAATAATTAATATAAGTTTTTTAGAACAGAATAATCTATATAATAAAAGAACAGGGTTTTTTTCTACAATCATCGCACAGCCAAAACCGCTTAACATAGAAACCTGAAATTTGGACCACGTATTCTACAAGTAGTGAAGGCGTCATTTAAGAACGGATTTTTCGAAATTTGACCTTTAAGTGGGTCAAATGGGGCCATAAACGATGTATGGGGAAAAAAAAATCTTTTGTCGCACGGTCACGACACTTTGGCAGTATACTATGCAAAAGAAATAAAGAAACATGTGTATCACAGTTTTTTGAAAATCAACCCTTAAGGCGGGTTTAGTGTGGTTTTTTAGATTGGAATGCGGAAAATATAATGTATGCTACGCTGATTGTTTCTCGTCCAGTAGTTATCAAATATCGTGTCAGCATTAAACATGTGAATACTAGGAATTTATTTTCGGCATTTTTCGAAATTCAACCCCTAAGGTCATTTCTTGGGGTCGTAAATTTTCCATGGTGTAGGTTTTTTCAGTAAAGTTATGAAACTTAGTAGATAGACTAAACATAAGAATAAAAAAATACATTTTCAGTAACTTTTCAAAAATCAACCCCTAAGGTCATTTAATAGGGCCGCAAAGTTTGTATGGAGTAGGATTTTTTATTAATGCGACACTGTAGCTATAGTAAAGAAACAGGGTAAATAAATTAAGTTTGATCAAGTTTAAAAATAAGTTTTCAGCGTTTTTCAAAAATCAACCCTTAACAGGGTTAAACGAGGTGGTAAAGTTTACATTGAAAATCTTTGTTTATAGCGATGAAACTTGGTACATACCTAATAAAACATTATTTGAATGTGATTTACCATTTTTGAAAATCATCCCTTAAAAGGGTTAAACAGGGTGGAAAGTAAAAATTATTATTTTTAAGGTACAACGATGAAATGTGGTGAACGTGGTAAGCTAATGAAATTATAGAAGTGTATATCACCATTTTTTGAAAATCATCCCCTAACAAGCCTAAGCGGGGTGGTAAAATTTGTATAGAAAATCTTTGTTTATGAAGTTTCGTGGCTATGATAAAACTTGGTAAAAGAAGATAATTAAAAGTGAAAACGGTGCACATCCCTGGTGCGCAGGGTCCGGGCCAGCCCCAACACTATCCTAACAACTTTATCATACAGGTTTGACTGTCAGTACATAAACCATTGCTGTAGGGTTCATGTACTGACTAATAAACAAATGCTGAAAATGTGACAGGAGAATAATATGATAATTGATAATAAATATATAATATATGATTCTGTGACATTTATAATTATTGTTATTATTAATTATTTGTTATTTATTTGTATGTTTGTTCTTTTTTAATTGGATTCATTGTAATAATAACAATTGTATATGATGAATTGAATTGAATTGAAAAAAGGTGATTTACAATTTTTGAAAATGAAATTATAGATATATATTTCACATTTTTTAAAATCATCCCCCATCAAGCGAGGTGGTAAAGTTTGTATAGAAAATCTTTTATATTTAAGAAAGTTATGATGAAACTTGGTACACAAACTAAGAAAAAGGAGATAGTTAAAACGTGATTCACATTTTTTAAATCTACCCATAACCAGGTTTAATAAGAATGAGATGAAGTTACATTTTTTGAAGCTACGACGATGAAATTCGGTTCATATACTCAGACAGATAAACTTTAAGCACCTGTTTCACCATTTTGCTGGAATCATCCCTAAACCGGTTCAAACGGTGTGGTTAAGTGTATATGGAGAATCTTTGTTCATGAAGATATGGCAATTAAATTTGGTACACAGAGTAAGCAAAAGAAATAAACTTAAACGTAATTCGCCATTTTTTGAAATTCACCCTCTAACAAGGTTAAACAGGGTGGAAAGTATCAAAAATTTGTTAATGCTACAATGTTGAAATTTATTATAAGTACTCAGCCAATAAAATTATAAACACTTATTTCACCATGTCTTGAAATCATCCCCTAACAGAGTGGTAAAGTTTGTGTGGAGAATTTTTGTTTATGAAGTTGTAACAATGAAATTTCGTATACAGACCAAACAAAAGTAATAAATTAAAACGAAACTCGCTATATTAATTAACCTCTAAAAACGTTAAACAAGGTAGATAATAATTTTATTTCTAAACCTATGACGATGAAATTCGGTACATATATATACTAATCGAAGATACTTACTATACGCACATGTTTCACTACTTTTTAAACATCTTAAAAGTTCTAAACGGGATGGCAAATATTTGTGTGGAAAATCTTTGTTTGTAAGGTGAAAGCGAAACTTCGTATTATAGACTAGGCAAAATAAATGATTTCTAACGTTATGCAATTTTTTGCAATTTCCTTATTCGTACAGGATTTTAAAAGACTTTTAAAATGCAACATTCAGAAAAATAAAGAATACTAAACTTTTGTCATTGACCGTACGTGTCGCAGGGAAATGAGGATATCTGGGATTTCGCGATATTCCTAGGGATACGACAAAATCATGGTATAATCATGTATGGTAAGGAACACTTCTCTGCGGTCCGAATAGCATTTACCCCTAGAGTGTATATAAAAAGCGCGGAGCCAGGAGCTCGCGAGGAGTTCCTGAGCAGAACGAGCGCGCAAGGCCAGAACGAAGCGAGGGGGAGAGGTGGCGAGCGTAGCGAGCCGGCGACCTCCCGAGTGGAGTGATGGTCGAGTGCGCGAGTGGATCGAAGGGATGACGAAGTGAGAGTTCTGGCGAGAGCCTATTTATTAAAACTGTACGTCGTATCCCTAGAGATTTCGTGAAATCCCTGGTATCCTCATTTCCCTGCGACATACCATATTTTTTCTGGAGCTACGACGATTGACTTTTGGCCAAAATACTTACATATACTTAGCCAAAAAAACTATTGACACATGTATTATTACGATTGTTTTGAATACCATCCCCTGATAGATTTAAACGGATGGTAAAATTTGTAAAGAAAATATATGTTTGTAATGTAAGTATTCTGTCTATTTAAAACGAGATAAGAGCTGAAAGAGATCGGAATAGAAACGCGATGAATTCGGGATAGGATTGGGATAGAAGCAGGACAAAATCGGCATAGAAGCGAGAGCTGCCGGAAATAGCCGGGAGCAAAATGAATTATTTCACTAAGCGTACAAAGTCGCTCGCAACAGCTATGTATATGTAAATAGGAGATTTAGGTTTCAAAGATTTCTGTAACTCAGGCTTCATGTATGTACATGGCGCCGGACCAGCGCTGCCGCCGCACCGCAAACTCATGTAAATGATTACAAACCCGGACCGGGACCACGCGCGCCACACCGTCCGTCCGTTTGTACGTATTACTGGTACATATTACGAATCGTAAAGGGTCCGTGGTGGTTCCCCCCAACGCCGTTTCATTTCCACCCGGTTTCTATAGTCTGTAATATGTTTCAAACTACTACGCTAGCATTTTGTACGTTTGATACTTGGTCAAAGAAACTATAAACACATGACTCACAAATGAAGTTAGGGCCAAAAAATTTGGTCATTATATCGGGACCGGAGTGGGATGACAAAAGAACAAAGAGGGGATGATAACGGTATAGGAGGGGAACTATAACACGGTAGGAGGTTCGCTAGGGAGGACGATAAAGGGTTAGTATCGGAATATGATTGGTAGCAGAGCAGGACGATAATGATATAGGAGCGGGACGGAATCAGGACCAGAGCATTACGGTAACACTATAGGAGCGGGAAGATAACAGGATGGGAGTGGGAAGGTAACAGAACAGAAGCGGTAAGGTACGGTAACGAGATAGGAGCGAGACGGGAACTGGAACGTGAATATGATGGGACGAAAAATGTTCGGATGCAGGATGAATACTCCACTACGCGGACGAAGTCGCGGGCATCAGCTAGTAACAACATATTTATTGGAAGTAACCAAAGGGGCCCTTCCATATTATTATTTTTTTATTTTAATATTATTCATTTATTTCAGGTATTAAAGTACAACAAAGTAAAATTAACAGAGGCCCATAGAATAGGTATATACCTTAAAGGCTAACATATATACAAAACATATAACATGATAACTATATTATTAAGCTAGTACACAACTCATAAGGATATTTCTGTTCCATTTCTATTTCGCAACTGTCAGTAATTAGATTATTAAAAACACAGAGTTCATTTACTCGCAAGAAAGCATCCACCCATCCATCTCTAAAAACTTTCGCATATATAAGTAGTACAGTAGTATTGTTGATGAAACTCGTTTATAACTAGAATTTAATGAAGTGGGCTCAAACTGTTCAACGTAACATTCATTTTGTAATTATTGAGAAAAGTTAATCAACTCGTCTCCAATTAAGTGTAGAACATGGTAACAATCTCATTTCTGAATATGGCAGGTTCAGAACGAACTAAACTAACTTAACTACAGCTATCAGCCTCTGTGGTGTAGTGGTTGGGTAAGTTGGTTCAAATCTCATACACCACTAAGGCTGCGGGCTCGATTCCCACCGCACAAACATTTATTTCGTGTCTGGGTGTTGTGGGACCACGGTCCTTCTAGTTCCTAGATCCCTAGATACAGGGAATCAAAGTTAGGGACCAGGATATATGTATGTGATCATTGGGCGTATTTACCTATTATTTATTTATTACTAACAAACTTTAAAAGTTTGTGCTTCTGAGTAGTACTCGATAGATTTTCACCCCTAAAACCAATTTGAAATTAAATGGCGCCAACGTAAAGTGTAAAAAAAAATCAAGTTAACCCGCGGGTTAACCGGTGTTTCACGTTAAGTGCCTAAGGGCCATACATTTTTTTACAAATTCAAATCATTCAAATTCAAATCATTTATTTGCCATACATGTTGGTACATACATTAAAGATGTTAATTTAAATATGGTCAGATCCGAAACACATAGTCAATTATAAGTGACGTGCAAAATATTCAAACAACTAGCTGCGCCCCGCGGTTCCAATAAAAAAAATCAGTACGTATAGAAAGAAAGAAAATACATTTATCCAAGACAGATTCACGCAACATTACATTAAACTATAATACTATACTATACATATAACAGAAAAAGGTAACTCATGTAATAACATATATAATAAATACATAAGATATTATTATAAATACATAGTATAAGTTGGTATAAGCTATCTCCATTCCCCAATTCCTTGATTAGCCGTTGCGGCGTGAAGAGACAACAAACACACTTACACGCATAGACACACCCCCACACGCACACACACACCCTCACATACAAGTTTACACGCTTACACACGTACACTCTAACATATAAAACTTTCGCATTTATTTTTTCTAGCTGACCCGGCATCCTTGGTACCGCCGTTTTTTGAGAATATTTTTTTTTATATATATTTTCTTCTATACAAAATTTGCTCTGACAATAACGAACACAAAAATAAAATATATCCAATTTGGTGCATTCGCAAGTTATGCGCAATTATAAGTTATGTTATACATTTCAGCGATTCATTTTTATTTATATAGACATATTTCATATAACTAACCTACATTACCAATAAACCTGTCCATGAATAAATAAAAAACATTCCCTCATAAAAATACACACTCTTATCCCCTTCACATAAAGTCGTTTTTCCACCCTGTGGCTGTGACCGCCCCTCAGTGGCATGAGGGTAGTGTTAAGATAATCACCCTTATCTTACATCTGTAGGTCAACCGCTAACCTTCGTGGGGTAGGCGCAGCCTTGGGTTGGGTCTTGCTTGTATAAAGTTTCTAAGTAGTTAGAATAAAGTGTTTAAAACAGGCCGCCGGATGACAAGTTTAATGGTCTGGGAAGTTTAGCCACTTTTGAGGCTCAAAGTTTAAATAATATGTAATAATAACGGCGAAGTCTCATATCATAGACAGTTCTCATCCATTAAAAATCACCTCAATAGTCCAATCATAAGTAATTTCCATATCTCTAATAATAGTCCTCGCACTTATCGGGGGCTGTCTTTGATTGTATCTTCTTAATGATGCACTTAGAGACAGTCCCCGGTAAGTGTCGCCCATTATATCATCATCATCATCAGCCCATTGCATTCCCACTGCTTGGACTCGGGCCTTCCCTCGTAGAGAAAGTATGGACCATAATCCACCACGATGGCCCAGTGCGGGTTGGTGAATGTCACCTGTCCTTGAATTTTTGTGATAAATTCTTG
Organism: Petrophora chlorosata; assembly: GCA_951640565.1. Lineage (NCBI taxonomy): Eukaryota > Metazoa > Arthropoda > Insecta > Lepidoptera > Geometridae > Petrophora > Petrophora chlorosata. Next base: position 14,433,974 of record OX621209.1, read on the forward strand.
GACATGCCGGTCTTTTCACGATGTTTTCCTTCACTGTTTTGAGAGCGAGTGTTAAATCCGCACATAAGAAAGTAATTGGTGCGGGGCCAGCGGGATTTGAACTCTGGTGCGTCGCTTCGTAAGTCGCACGAGTTCTCGCGGAGTCATACTCGCCCTTAATAATTATAAATGATTAATATAAATTATCTATATCGTAGACATAATCTCTAAGGCTCCTTTAAATTGCCTCTCACGGCTGCTAAAAAACAGCTCGGCAATTTTACCACAGGGCTCGTTCTTTAAACGGCAAAACAATTTATCTGTCTCGACAACTTTATCTGCAATTTTAGGGCCCATTTAAAGTTATCTTGGCACCATATCTTACGTGTCGTGTAATGTTTAAAAATCCTTAAATTTAACAAAATATTTTCTTCCCTCCAACTTTAAATGCCAAAGAGAATTTAAAACGCGCCATTTAATTTGAATACATGCCTCTAGTGACAATATGCCACAGGGCCCCCGGGGGCCCTGTGACCTCAAGGGTCCCATTACCTTGAGGAAAGGTCAACAGATATTGGGTGATGTACACTTTGCGACAGTGCTGATAATGGAGGTACTTTAAGCGAAGACCACAAAAAAGCGTTGAACACGCGCCTATAAAAGGGCCTTAGTAATCAGAAAGGTTTACATTTTTAATGCTTGCACACTACTGATTGGCAGCAAATAACTAGCTTATGGTGGAACCATGCAACCCAGACGGCCTCTTGCATACTAGAAACTTGCCAAATAGTAAAATCCGGTATGAAGCTTAAATCATTCAATGATACGCTCTTCCGAATTTTGATTTCTTCCTATATTTCCTGGCATAAATACTCCAAACACGGCCACCCTTTTCCTTTCAACGTATCAGGTAACTACCCCAAATCATCCCTTATAAGGTACACAAACCTTCAGTCACTCCATTCGCCGAGTCAACAACTCAACAAAGGGTGTCGATTGCTATCTTTCGACACTCCAAAATGGCGTTATCTACTCCGAAACAGGAAATGAAAAATACATTCTAGAATACTAGCCTACTAATCTCATAAGATTATGGCCCACACTCTCTCTAGGAGAGAAGGCCCGTGTCGCAGCAGTGGGTACGTGATGAGCTGATGATGATGATGATGATATAATAGGCGACACTTATCGGGGACTGTCTCTAAGTGCATCATTAAGAAGATGTAATCAAAGACAGCCCCGATAAGTGCGAGGACTATTATTGAAGATATGTAAATTACTTATGATTGGGCTATTGAGGTGAATTTTTAATGGATGAGAGCCGATCTATGATATGAGACCTCGGCACCTGCCATTTCTGCCTCATAAGAAAATATTTTGGCAGGTGGTGACTCGCCACCCACTAAACGGGCCCCCTATAAGGGCCGCCGTTCATTGGCGACGAGAGGGGCAACGTTGTGTTTTCAACGTATTATTATTATTATTAGTATGATTTCTCTTGTCATTTTACTGTTATGGTTATTGTGATTTAATGAATGTTATTAGTTATCCGTGTTAATTTAATAATATTAAATAATTAAATAAATAATGTTTAAAAGATCTAATCTAAACTCCATCATGGCGGCGTAAACTCGCAACCTCAACTTAGGAAAGGGGTCAAATCTCCTATCATACTTCCAAATGCAAATTAAACCAATCAAGTAACTGATAACAGGGTTGAACTTGAAACTTTGCACCCTACTACCCCTGTACCCACCCTATAATTACCCGGTCAAGGGCGAGTCGGTATCTTGGACACGTGTAAGGGATTTCCCGCAATTTGCATTAGATGATACTGATTTACTCCACAACCATTGCAACATCTGTGGTTGAGTGGCTGCGTAGTTGATATTATCATAATAGTTTACGAGTTGGATTCCCGCTGCGGGATAAATCTTTGTAAAGAAGAAAGGGCGAGTATTTTATTGCGTGTCTGAGTATTGTGGGACCATGGTCCTCGTTAGTTCCTGGTTCTTTGAATACGGGGTATCCTAGTTAGATTCCCAATATATTCGGGCGTTATTATTTCTTTATTATATTATTTACTATAGCTGCGCCTCGCGACGTCACCCGCAGTTTTCCGTTATAAAAAGTAGCCAAAGGTTTTCCCAGTACTTAGATCAAAATCCATAGTGCGAGTCCATAGTTGCGTGATTGAATAACAAACATCAATCCATCCTTATAAACTTTCGCATTCTAGAAAGATTTCTAACTACGAAGAAATGACCTAAGATATAAGTTTTTTTGTTTACATAATAGTATAGTAGGTAAGAATTATATTTTGACATTTATACAATTTCATCATCATCATCTTCATCATCAGCCTACATCAGTCCACTGCTGGACATAGGACTCCCATAGCACGCCACTGAGCCCGATCTTCGGCTTATACAATTTACTTAATGTGAATTTATATATGTAATACATAATGTAAATAAGTATCTGGTAGGTATGTATTAGTATATTGTTATATATTCGTTTATAGTATTAGTATGTATGTATATTATGGTGTTTATTATTGTTATCTAATTGTACACCGCCGTCTACTCCTTTCCATCCAAGGGTTGTCTGGAAGAGATCGCTTTAAGCGATAACACCGCCCATTGTACTACCATAGTAAGTAATACAAGTAGTATTATTTGACCATAGTAAGAAATGTGCTATTATTATTTATTATTTTGTAACTGTTATGCAATAAAGAGTTTTGTAATTCAATTGTAATGTATTTATTTTTCAATGAGTAGAATAATGTTAATTTGACTTATATCACTGTTAGTCGCGCCAATTAGCGCTATTAATTTAAATATGTTCTACCCATAGATAATGATATAAATATCTATGCATCTATGGCCGATGACGCCAGCGCCACCGCGAGCTTGCGGAAAAAAACAAGTACCTCTTGAGATTTGGTTTACCGCTACTACCGCGCGCGAGTCATCCGCCCATTTTATTTAAAATATCAATTTTGTATCGTTTGACGAAGCTGTGAACACTCATTTTTTCATACATTAATACATATACACCGCACACATTACCAAAATCACAGCTAAGTATCTTTCTATTGTGAATTGTGTTGTTCCCGCATCCCTGGTAAGTTCTCTTTTTGAATTACTATAACTTGATATCATCCCGCCTAAACAAGCAGATAACAACTAAACGGCCATCGGGTGAAGCCGATGCCCGGCTTGTTTAACTGTTATGAATAAATGAACTAAGAACTAAATACTTACCAACAAAGCTATGTATAACTGATATTTCATATGTTATGACTGTTTGATCTCCATTCTACTTTGAACAGTTCACTCGTAAACCCTCCCGGGGCTTTCTAATATCTTATTATTTCCCAAGATTCATGTTTGTTTATATTTTTACCCACGACGAAACGGAGAAGGTTTATGCGTTTAGGGTAAGAGGTGGTTTGCATGTTTGTGCACATTTTTGTGTTTCTATCTATATTCGTTACTTGCTTTTCCCCGCTATTTTGTCCGCGTTCACGATGAAAGCCCTTGTCTTTTTTCTAGAGTTTTTTTTGCAAGAATGCTCTTGAATTGCTCATTTAGAAATAGTAATGAAACATTAAGATTAAAAATTAAAATTATAAATTAAAATTATAAGTTAATATTACAAATTGAGATTTCTTCAGTTCTCCCAAAATAGACGATGCCGGTTTTTCAAAAACTTCTTCAATGTACAGAACCCTGAAAACCATATTAAAATCCGATCAGTCATGTCGAATCCGATCAGTCTAACATACAAACAAACAAACTAACAGAAGAATAATAATAATTTACGGGTGACACTCACGCTTACGCTCTAATGTGTTTATATTTTTCTTTCGGCAAATAAATGATTTTGTATTTGTTTAAATTGGACTAATCCAACTATAGTTTCAACCGCATCCGGTGGTCTTTTTCAAGGCGAGTGCGGAACGCTCGCGAACGCGAAAATTATTATTAATAATAGAAATAAAAAAAGAAAGAAATAATTTATTTTTGACAAGACTGCACACAACAATCAATAGTATATACACAAGTGTAGGAGAACAAAATAAGACAAATGAAGAAGACAAAGACAAACAATTACAGCATGTGTATGGAGACCGCTGCCGTGCACAGTGCAGCTAAAAAATGTCTGTGCTCAACATAATGTTGTGAAGAATCCACAACGCTGGTTTTCAGCACAGGCCCTTGGTGACGCACGAACTTGTTGTATCAAACTACGGAAATAAATAATTGGACATACAGTTTTGATATAACGCTATAAAACATTCATTCATTATTCATTTCATTAATGTGTCCAAACCACGTTAATTTTCATAGTAAAACAGAAGATTATTCTAAAAACTGTGGATTCGTTCAGTTCTCTGTAAAGATGCCAGTTTTTCAAAAATATCTTCAATGTAACAAACATTTTGATTCTTTAATGTAACAAACATTTGGATGTTTGTTACTCAATCATGCAAAAACTACTGAATGGAATTTGATGTAATTAGACTACTGATTATCCCGGGAAAAAGCGGGTGAAACCGTGTAGCTAGTTTTATATAGTTTCGATGGCTGAACCAATTTCAATCAGTTCTACACGTCCAATTTTCTATCCTACCGTCTGTTCATTATGAGAGTGGCTCCATCCAATCAGGCGCAATCGTAGGCGTGTACGTAAACTAGCGCTACGGCGTAGCGTCGTAGCACCGTAGCAAGAAAGTGCGTGTCGTTAAGTGAGGTTACGTTACAGAGTAAGAAAGGCAGTGATATAACACAATTTGATTCACTGAAGCATTGCAGCGTCAAAAGTCAAAGTCAAAAGATATAATATATCGGTCCGCTTCTACTCATATTGCTATCAAAGCAATGCTATGCCCTAAATTGGGTACAAAATCAAAATCTCTGTAATCATTTTGGCATCACAGACGCACTTATGAACGTCAAATTATCACAAGACTCTACCGCCGTATCGGAAAAAGAACCACTTCTCAGAAGATATGGCAAGAAACTGAGGGGCATTTTTTTATAAAGGGTTTGTACATATGTGAGTACATATGTGACTGTATTATAATATTTTAAATCCCTGTAACATGTATGATGCAATAAATGGTTGAATAAGAATACGTATATAAACTACGAGGAACATGGTCCCACAACACCCAGACACGAAACAAATTCCTGCACTTTTTTTCTCCGTACAAATATTTGCGCGCGAGAAACAAACCCGCCACCTCAATTGTGTATGTGATTTAAGCCAACCTGCCTAACCACTACACCACAGCGTCTGTCCAATCAAATTTACATCTCATTGAAATAATTGATTCGATTAGAACTGCGGACCTTTTTCAAGAGCTGGGCCCTAATTCACTAAGACAACTTGGCGATTCCTTGCTTCGAGGTCACGTCGATTCCTTTATTAATAAACGACACCTGCGAAATTTGTATTCTCTATGACGCGTCATATAATATATGAATGTGTCATAGAGATGTCGTTTATTAATGAAAGAATCGACGTGATTTCGAAGCAAGGAATCGCCAAGTTGTCATAGTGAACTGGGGCCCTGGACGACTACAAAACAAAACCTTCGTTTGTCTATTGTTGACTTACCACATACCCTCACACTATGTCCATGCCTCCACCCTTGTTTGCCATTCACTATCTCCCCCTCTCTCCTCTCCCTCCCCCTAACTGTATCACTCGGTTCTGTTACATCTGGAAATCAGAATAAATGAATTTCATTACACACTGCCATAACTAGACAACTTCCGCAACTTCGTCCGCGCAGAACTAGTCTAGGTTTATAACAGATTATTTTACTCACAGGATTAGTTACTAATCCTGTGAGTAAATACATTTATTCAAATTCTAGTTCCGATCTAGTATGGTAGACTGGTGGTAGGTTTCTCGTATGCGAGAAGTTGTCTGGGTGGGTACCACCACTTTGCAAGTTATTCTGCCGCCAAGCCGCATTACTGTGTTTCGGTTTGGAGGGCATTGTAGCCAGCAAAATCACTAGGCATTATGAGACTCAACAGCTAATTGTCTCAGGGTGACGAGCGCAGTGCAGCGCCACGCAGGGTATTGCAAAACAAAGTTCTGGGTGGTGCTGTTATTGTTATGTTATTTATATATACATAATAAAAAAATATTCATGTTTTTCTGTTACGGATATTATGACTATGGAACATCTTGCTCGCACTTCTAGTTTGACATCTTGTTAATTAATTTTAATATAAACATATGTACTTCATTGCTTATTGTTAGATTTTGAAACATTTGAAAAAAGAGACATCCCCGCAGAGTTTCTTGGTTTATCTTCTCGCTTTTCTAGACATGCTTACCTTTTAATCGACTTCAAAAAAAAGGCGGAGGCGGAACACACACACAACACACTTTCTGTTAACTTATAGATACAATTATTAATATATTTTTAATTTTATATGTATTATGTGTTTATGACGTTTAAAAGTTTTTTTTGGTGCCTATTTAACAAAATATTTGACTTTGACATACAAACCTTCTCATTTTTATAACATTAGACAGTACAAGGTTACTGAGCATCCTGCGGGAGCGCGGCCGGCAGACTGTGAAATAAGCAATTCGTGTTCTTTAGGGAGAATCAAATATTCTTTTCGTCTAAGTCATTACAAGCCTTATTAATATCCTTATTAAAAACGGTAATATCTCTCTTTGATGTACTTATGTTATTATATTATTTATTATTATTATATCAACCTATTGTGTCAATACTTATGTTACCTCTAAGAAATTGTATTGTATTGTATTGTATATTAGGGTTCCAGCCACTAACATGATAATTACAGGGATTAGCAGACATATCGCACACCACCAGGAAAGCATTCACACCACATCTTTTACAATAGCTTCTTTACAAAACAATAATTCTTCACTGAAAATATATAACTAAAATATTTTTTCAGTATATTAATAAAACAGGTGGTATGATAAGCGGTCTTTTCGCTGTGTGTAATTTCTTACAGACAACCTTTTGATGGTCAACAATATAAAGCAAGAAATCCCATAAAAATAACGGGTTATTCCTTGAAGGCCCTAATCCCCCAGGGACCCGTCCTGGAGAGACCAGAATTATAAGTATCTCGATAAAGTTGATTGAAAATGAATCTTGCTCAAAAGTACCATCAGCAGGAAAAGTGTTAAAACAAAAGTACTGTCAGCGGGAAAAGTGTTAAAACAAAAGTATCGTCAGCAGGAAAAGTGTTAAAACAAAAGTACTGTCAGCGGGAAAAGTGTTAAAACAAAAGTATCATTAGCAGGAAAAGTGTTAAACCAAAAGTACTATCAGCAAGAAAAGTTTAAACCAAAATTTATAATACTTATAAAACATTTTTTTACGCTTAATATATCTATGTTTGGCCACTACCTCGCCTGATGTGAAGCGATGGTGTGGCCTAAGATGGAGCACATAGATCTAGAGAGAGATGGCAGTTGAGCGGCTGCTCAGACCCTTCTCCCCGATGTGACTTGACTTAACATTAAGGATCTGGAATAATTGTTAAGTACTAGATCAAAAATAACTCACGGCTTACGTGGTAGGTATAAACATATTACTTACAACTTTTATATAAGAAGAGACGTAAATTATCCACCACCTGTCGTATTAAGTATGTCTAGGGAACTACAAAACAACAACTAGGGAGAGTTCTGGCTTACGTCGGTAGAGTTCTGAAGTTCGCTTATCTCTTTTCAGACATCGACGTACAGCTTAATAAAACGATCTGAAACGTCTAAAATTCAACAATCAAACATGTTTATTAAATAAGCACAAAAACTACACTGGTAGAGTCAGTTTTCGCATTTCTTTTCTAGGCCCGAGCTTTTTTTTCAAAGTCGTGATATTTTAAATTACTATTTTATCTATTTTTTATCTATATATTATATCTATTTTATTGATTTGTTATCAAAGTAAAAGTCCAAATCTCTTTAATCATTTTGGCATCACAGACGCACTTATGAACGTCAAACTATTACAATGACTCTACCACCGGATCGGAAAAAGAACCACTACTCAGAAAATACGACAAGAACTGAGGAAGAGTTTTTTTAGAGATTTTGTTATTATGTGTATCATATTATGTTTAAAAATGCATTTTTGTGCCTATTTATTAAATATCTTTTGACGTTGGACATGTCGAACTAAACTTGGCACGTCGGCGTCGCTATGTTTTTTATTGAAATGGATCGATATGAAAATAATAACGATGTAACGGTAACAACCCAAGGCTATTATTTATTCATAATTTAACTGCGTACAAACAGCTAACAGCTACAATTACCATGTTCTCTATCAAAGCTATTATTAAATGATGTGTGACAACATATATAGGTTTGTAGCTATAATTATTTATTTATACAACAAGTATACGTTTTATAAAAAAACCGACTTCAATGTATCTTCGAAGTTCAAGGTATAAATATCGATGAAATTTATATGGGGCCACTTCGAATCGGTTCATGAATGACGGAGTTCTAAAGTAACAAACAAAAAATAAATAAATGATACAATCGAATACAAAAATTTCTCCTTTTTTGAAGTTGGTTAAAAAACACATTCCTTCGATAGGCATTATAGTAGGTCTACATCGCCTACGGAAGAAGTTAAGACACAAAATTAAATGTACAAACATAACAAAAGAACACAAAGTATAAATAGAACTAGCGACCCGCCCTGGCTTCGCACGGAAGAAGAGAAAGGTTTATATGCGTGTATTATACACATAAATAGCCTCTGTGGTGTAGTGATAGGGTAGGCTGGCTCAAATTTAATACACCACTGAGGTAGTGGGTTCGATTCCCGCGACAGGACAAATGTTTGTGCAAAGAAAAAAGCGCAAGCATTTGTATCGTGTCTGGGTGTTGTGGGACCATGGTCCTCATAGTTCTTGGTCCCCTAGATACAGGAAATCCTAGTTAGGGGCAGAAATCTATGTATGTGATCGTTGGGCGTATATTTATTATAAGCCTTCCTCTTGAATCTAAAATATTCATATTATCATCAAAATCCGTTTAGTAGATTTTGCGTGATTGATTAACACACACATCAACATCCATCCATTCATCCATCCATCCTCACAAACTAGCATTAAAAAAAAGTAAAATAGTACAACGTTTCTATTATTAGATTTGCTTGAGTGTTAAGCAAATCTAATAATAGAGATAGAATCTATTTAAATAAACTATTCGACTAAACCGCTTCGAAATATGTTCCCAGCTAGAAAACCAACAAGTTGTTTGTATACATACCGTTTATGTTCGTTTACGTATTTCTGTTTACTCGGGAACGTCTTGAATTCAATTCAATAGCGCTTTATTTACTAAAACAACATATTTTAGTTTGTTGCCCCCGCCCCCGTAGAGCTATACATGTTTCATTAAACTGTAGTTTTGAAACATGTATATCTCTACGCCCTGCGGTTTCGCTCGCGGTTTCCCGGGATAAACATCAGCCTATGTGATCCAGGGTATAAGCTATCTCCATTCTGAATTTGACTCAAATCCGTTAAACCGTTACAGCGTGAAAATAGTACATTGTACACCGAGGGGAGAAAACGATCTATTTCTACAGAAATAGAACTTTCTCCCGAGTGATACATAGTGCTTCATACTACACCTACGAGGAAAATAAACAAAATTTAACGCAACGAAATAAATTGCCGCGCTTTTTTTTCGTATTGCAGAATAAGGTTGCCATCCTTGCCATCCATTTCATTAAAAATAGAAAACAAAAAAAAACCGCCTCTTTTCTCTAATTATTTGATATAAAACCTTTTTGAGATTTGAGGTTTGTATGTTTCCCGCCTCCTTTTTCTAATTATTTCATACAAGACCTTTTTGAGGTTTGACGTTTGTGTTTTTTTTTTATGTTCGCTGCTAAAAAACAAAAGAAAGCTAGCCGGGCAGTAATGGATTTTCATACAACATTCCTGCCCTGCTTCGGAGGGCAGTAATGAAATTCCATATAACTTTTCCCGCCGCACATTTTTAAGGGAGAAATTACGAACTTTGTAACCCGTTTATGAACGAGTAATAAGACACTTTCCGAGTGGGTGTGGTATAAAATAACAAAACACACTAACATAGTTACATAAAAATTTTCAATCAATATTACTAGCTGATGCCCGTGACTTCGTACGCGTAGGAAAATGTTCATCCTGCTTTCGAACATTTTCCGTCCCACCATATTCCAAATCTCACTCCTATCTCGTTACCGTAAAGTACCGCTTCTGTTCCGTTACCTTCCCACTCCTGTCCTGTTATCGTCTCGCTCTTTTTTTTAATTACCTGATAGGCAAACTTTTGACCGCTGTCTAACCTGATGGAAAGTGATGACGCGGTCGACGATGAATAATGCTTGCCTAGAAGATACCGATTCACTCTGGATAAAAATGAGTTATATAATTTAGATATGTAATTTAATTCCTATCCCATTACCGTACTTCTCTGGTACTGATTCCGTCCCGTTTCTATCCCGTTACCTTGCCGCTCCTATCCTGTTACAGTCCCACTCTTATTTCGTTACCGTCCCGCTCCGCTCCCGATCCTATTCCGATTCTTGAATGAACTTAGCCGCAATTTTGATCATGATTACTTTTGTCGCAGTATAAAACTGTGAGTGGCGCTTTTTATCTAACGTAGAGCCGTACGTCTAAGCCAATTACTGCCATCATTACGGCAAGTCAGTTTTGTAGTGATAGACCTCTATTACTAGACCCCGCCAAGCAGTAGTGTGCAAACATTAACGTAAACGTTTACGTTAATATATTACGTGATTTCTGGAAGATTTCGAAAAAGCCCTGGCTCTGGCTCTTTGACTACAAGAGGATTTATCAACAATTGAAGCGCTTGCCAGGTCAAAGCGTTAATCTCTCAGCCGCTGTAGCGTTGAATTATCTCGCTTTCTGCCCTTTCAGCGGAATATGAAAGCTGAAGTGTGGAAGCTGAACGGAGCGTAGATAGTTTCAAAGAGAAGTTATAGGATTAAACATTTCGAGTCAATGAATCATTTGAGTTCCGAAAAGAACCTTGTCTTTATTTATTTTCTTTTCGTTTCGATAATTCAGCCTTTTTTTCTTCTGTAGCGCTCGCAGCAAAGCTCGCCAAGCCGTTAACAGATCTGCTAAGTTAAGCAACATTCGTTGCGGTCACCACTTGGATGGATGACTGTTTGTACGGTCTTTACAAAAGTTGCCAGCCTGTCGGTATTTTACAGGATACATCACGGATAGTGTGCGACGGAATTACACGAGTTAATTCCTCCATCTCCTTTCTACCATCGGACAACAAGACGTACGGAAACTCGGCATCCGTTTATGGTTGACATTCCTCCTGCCAGAACGAAGCGTTTTGCTTCAACTTTCATAATGCGAACAGCTAAAGAACGGAACACCTTACCAGCGTCTCTGTTTCCCGATACTTAGAATCTAGGTGTCTTCAAGTCCAGAGTGAATCGGTATCTTCTAGGCAAGCATGATCCATGGTCGACCGCGTCATCACTTTCCATCAGGTGAGACAGCGGGCAAATGCTTGCCTACCAGGTAAAAAAAACATTTTATAAAAAAACAGACTTCAATTTTGATGTAGGTATGTTTAAAGTCCAAGAATAAGAATAAGAATAAGAATAAGAATTATTTATTTGCTAGATTACATATTGGAAGGTACATATTATTCTTAGAAATGGTGTTACAGAGTACATAAGTCATTGTAATCAGTCTGCATGCAGACGTGCAAATATTTATTTATTTATGTCACTACAATTTATAAATTCTTTAATGTCATAAAAACAATGAGACAAGAGCCAGTCACTTAAACGTTCTTAAATTTACATCCTTCTAATAATTGAATGTCCTTTGGTAGCCTGTTATATAAACAAATACACATATTATAAGCATTATTTTTATAGATTTCTTTATGAGAAGAGGGTTGATCCAGGTTTACAAATTTTGCTCTTTTTTGCTGAGTTATCACTTCACTACGTTTTCTAAAGTACTCCGGATGGGATTTGACGAAAACACACATCTCTCTGATATACATACAAGGCAGAGGATGTTACATATCTAAAATAGAGGTCTACAGCTATCTAAGAACCATGCCTTGTTAATCACCCGGACGCAGCGCTTTTGCATTTTAAAAACTCTGTCCATGTCTACAGAGTTTCCCCAAATCATGAGGCCATAGCTTAGTAACGATGACATGTAGCCATGGTAGGCTGTTAATGCGGCTTCTATGGAAACTGCATGTCCGATTTTCTTCAATGCAAAAACGTAGCGCTCGAGCTTTTTACATAGTTGATCAACGTGTGCCTTCCAGTTGAGATTTTTGTCAATTGTAACTCCCAAAAAATGTACTATGTCAACTTCATCAATTTTATCACAATTATATTTAATGTCAAGTTTTAATGGAATTGTATTATACGAATTAAATTGAACCATTTTAGTTTTATTTATATTAATATTTAAATTATTATTTTGCATCCATTGGATCGTGTCTACTAGAGCTAAGGTCGAATATCGATGAAACTTATATGGGATTACATTGTAGCTATACTGAACCCAACGTAAAAAGAATTTTCCAAATCAGTTTATAAATGATATATATGTGTACTGTTTTTGGTAATAATAAAATAAATTAAATTAAATGACGTTCTAAAGTAACACAAATGAAAAAAATGAAAATAAAAAGCATCATCAAATTGAATTGAGAACCTCCTCTTTTTTAAGTTGTTTAAAAATAAGTTTCTTTTATAGTCCTGAAAATAAGCGTTTGCTTCACACCCACGTGGTATGAAGTACTGAGAAGGGTTTTCTCTAGTGAAAGGATTCACCAATAAGTATATTAGGGAGTTTCTTAGGGCAGGTTTTTACTATTTATCGCGCGCCCGGCACTTTTAGGACTTGAGGGTATGTTACGAGACACCGCTTGGGAAAACCCTTTCCGTATAACCGACGGAAGAACAAGTTTTAGAATCAGAAATAAAGTATCAGACACGGCCGTCTAACACAAAAGCTAGTTAAATAAAAGTTAAATAAATTAAATAAATAAAGTTCAAAGTTCAAAAGTTCTTTATTCATGCTTGTCATCACAGACGCACTTATGAATGTCAATTATTACAATGACTCTACTATCGTATCGGAAAAAGAACCACTACTCAGAAGATGCAAGGTATAATAAATACGCCCAACGATCTCATACATAACTCCTGGCCCCTAACTAGGATTCCCTGTATCTAGGGAACCAGGAACTACGAGGACCATGGTCTCACGACAACCAGACACGAAACAAATGTTTGTGCTTATTTTTGTGACTAACATTTTGTACAGTCGCGGGAATCGAACCCGCAACCTCAGTGATGTATGAGATTTGAGACAACCTACACAACCAATACACCAGAGAACCAATAAACAGAGGCTGTCTTATTCAATGACGTCGTGGCTGAATTAATAAATGAAATGTTGCGTTATACGAAACGTAGTTTGAAGAACTAATTTTATATGTCAATTGGAGAATATGAATTTACGAAAAGGGAGGGTTAAGTCTTTTATAATACTCGTAGGTTAAGTTTGGAAAGTATTGTAAAATTAAAAAGGAATATATCAAATAAATACATAATGTCCATGTCCAACTATATCATATACTAGCTGCGCCCCACGGTTTCCCGGGTTTCCCGGGCCATCTGGGTGGATACCACAGCTTTGCCAGTTATTCCGCCGCCAAGCAGTCGTGCGCAAGCATTACTCTGTTCCAGTTTGAGAGGCATTGTAGCCAGAAAAATTACTGGGCATTATGAGACTTAACATCTTATTGTCTCAGGTTGACGAGAGCAGTGCAGCGCCGGCGCCGCGCCGAATTTTGTAAAACAAAGTTCTGGGTGGTGCTGTTACTGTTATGGGCCGTATTGCTTGCACATCAGAGAAACGACCAGCTCAGCTCGCTACTCAGATACATAAAAAAAACTGTGTAGTGTGACTGGTATGATATGAAGTATGTTAGATCCTCAGGCATAAGATTTCTAGGGAACCACATCCATAAACCTTCAAAGATGACTCCACAAATGACACTAGCGTCTAAACTAACAATCCTTACCCACGTTTTTTATAAGTAGAGTATAACTTAGAATGTGTCCATTAACACTTTTCTTATAGTCTATTAAGGCGAAGACACGTTTCATGTTCTTGTGTTCTTTATGGGTAGCACTATTATACTACAATACACTGTCACTTCACTACACTAACTCAAAAGGTTTTATCCGTTTGAGTCTTCTCACTATGTCTGTGCTGTCAAGGAGCTGGATAGCCTCGACGTTCACGTGGTGATGAAGTCTCCGTTTGTTATTTACTCTACTGTTGTATGTGCGTGTGTGTTTATTTACTCTACTTAGCAGCTTAATTTAAACTCAAATCACTTATTAGTAGTCTTTAGGCTAGATCGTAATGTTATTGAGGTGTATTATTAAGAAACATCATTAAAAAAAAGCTTTTTATAAAGACACACCAAACAATACAAACTTACCAAGCCTCTATGTCGTGGGGCTTCAAAACTAAGTTAACTTTTTCTCTTTGTGCAGAGAGCAATGGAAGAGTGTGAAGTGCGAAATTGAGTTCGGAACTGACGCGGGTGTCTCGCAGTTAGCAAATTGGGAGTGTCCCGGAGTTTTTTTTATTTTGGTAGTTAGCAGTTACCGAAGCTGGGTTGTTGTTTTTTAGTATTTTTGTGTAGGTATCTGTGTAACTTTTCAGCTAGGATTTTTGCGGCCTGTTTTTAGTTAGTTACTTTATTTCTCTCTTAATACTGTTTACTGGTATTTTTGCGCTAATAGCATTTTTTATTTTTTGTTGTTTTATGATGTGTTCCAATTTTCGCCTGATTACGATAAAGACAAAGACAAAGGTTATAAATTAATAAAAAACGTAGCTATGAAAAACTCTCTTTTAATACCATACAAAGCGCGTAGCACTGCATGGCGCTCATCACCTAAGAGGTAAATAGGTAAAGTAGGTAACCACTGAGGTTGAGTCAGTTTCCATTTTTAACCCCCGACGCAAAAAGGAGGGGTGTTATAAGTGTTGTAGATATTGCCTGTAGTTTAATCTCTGATGTGCAGACCTTTTTTTACTTAAGTTTATTTTCTTCTTTATAGGTACTAGACATAGGTATTTGACATGTTGTTTTTGTTCTTTTTACCTTTATTATATACCTTTGTTTTGCCTAGAAAGATACTAATTCATTTTATTAGTTTCCAAACACTCTTGATATCAACATCTCTTTTCCTTTTTACCTGCGACCCTCGTATTCTAACACTACGTGTGTCTGTCTGTGGCACCGTAGCACTTAAACGGGTGAACCGATTTGGATGCGGTTTTTAATATGAAAGCAGGTTTTTTAACGGTGGCTTAGACATGTTTTATTGAGTCGGGGGTTTTTTAATGTTTATTTTGGTAAATAGCAGCTTTTGACGCGATGCCTATAACATCTATTTTATTAATATTGTTGATATGAAACTAATTTTGAGTGGGGTTCATTCAATGGCTGCCAGGCATACAGTTTTTGGGTCAGTTATATTAATAAGACTTTATTTTTAGAACGGTTTCTGAGAAGTTTTTATATTGCAAAATTGGGTATTTGAATAGTAGACCCTAAACGCCTAAAGTTCTATGATAATAATTTAAAATCGAGTAAAGAGTGAGTGTGCTCAGTAGAAGCACGTGCGACTTCGATCTGACGCACCCAAGTTCGAATCCCGCTAGCCAAACGCCACTGACTTTCTTCAGTTATGTGCGGATTAACACTCGCTCTATAAACAGTGAAAGAAAACATCGTGAGGAATGTCCAAGCATTAATCACAAAAATTCACCAAGGACATGTGACATCCACCAACCCGCACTGGGCCAGCGTGGTGGATTATGGCCCACTCTCTCTACGAGAGAAGGCCCGTGTCAGTAGTGGGAGCGTAATCTCTTACCGAACTGGCGCCTACTACAACATAACAAACTATTCTTGTTTATTATAATAATATATATTACAATCTACCACTTTATACATTTATTAGGAAGAAATTTACAATTTTCACAAAAAAAAGAAACTATTAATAAGATACTAAATTATGTACAACTAGAAATTTATATACAAGTGGTGACCATGCGGCAAGGTGCCAAGAACGCTGGCTGCATTCCCGCGTTGAATGGCTAAAGCTAATCTTTGAGCCAGGAATGAGCCAGCCCTTTTGTCACCTGCAGCTTCGACGAGACGTGGGCAAATTTTATTATTACTACTTTATTATTATTATTACTTAATTATTATCACTTAATTATTATTATTACTTAATTATTATAACTTAATTATTATTATTATTACTTAATTATTATCACTTAATTATTATTATTAATTTGTTTATTATTACTTCATGAGTATAAAATAGTGTTTTTTTTAGGTAATTGGGTGATAGACGAGCACGTCGTTTCCAAATTTCATCAAAATCTGATCAATCGTTTTTACGTGATAGAGTAACAAACATCCGTCCATTCATCCATCCATCCTCACAAAATTTTGCATTCATAATATTAATAGGATAAGATAGGATAGGAAGTAGGATAGGATCTACGTTGCCCTTAAAGATTTACCGCATGTCACGGTCCATTCCCTATTCCCAACCGAGCATTTATCAAACGTTTTCGTAACCAAAAATAACTCACGTGCGATTGAGGAAACGTCGGCCCACGGTTGGTTGGGCAGGTGCTTTACGTACTGTGTTTTGCAGCCGCGCGGTTTTTATCCCGCTGACAATAGAATAGAATGACTCTTTATTGTAACACCATTATACAGAAACAATTAAAACTAAAATAACAATTAACTTAATACTAGTGTCACAATGGGCGGTCTTATCGCTTAAAGCGATCTCTTATAGACAACCCACAAGTACACTCCTCTACTTGTGTGTAAACAAAAAATAACTTGCAGTGTTTGGGTCAATTCTTACAAGTTGAATGAGAACCACTTCCTCTTATCCTACGAAGTTGAAATTTTGCATACTTGTCTAAGTCC
Source organism: Petrophora chlorosata (assembly GCA_951640565.1). Lineage (NCBI taxonomy): Eukaryota > Metazoa > Arthropoda > Insecta > Lepidoptera > Geometridae > Petrophora > Petrophora chlorosata. The sequence goes on from OX621209.1 coordinate 14,451,050, forward strand.
AATGACAATGCAATAATGGTGACAGCAAGCTGATCTGGTTATGTAGTGTGGGCAATGGAACTCCTTGACGGGTAATCGTCAATTACTAGTGTTTGGGCTCATTTTAATCTCCTGGCGGTTCCGATTACGATTTTTTTAAAAGCTGGTCTTGTAAAATGTATTTTTCAACAAAAATCTTGTTTTATTGAAGGTTAGAGGTGTACCTTGTTTATTCTACTACTGTGCCCCACGGTTTCAACCGCGGTTTCCTGGGATAAAGACTTAAGTACATACCAAATTTTATCAAAATCCGTTCAGTATTTAACGCATGATTGAGTAACAAGTATTCATCCATCTATCCATCCTCACAAACTTTCGCATTTATAATATTACTAGGATAGGATAGGGAAGTAGGATACGAGTAAGTGCTATCTCGGGGTAGTCTTGTGAAGGTTCTATTAATTGGAGATGGTTATGAAACATCCGCAATGTTTTTGAAGCACTTGGGTCTCTCTATTTAGAATAGTACTTGTTCTAGCTACCAAAGTGAGTTGAAAACCAGCTTTGTGCTGATCCACAGCATTAAGCTGAGTCCTCGAGCTTCTTTGACGGCACTTTGCACGGCAGCAATTACCCTACACAAGCATGATCAAGAAGGTACTAAAAAAAAAATTTTATTTCTTTTTAATTCGTATATGTATGTGTTGTTCTTGTTGTACCGTGTACAGTTTCGTCCGAATAAATGTTATTTTTTCTCCTTTTTTTAACGTCCGACGCAAAAAGGAGAAGAATAGATAGAATAGAATAGAATAACTTATTGACCATAATAACTCAGGAGGGGGGTGTTATAAGTTTGACCACTATGTGTGTCTGTCTGTGGCACCGTAGCTTTTAAATGGGTGAAACGATTTGGATGCGATTTTTTTATTTGAAAGCAAGTTTTCTATCAAAATCGGCATCGTTAGTTTTTTATCAAAATCAGTTTAGCCGTTTTTAACATTTTATAGGGTTTTGTGTCAGGATTTTTTTAAATTTTTAGTACTTACAAGTAACCGCAGGAAAGGCTCGGGATGAATAAATAACCGCGCGTGAATAATCGTAGTGCGTGTTAGGTGAAATTCTCCATTACCGTTCACGTGACGTATTAACGGAAAAATCTCACAAAATAATCTTTCAATTCCGCGCCCATATTTTACCTGTAAAGAGTGCTCCCACGGGATTTCTACAGAAGAGACGTAAAATGGTCGCCAAAAAATGCTTTGATAAATCTTTATACGTACTCTCTAAGCTCATTGAATTTGGTGACACAACGGAAAAGTACGCTGTAATTGTTTTGCCCGTGGCAAACATAATACATAAGCAGCCTATGTGAAGTAGTGGTTGGGCTGGTAAGCTCAAATCTCAAACACCACTGAGGATGCGGATTCGATTCCTGCGACGGGACAAATGTTCACAGAAAAAAAGCGCAGGAATTTATGGTCCCACAACACACAGACACGATATAAATGCTTTCAATTTTTTTCTTTACTTGTGTAAAAAAGAAAGTTCAAGCATTTGTTCCGTCATGGAAATGGAAACCACTACCTCAGCGGTATATGAGATTTGAGCCAACCTGCCCAACAACTATGCCACAGAGGCTGACATTATAGATAACCTATACAAACAACGTTTTTGGACCTCCAACGCCTTGAAAAACTAGAAAACTCGGGTACATCAAGTATCAGATACATATTGTGTGTGAGGGTGTGTGTATGACAAGAGTGTGTTTAATCCCGTAGACATATTTTATTCACAAAATATCTTACAAAATAAATTCTATCTCAGATTTAGTTAGAGAAACGCCACGGCCAGATTCGGCGGTCGAAAAGCGTGTCCGTAACCAAATTAAGGCGATTATGGTAAGTAAGATGGAACGTAAATTGTATTTTTAATCATCCCTAGAAACAGCTGGCATTAAGTGAAAAGATGTAGAGAGAGCAGAAGCGATTATGTAGATATTTGAAACATTAATTTGAATGTAAGCTGAACAAATAATTTAACGCGTGCTCAACAAATTTTGTCATGACTGGAGAAAAATATGGGGAAGCCATTGCCCAGTATTGAGAAACTAACGGCTATCATTGTTAATTAAAGCGTTATTATTGATTACCATACATACATAGCTATTCAACGAGGTAACGTCGGCAGCTTTTTGGCCATCTTAACCGCAGACGGCGACCTAAATTCTGTGTTTTATCTTTTCAGTTTACTTTTTAATTTTGTTGTAGGTTAGTTTTGTCACTGAATATATTTGTAAATAATTGTATTTTTGATAGTAAATTGTATTTCAAATGATTAAAATAAATTTACCGTACGTTTATTTACGTGGTTATGTAAAGCTTGGTAAATTCTATTGTAGTCTATATGTTTTTCAGATGATTGTGTGGCAAACGTTATAAAATTGCTTAACTGTTTTGATAAATTTTCGTCCATAACATTTTGAGGGTATAAAAGTTCTATTATCAAGCGGAAGACTTTAAACATTTCTAAATTAATATAATACCTTTTAAACCACATTCGCTTCTACATTATACCATGCCCCAAAACCCTCGTGTCTCGTGGCCTTCTGGACTTCCGGTTCTAATAACTGTGTCTACACCGCCCTACCTCGAGCTACGAAGGCGCTACGAGGGCGCTACGCCCTGTCCGCTACGGATGTAGCTCTACGGATCTACAGATATTTATTAAGAAGGTATCTTTATTTCTAGCTGGGCAACTATCTCTTGTGGATTACTAGATATTATACTTTTATTATAAAAAAAACAATTATAGAGGTACTTTTAGGTATTCTGTAATATAGGTTAATACGATGTCCATGAGGTGCTACGCAGTACTTTTGATGATATCAAAAGTTCTGGGTGGCACTGTAGTTGTTTTGGGCAGGCGTGGTGCTTATCGTCACGCGAACTTGCTCGTCTCAGCACTCCAGATAAAAGAAAAAAACAAAGTTAAAATAAAACACCTTTACGCAATTAATAACTAAGCTACATACTTTTAGTTCTGCGCAGTCAATCTACGTATCCATTAATATTCCAACGCCGAGCAAACTCACAATTCAGAGCAAATCTTTTCAAAGGAACGCTACTCCGAAATGAAGGAAACTTTGCTCCTTCTGTTCCGTTCCGTTCCGTAGCATGCTAATGAAACTTGAACTTTGGGAATGAGTTTTCTGGTAAAGAAATAATTGCACGCCTTAAATCTGCGAGAAATTATAGCTTTTGAGTTTGTTGTTTCTTTTTTTAAGATGTAGTTCTAAAAAGAAATAAAAAGTACATAATTAAGCCCCATAGTCATAAATGATAAATTATTAAAATGATAAATTATATTTTATTTGCAAGACATATCATGTCATGTAAGTCTACAGGAAGTCTTTATTTACCATGGTCAATAAAGATTTCTTGTGTGTGTGTGTGTGTGTGTTTGTTGTATATATTAAAAACCATATATATATATATATATATATATATATATATATGTGTATATATTGAAGATCCTTTACAAGAGCCATTGTGGCCACCAGTACTACAAATTTGTGGTGAAAATTAATTCTGATTTCAACTACCAGTATTGCCAAGCAGTAAGTCCACGCGTATCTAACCAAACGTTATGTTCTTTTTTTTGGAATTGGTGAGACGAGCATGTCGTTCGCCTGATGGTAAGCAAAACGCCAGCCCATAACAGTTGCAGCAGTACCCAGAACTTTGTCTTGCAAAATCCTGCAAGGCACTGCACTGCGCTCGTCACTCTGAGACTATTATGCTGAGTAATTTCAGTCGGCAGATGAAATAAAAGAGTTCCCCCCAGGAGCGCGTTTATTGCGAAATAAAAACTCAAGCTTTATTGTTACAAAACCTTACAAATAGGTACATGAAAAACAAGTACACTTTACAGTAATCAGCGTAACAATAGGCGGTCTTATCGCTCAAATTTATCTCTTCCAGACAACCTTTGAATAGGAAAGACATAATTTAAAAGGACTGTGGTAGCTATTTCTCGTGTTCCAGCTATTTTTTATTAAACTGGGTATTGAGACGATCAAGTCGTTCGCCTAATGGTTAGCCCATAACAATTGCAGTGCCACCCAGAACTTTTAATACCGTAAAAATTGCTGCGTAGTACTGCATTGCGCTTGTTAGAAATGACATTTTTGACATGACGTTTTTAATGACTTTATGACATGAAGTTTCCGACTTGATGCTTTTGACATGTTTGACGTTTGACACTTGGTGACCGATTGTGAACTATATAATATTTCTTATCAAAAGTAAGACTCTTTGTGGTAATTGTACCAGAATAAAAGTAATTTGGCGTGCAAACACTATTAAAAATAAGAATACAATTTGCTATTTTAATTATTTTTACGACTATTTCGTTTAATGATTATTTTGAAAGTTGATAATCTCTTGTTTGAACAATGGGAAAGTTCTAAACTAGAATTTATCTGTTTGCATTGGTATGATATTTAAACTGTTGTGTTAAATGAATTTATGGTTTGTAATACTGATAACTTTAAAGATAATGTTTCAAAGGTATTATTTTTATATTATAAGTTTGTGCTCTGACTTCGTAGTACGTGATGGTATTTTACTGTTTTTGTTTAACAACTCGATGTGTATCGATAGAATATTAAAACTATAACATAAAATATAAATATAGTTTGTAATACTAATGACATAAGGATATTGTATATGAAAAGTACTATTTTTATAGGAAGTCTGTGTCTTGACATAGTGTACTTTGCTGATGATGATATATTTGACTTGATTTATGTTCATAGAATATTTAAACGACTGTGTAAAATATGATTATAATTTGTAATACTAGTTGTATAAGGATAATTTGTTTAAAATAATGTTATTTGTGTAAAGTAGTTGAGTATTGACTTTAAAGACTTCGCTGACGTCTCATGATTGGTAGATTTGGAAATCGGGTCATGTTTTTCTATAACCAATCTGGGGGTATTAAAAGGTTTCTATAAAAAGAGAGGTATTTCCTAAGATCGGGTCAGTAGTTTTTCACTGGGAGCTCGAGAACAAAGCTAAGTACCATTTACTTTGTCTGCTAATTTTGTTGTTGTTATTCTGTGTAATTCTGTGCAATATTCTCTAAGTTTCTTGCTTGTCATGTTGTTAGTATGTGCTTGAATTATATACTGATGGTGAATAATTCATGTACTATGTTTCCAATCGTATTTTATCCTGTAAAGCCCATTTATCTGGCAGTTACCAGATTATGTACCAAATGTACGTAATGTTTTACTGTAGAATAGAACATGTAGGTACATTTCGCATATGTAATAAATTGTGTGTTTGTTGATAATGCAATATGATGGAAAATATTTGAATGGATAAATGATAATTTTGGAAATGGTATTTTGAGTAATTTATTTGCATAAAAGTAATAAATCCCATTTAGTTGATGAGTATTTTCAATATTTTATTTCTAACTACCCGCCTCTTCCTGACTTAACAAATCATTTTGGTTAATTGAGCTAGGTAGGTAAATCCTTTTGATGAAATAGCAATATCTATATTTAGTAGAGTCACCCCGTTTCTAACACGCTCATCACCCCGAAACATCATATATTAAGTCTCATATGCTCAGTAATTAATAATACGTAACCAGCTGCTAATAGGTAGACGATAAATAAGTACTATCATTTAACGGTGCCTCCCCTCTATCCCCTCTATCGACCCCACCTCGGATTTATTGAAGAGAACGTTATACGCCCGGTCTACCTCAACGAACATTACCTTGTATAGTCCGGGACGTAGGGCTCGTTTTAATCACAACTCGTTGAAAATGGCACTTTATTAATAAAAATTGGAGGTACATGAAAGTATTAGAAATTTGCGTAATCTGCATTGAAACTATAATTACGTAAAATACACAGACCAGTTTATGGTATACATTATAATGTCGTTAGGTACGCTTCGTTACAAGCTGAAAGGCGGTGCAGCGCGAGCGAGATTTTCCTCTGTTCACTCCCTGGTAGCCACCAGGTAGCGGTGCGAGAATGGCACTTCAGCCCGCTACACCGGACGTGGCGGTTGTACCACATGCCCGTCAGTTACATACAAAGACAAAAAACTCTTTATTGTATACCAATTACACAAAAAACTATTACAGATAAACCTTATAACTAGGGTAACAATGAGCGGATTTAAAAACAAATACATCATTTTATATTAGTCGCTCTTTCTCACAGGTTATACACCCGGTCCTTTGGAAGACTTGCGCGGGGACATAAGTCCAACATGTAGAGGCCTCTTAGAGCATTTAGTTTAGATATGTGATGGGCAACACTTATCGGGGACTGTCTCTAAGTGCATCATTAATAAGATGCAATCAAAGACAGCCCCCGATAAGTGCGAGGACTATTATTGGAGATATGGAAATTATTTATGATTGGGTATATATTTATATATTTGGGTGCTATTGAGGTGATTTTTTAATGGATGAGAACCGGTCTATTATATAAGACACCGGCTAGTTCCGCCTCATAAAAAAATATTTAGGCAAAGTCAAAGTCAAAGTCAAATATCATTTATTAAATAGGCACAAAAGTGCACTTTTAAAGGTCATAAACACATGATACAAATAAAAAATGTTAAAAATTGTAACTTAGGTTAACATGACTTTGAAAAAAGGTAAGTATGTTTACCCATTTCTTTCCTATACTCAAATTGAAGTCTGAGTGCTGAAAAGAAATGCGAAAACCGACTCTACCAGTGCTTCGGAAATACGCCCGCTAGAGAAGATAGCACCAAGAAACTCTGCGGGGATGTCTTTTTTTCAGCACAATTACGTATAAATTAGAATTAACAGAATATAAAACAAGAAATGCGAGTGAGATGTCCCATAGTCATAGTATCAGTAACAGAAAAGTGTAAATAAAATATAAGTAGGTATGACAGTAGCAGTAGGAGTGACTAGACTAGGCAGATGGTGACTCGCCACTAAACGCCTTTAAGGGTCGCTGTTTATAGGCCGTTTATATTAGATATTTTATTTTTGTGTTGAATAATTATAATGTCATTGTAATGGATTTTAAAGTCTAGAAATAAACAATTTTATTTCATTTCATAGTTTCGAATTCTGATTTTTTTTAGAAATTTCAATATTTTGTTTGTGCGGGGCAAGTTGTCTGCCTAATAAGCATAGTCCAACCTTTATCCTTCACTTGAAGGGTTGTATTTAATGTTTAACCCAAAAAACCTTAGCTTTCCTTCGCTACTCGTTACTCGTCGTCGTACGCTAGCGACTCGTGATTAAATCTTCCAACAACTTCCACACTAGCTATTTTAACGGGCTCAACCTAAAGACATTAAAGGGTTAGGCTCTAGGGTCACCTGGTTATGGGCGCCGATAATAGCCGGGCCTATGATTTCGCCAATATCGAATTACTTTGGGTACGTTATCGATAGTGATCTAAAACTATAGGAAAAGTGAGGAAGTTGACTAAATTTGGTTAGATAGATAGTTTCAAAAGTTTTACTTGACGCTTCTGAGCCAAAAAATGGCAGTGTTATAATTAGCAATGAAAATTGATATGAAATCTAGCTGGCCTCCCCAACAACACCCTTCAAACCGGAACACAATAATGGTCGCGTACTACTGCTTGGCTGCAGAATAACTGGCAAAGCGGTGGTACCTAGACGGCCGCGCATATGTGAGACCTACCGCGAGTAAACTAAATACTTAATTTTCGCCGACAGAGTGGGGTATCGTCTCGTAATATCCACCCCAAAGGCAACCTGTTATTTCCACGCAGAGCCTCTAAAATACAACTAATTTAAAAGCTCTGACACGTACGTACCTACTCTACATGTAGAGGTAGATAGGTGGAGTGTGTGTAGAGCGTGCCTTTGTAGAGTACCGAGGTAATTGTATTTTGTTTTGGTAGAGAAGGGAAGAAAATTAAATAAACCAGTTTGTAGGTTTTATATTTACTAAGGCATATACCTACCATATACTTTCTTAGCATAAATAATATATTGCATTTTTTTTTATGTAACTGTATGATGAGACGAGCTGGTCGTTTGCCTGATGGTAAGCAATACGCCAGCCCATGACAATAACAGCACCAACCAGAACTTTGTTTTGTAAATCCTGCGCGGCGCTGTACTGCGTTCTGTTATACCGCCAATTGGAAAGGCGTTTTTAAAAAAAAAGGTTATATTTCAATTTTAAAGGATTTAATCACTTAACCTTGAATTATTACTTATTTGTTAGGGAAATTCGGTAAAAGACTGGTGGTGGTGAAAGACGTGTGTCGCGGATGGATGGTGGAGATAAACTGCCCGCCGGTGGTCCGGCAGTATGGAAGGTGAGAGACCGCTGACATAGCATTTGAAGAATAAGAAGGGTTCGGAGAAAGCGTCAGCACATATGTCTACATTGTGTGGGTGTAACAGTTCGTCATCCTGAGACAATTAGCTGTTGTGTCTCATAATGCCCAGTAATTTCACTGGCTACAATGCCCTTCAAGCCGGAACACAGTAATGCTTGCGCATTACTTGTTGGTGGCTGAATAACTGGCAAAGCGATGTTATCCACCCAGACGGCCTCTTGCATACGAGAAACCTGCCACCAGTAATTGTATGCACATATATAAAGAGATTAGTAATAGAAATAATAAAGGCTTTTTTAAACACTGTGTCCCAACCGGTAGTCGTTTTTTTTCGAAAAACTGAACCGATTTTGATAAGGCATGAAGGTGCTTAAGTCCTGGTACAGGAACAGGACATTCCAAAAAAAGGAGGAGGTCCTCAATTCGATTGTATTCTTTTTTTTTTATGTTTGTTACTTCAGAACTCAGTCATTTATAAAGCAATTTGGAAAATTCTGGAAGGTTTCATATACATTTTATCGATATTTGACTTTGGTGTTCGAAGATATATATCAGAATTAAAGTCGTTATTTTTTGTTATAGAATTAATTATTTTATTTTTCCAGAAAATTTACCACGCGGGCTATACTAAGGGCGTGTATACAAAATACATAAATATGTATTTTTACATTAGACATACATTTTTTCGGACGCGCTAGGAATATACGCTCCGCAACGCTTCGGATCATAAGGTGATCCGAACGGCCTCTAATGTAAACAAAGTTCACAGACAGTGGTATCTACGCCTGCAAGGTTTTCAGCAATAGGCTCTCTGATGACCTTAGCGCGGGTTGGATGGTTGTATGTGAAGGAATTCAAAACGTTCGTTCGGTCGTGGAAGGTAGCGCGCAAGAAGGAATTTTGTATATTATGAGGACTAAATATGAGAATTCTGTAGGCGGCGACATACGGGGAGCCACTTGCGTATACCCTACGAAACAGTAGTCTTCAAACCGGAACATATATATGGTGATACAGTATACAATCTTAAGCTAAAGACTTCTTTTTTAAATCAATTGAAAAATTTTGTGTCGAAAAAATGGACACCCATTCAAGTGGTGACCGCAGCGAACGTTGCTTAGCCTATCCGCTCTAATACGAACGGCTGCTAGGCGAGCTACGCTATCATCGAGAACTTAAAAAAACGCAAAAACACATAAGAACATAGCGCATAAGCTACATAGTTTGATGTTATTTAATTAGTATCTCCTTTTGCTCATAAAGTAGCCGCATGCCCTATATATTTCTTCCACAACCTGGAAGACTGGTAAATAATGCTTGATAGCATTAAGGATACTGCAATACGTGGGTATTTAGACTGGATAATACATAACAAAAAACACCGACTTCAATATTAATGTATCTCGATATCGAAGTCCAAGGTAGAATATCGATAATATTAATATGGGGCCACCTTGTAGCTATACTGAACCCAACGCAAAATAATTTTCCAAACCAGTTTATAAATGATGAATGAGTTCTGAAGCAGCAAACAAAAAAAATACAATCGTATTGAAAACTTCCTCTTTTTTTTTAAGTCTGTTAAATAATCACGCACCAGTCTTCAGTTAAGTCGACGCAGTATTCTTATTAGAGCAATGCCAACGGGACAATACTCTAAAGCTTAAATACGCCGCAGAAGCGTTTATTTTTTTTAAATACTTATATTTCACCAAACTGTAGTCGCTCGCTGTGGATATTGGAAACTAATGAATCGAGGTCAAATAGATGCGCTGAATCAAAAAAATAGGCAGGTAAGTAGGCATTTTATGATTATTAGTGCCTCCGCCGACGTGACACTTTTTGTAGGGCCGATAGTCGGTCCGGTCACTGTCATTTGTCACCTATTTTGTGATCGCCTTTTTGTAGGACGTGTGAGTTGCAATATGAGACTCCGTACGTTTCATTTTCACCGACAAAAAAGTCGGTGATCAATTGTCCGCCATAGGCGGGCCACCTTAAAAATATTTTTATTTGTTTTCTTTATATCATGGTTTTCTCTAACAATATTATCGCTTGTAACGTCTCTACGTGTTTTTAGCCAAAAAGAGGTGCTATATATAACGAACCCTTTTTCATGCCGAACCCATCCATAAACCAACACAATGACATGAAAATATTACATATCGTACAAAACAAGTCACTAATCAGAAGAGTGAAGCGACATAATATTTTATTAACTCAATAGCCCCGTATTATGGTGGGAATCAACCTCCCCTCCCCCCTTAATTATAGACAAGACGTAACGACATCGTAAAGTATACGCTTTGCGATAGTTTGACGTCGAGCAAGTCAACAAAATTGTAGGTCAGCCTGGAACTCTGTCGAAGTAAGGCACTTTGGACAATTCATGTGACTATTTATCAACGTGACCACTTTAATGATGTCTGTATGTCAAATAGAAACAAAGAAACAATTTATTTTGACGAAACTGCACACAACAAACATATCACATTTTTTATATGATACATAAACAAACAAGTAAGCGGTTACCGTCGCCTATGGACACTTGCAACACTCGGGGCATTTCATAGCACTGCATTGCGCTCATCACCCCGAGACATCAGATATTAAACTTTCAGGGTAGCTCACAACTCGATGACAATGCATTCTAAATCCTTTTATTAGCACGCAATGCCGACCTTACCTCAAAAGAGACATAAAACGTGGTTTTTAGATTTATTTTTGATACATTTGTAATATGTCATTTTCTTGTTAATATATATTAATAATATAAATGTACCTACTCCTAGGAAGTAGGTACTTAAAGCAAGAAGGATATAATTTATAATGAGTAAAAAGCATGGACGAGGTTGTAAAATTAATAAATTAAAAAGCCTTTTGTCAAACATAAAGGTATGAGGTACATTCACCTCAGGGTAGGCAGACGAAGAATAATGTGTTCCAGAACTACGTTCCTAGAACCGGGTCACTGTAATGATTGTTTTATTTGAGAAGGTTGGAGCGCTGCCAAACTGTACTTCAGGGGTTGGGCGAGGTTAACGCGTTGAGAACTGGAATATCTGATTTGACACAAATCTAGAAGTATAAGTAATAATAGTTATGAAGTAGTTTCGGCTTTTCCTCCATGACTTGTTATTGTGTGATGTCTCCATTGCTTCGATTGAAGTCTCGTCTTTACTCAATGTCTATTTTATGATACCGGACTGGTAGTCAGTTTTCGCATTTCTTTTCTGCACCCGGACTTCAGTTTGTATATAGAAAAGAAATGGGTAAACATCATGCTTACCTTCTTTTCAAACCTAAGTTACAATTTTTAACACGTTTAAAAGCGCTCTTTTGTGCCTATTTATATCTCCAGTTATTTTACTTGAATCAATAGCCTTCAAACACAGTAATGTTTGCACACTACTGCTTGGTAGTGAATCTGGCAAAGGTAATACCTCTCAAGTCAGACTCTTGCAGTAGAGCAACATAGCAACCCATAGCATTTTTTTTATATCCTTACTTAATATTATAAATGCGTAAGTTTGTTTGGATGTAGGGATCTTTGTTACTTTTGCACGCAAAAACTACCGAACCGATTTTGATGAAATTTGGTATGTAGGTACATTAGGACTTGGAATAGCACATAGGCTACATTTATCTCGGGAAACCGCAGATGGGACTATGGGGCGTAGCTAGTTATTTCTAAATCAAAAGCAAAATCAAATACAAAATAATAAAAATATGTGTAGAGTTAAGTAGAGCACTGAGTGAAGAGCAAATAAACTTGCGCTAGGCAAGACCAGGTGGTCTAGAAAGAAAAAAGTTCCAGTGAGTGGGAGCTACGAGTCGATGAAAGATAAACTTATAGATAGTGTGAAAAAACCAGCTCGTTACTGAAGTTAGAAGTGTTTGAAGAACAGCTTAACTACTATCTGTATTTTGTAAGGAACATTACGTGCAGGTTTTACTTCTTGTAGAAGACAAAGATTATTGGATTAAAATATCTTTGCTAGTCTCTATTAGTTATTTTGTAAAACCTTTTATATAAGAGTATATGTAAGTTAAAATAAGTTTCTATTTTAACCATGAATTTTAATTTTAAATGAAACACTCTCGGTTGATTAACAAAAACTATGCCTTTTGTTATATGGGTATTAAAACGAGGGTAACAATACAATACAATAATACTTTATTGAGCACCAAAACAGGAAACAAAAGTTTACAGTTACATAAAATAGTGGTAGAACAATGGGTGGCCTTATCGCTAAGTGCAATTTCTTACAGGCAACCTTTGGATGGACAGGAAATAAAAATGTAAAAAAATAATATAGGAGATGTAGTGTACTAAATACAAAACTTTACAAATATAATAGTATACACATACAAACATATATAATAATAAATACAAACAAAATAATACATAAATATACATTTACGATAAATATTACATTTAATTGTAACGAACAGTAGCGGATATATACATATACCTAATGTCAATTTATCTAAGAGTTCTGTCCTATAATGGCTTTACTTGGTCAAGCTGTTTAGTAAAAAAAAAACAATTTTACAATTGACAAATTATTTTTACAATATTACCTACGCGTGCTAAATTTCATAGTTCAATAATAATAATAATAATAGGCCAGGGGCGACTTTGTGGCGAGTCGTCGGTGCGTGGCGACACTGAGCGTTACCCCGAGATTCTCCCTGGGGCTAAATGAGACCCCTGACCCCCGGCTTGCCTTAACTGGCCGTCCGGGGGTGGAGATGCAAGAGCTAAGAACTAAGCTCCAAGGGTGGAAGTGTTAAAGGGCATAACGCCGGGAGTAGCGTTTAAGTGAAACTGCAGCACACCTCTCGACACCCTTTAGCCACCTACACCAACGTTGCCCCTCTCGTCGCCAATGTACGGCGGCCCTTAAAGGGGGGCCGTTTAGTGGGTGGCGAGTCACCACCTGCCTAAAAATTTATTTTTATGAGGCGGAACTGGCAGTTGCCGAGGTCTCATATTATAGACCGGTTGTTATCCATTAAAAATTCACCTCAATAGCTCAATCAAAAATCATTTCCATATCTCCAATAATAGTCCTCGCACTTATCGGGGGCTGTCTTTGATTGCATCTTCTTAATGATGCACTTCCGAGATAGTCCCCGATAAGTGTTGCCCATTACATATCTAAATTAAATGCTGTGTGCTGTGTGTTGGACTCATGTCCCCGTGCAAGCCTTCCAAAGGACCGGGTGCATAACCCGTGAGTAAGAGCGACATAATAATAATAGTAAATAATATAATAGTAATAATAGTAATGTAATAATAGTAGTTAATTTCATAGTTTAGTTTCTTGTCTTAACTTGTCTCCATTCAATTGCTTCCAATTTTCCCACTGGATTCTGTTCACACGGCAAAATTATTTCAAAGGTGCCACAGTATATTATAGCAACAAAATGACAGTGGGAAATTGCCGCGAAACGGCAAGGAAACGGAAAAGCGTGAAAATTATAACTGTGGAAATGTGCTAAAGGTGGAAAAGTATTAAAAATAAATGTGAAAAATTGCGCGCACCGAGGCCAGGGTTCCGTACAAAGACTATATTTTTAATGATTTAATAACAAATGTATAGTTTTCAGATTTTTTACCGGAAAAAATCTGAAAACGATATTTTCAGATTTTTCCTGGTACTTGTAGTATAAGACAATATTACTTGCCGTATTTCATAGTTCTAGGTCAACGGAGAGTACCCTATAAGGTCCGGACTCCACCAAAGCGGAGACGAGACGAGAAGAGAGGAGCTGTGGTTTTAACAACCAATAGAAATTCGTTATTCACACATCTCGTCTGCGCTCAGCTGCAGTGGTGTATAATTTTTGTATGGCGTGATCGAGCTAGCGGAGATGTGAGCTGTGCCTCGCAAGCTGGCGACGGCCGACTGAACGCAGCGGAGACGAGAAGAGATGTGAGTGGCGTGTAGTGAGCGGCGCCGCTAGGTCGCCCGGCTCCGACCCGCGAGCCCCGCCCCGCCCCGTGCCTCTGCCACTCTTGCCACTCACCTAGTGCAGCGCACACGCTATTCTGATTCTTCAGACTTTGTTTCTTCTTTTTCAAGTAAAAGAAGATACTGTTTTAGTAATAGTGACATGGAGACGTCTGGCTTTCGTGTCAGATCGAACTAAACTGCAATCCCAAACATCGCACATATCTCCGCTACAGTCTATAGTCAGTACGCATCTCCGCTCAGCTTTGGTGGATACACCTTTGTTGGAAAACATCTCTTCTCGTCTCCGCACATCTCCGCTTTGGTGGAGGCCGGCCCTTAATTTTGATTCCTTTGAGAGTCAAAATATACGTTTTTTGCGGCAGAAACACTTTATTTTTAGTATGTTGTTGTTACGTTAACTTAGAAGTTTGATTTTTCACAGCTCCACGGGACTGTACCTAGACGTGAGTATATGGTCTTAATTTCAACTCGATACCTCCACGCGTTCCCGAGATAAAGGGCCTTCACGGATACGGACAGACAAACAGACAGACGGACAACAAAGTGATCCTATAAGGGTTCTATTTTCCTTTTGCTGTACGGAACACTAAAAACCACTGAGTTACTGGTTTATTCGATCGTCACGAAATCCCAAAACGATGAAGCCCGCGAACTTGACGTTTGTCACGTAGGGTAGGTAAATAGATAATATCAACTGATTGCTGCTCGTATTAGGATTGCCCGGCAACTACAGGGCAATATTTATTATGTCTGGGCAATGTCATAAATAAGGAAGTTCAAATTATAATTATTTATTTCGTAGCTTGTCATTATTCATAATGCCCGGGCATTATGAAAAATGCCCCTATTTATCACTTGGTCCATAACATATGTACGTACAGTAGCTATAGCTTTTTATTAACATTTTATTCAGAAAAATTACAAACTACAACATGATAATGATGAACTAAGTCGGCGTTCAACTCTGTCATAATCAAATTGTGATGGATAATCTTGAACCTCGACTCTGACGCAGGGATGTTGATTTGATGCCTCCATCACAAGGCGAAACATCAAGTTGGAATCATTTATAGCTTACGTTTATTCACATTAAGTTAGTTTACTTCTGAAGCACGTCTTAAGTTTACGTTAGTTCTTGTAATTATATTAAAGTTACTAATGTTAATGTTTCTTTTGCTTCAGCTTGCGTTAACGATAAAAATATATTACTAGCCGTGAGGACCTTTAATTGGCTCACTGTTACTTAAAGTTATTTATATCCATTTAACAGCTGGTCTTCCATAAAAATAAATAAATATATAAATCAAAACCAACATACTCGTGGTAGGTCCCTCGTATGCAGGAGGCCGTCTGCGTAGGTAACACAGCTTTGCCCGTTATTCTGCTGCCAAGCAGTAGTGCGCGAGCATCATTGTGTTCTGGTTTGAAGAGCACTGTAGCCCGCGAGATTACTGGGCATGTGAGACTTAATCTGATGTCCCGGGGTGATTGTCGCAATGCGGCGCTACGCAGTGCTGTTTATGGTATTAAAAGTTTTGGGTGGCACTGCTATTGTTATGGGCAGACGTGGCGTTTACCATTAATCGAACGACCGGCTCGTCTCATCATACAGTTTCATAAAAAAACTAATTACCTTCTAAAGTATGTCTCTATTACACCCAATTACAGAGGATTTCAGTAGCTTAGTTGGTAAAACGTCTGGCTAAGGAGGTAGAGGTCGCAGGTTTGATAACCAGCCTGTATCACCAAATATTTTACTTTTAAATTTATCTTCTTCTAACCATATTTTACCGAGAGAATTATATAGAACATATCAAAACTCAAAATCATTTGTAAGGACTAACGTATAGTGGTTGAGCTGCTATTCGTCTCAACATACGCAGGTTCTGAGCTCGATTCCCGCTACGGAGCAAAATGTGTAGGAAACGGTCTCCTCCGATGCTCTACATGTAATATCTACCTTGAATAGTACTTATTTGTATGTGTGTTTGTTTGGCCACAGGTGGGTGTGTTGCGAGTGGGGACCGGCCGCCGGAGGCCCCCGCGACTTGCAGACATACCCAGGTGAGTACTTATACTATCATTCACCATATTACGGTCATATACCGTTAGGACATTGCTGCAGCGTCTTCCTGAAAGAGATAGTTACACAGAGAGAGAGTGACAGAAAGATAATGACAGAGAGATTGACAGAGATAGTAACACAAAGAGAGTGACAGAGAGACAGAAAAAATGACAAAGAGAAAGTGTCCGAGAAAGATAGTGACAGAGATACAGAGAGAGTTACAAAGAGATTGACAAAGAGAGACAGAGGGAAAGAGTGATAGATAGAGAGAGTATAACCGTGAAACACCACGCGGGCTGTGATGATGGATGTCACAAAAATATCTGTCCAATTAAAAAACTTAGCCACTTGTTCTGCATAAATAAAAACAATGTAGGTATTCTTATTTCTGTAACACGTTATTATAAGGTTCGTTGGCTCCCGAAATTACGGAGTCAAAGCGCAAATCTGATATTGTGAATTTGATTATGCTACTCTTGCCTTATGCTAGTCGTTGTGGGAATACGCCGAAAGATACATTTATATAGGAACTAGACATCCTGCTCATGCGAGAACGGTGGTAGAGAGGACTACTGGTGGTAGGTGTCTCGTATGTGAGAGCCCGTTTGAGTAGGTACCACCGCTTTGCCAGTTATTCAGCCGCCAATCAGTAATGCGCAAGCATTACTCTGTTCCGGTTTGAAAGGCATTGTAGCCAGCGAAATTACTGGGCATTATGTGACTTAACAGCTAATTGTCTCAGGATGACGAACGTAGTGCAGCGCCGCGCAGGATTTTGCAAAACAAAGTTCTGGGTGGTGCTGTTATTGTTATGGGCTGGCGTATTGCTTACCATCAGGCAAACAACCAGCTCGTCTCGTCAATCAGTTACTTAAAAAAAGATTCATGGTGATAAGTTGACGTTCATTGCAGTTATGAACGTCAATTTATCACCATGACTCTTTTGATTGATGCCGAAAATGAATAAAGAGATTTTTATTTGATTTGGTCTCCTTCAAAGAAATCAATTGATATTCAATGAAATAGATGCAGTTACTTATAGTATTATTATAAAAAATTGTATTTACAGTGAAAAACACTGGTAGTGACTGGGAAAACAGCAGAAGAGCTCTGTGGCGTGCTTTGGATGGCAGCTCCCAACGAATCCCATTCGAATGGGACATTGATGGTAATCAAATTTCAAAAAACAAAGGAAGATATTCCTTACTCGTACGTACGTATACGTACTTGTAATAAATTACCAGGGCCCTAATTCACTATGACAACTTGGCAATTCCTTGCTTCGAAATCATGTCGATTCCTTCATTAATAATCATAGTGAATTGGGGCCCTGATGAGGTAAAGCTCCTACAAGGCGACGTATTTCAACGAAAATTTACAAATTGGCTATTGGGCAAATGCTTTTATAGTGAGACTGAATTTCTAAATAGCTAATAATAAATAATATCATAACAATTCTTCAATAACGTTTTAGGTACCAATTTTTAAATTTTTAAAAGCAGTAGTGCGCAAGCATTACTGTGTTCCGGCTTGAAGGGCATTGTAGCCAGTGAAATTACTGGGCATTATGAGACTCAACAGCTAATTGTCTCAGGGTGACGAGAGCAGCGCCGCACAGGATTTTGCAAAACAAAGTTCTGGGTGGTGCTGTTATTGTTATGGGCTTGCGTATTGCTTACCATCAGGCAAACGACCCGCTCGTCTCGTCATTCAATTACATAAAAAAAGACGTGTGGCACTCGGAGACTGCCGCGGTAAAGCTATTGGATAGCATTCGGAGTGGGGGGTGTTAGGTTATTTTCGTTACGGAATTTCTGGATTCGGTCTCCACGCTCAAGGCCCGCGATAGAAGCTATGCAATAGCTTAAAAAAAATAGTGTTGCTGACATTGTAATTTTAATAAATTGTATGAATTGACAAGGAAATACTACTATCCACCAAGCATCCACAAATATATGTTTTTACCTAACCAATAAGATAATAGGCACATCGTGGGAGAATCTAGAGCAGCGTAGGAAGGCTGACGTGTCAAAGGGAACTAATGCGACCTATTTGCATGCGGCGAGCAGATGTGGGAGTAGAGGAATTGTTTACGCGTTGACACTCATTTATATATCCTTTATATGCTTCACTAGCTGCACCCCGCCGTTTCACCTGTGGTTTCCTGGGCTAAAAAAAAAGCCTATGTGTTAATCCAGGGCATAAGCTATCGCCATTCCGATTCATCAGATCAGCTGGCTGTCACCATAATATTGCATTGTCATCGGAATTTGACAAGTAGGTATGCAGAATTTCAAATCCGTAGGACAAGAGGAAGTGGTTCTGATTCAACTTGCAAGATTTGACTCGAACCAACATACACTGCAAATTAAATAAAAGCTTGTAAAAACCATGCGGAAGCCATTTCGTCCCTGAAATTAAAGAAAACATGTAACGTTGTGTTTTATTGTATAGTAATTTTCCTACGCATGTCTTTTTAGTCCTGGCAACATCTTCATGTCCTAGCTCAGGTACTCGAAACAAGTTAGCAACGGATGCAGTGTAATCAAGAACTAACATTGCATCGAAAGGTTATTTAGCCTATACCATACCACAGTCAGCGAGCCAGTGGTGGTGAAAATCAAGTTCAAACTGCGAGCCAATCACAACGTTTAGATCTTGATCTTAGATCTTGATGAGTGATCTGGATTCAACAGGTACTCTGACCCTGAAATAATAACCTAATAACCACTACTAAATTAGTTTTTTACTCGTGGAAGGTCTCTCGTATGCGGGAGGCCATCTGGGTAGGTACCACCGTTTTGCCAGATAGCCGCGAAGCTTTAGTGCGCAAGCATTACTGTGTTTAGGTTTGAAGGGCATTGTAGCCAAATTACTGGCATATGAGACTTAATATCTGATGTCTCTCACGCGAGTGTGGCTCAGTGGGAACAAGTGCGACTTTCGATCCGACGCAGCCGAGTTCGAATCCAACTGGCCCCGCACCACTGACTTTCTTAAGTTATGTGCGCATTTAACATCTAAAAACGGTGAAGGAAAACATCGTGAGGAAACCGGCATGTCCAAGAATTTATCACAAAAAGTCAAGGACATGTGACATCCACCAACCCGCACTGGGCCAGCGTGGTGGATTATGGCCCATTCTCTCTCTATGAGAGAAGGCCCGTGCAGCCGGTGCCCAGCAGTGGGAACGTGATAGGCTGATGATGATGATGATGATCTGATGTCTCGGGGACCGCTTGTGACCGCATTTTGTGCTAATAAAAGTTCCAGGTGGCACTGCCATTGCTATGGGCAGGCGTGGCGCTTACCATCAGACGAACAACTTGCTATTCTCATTACTATTCCATACACAAAAGTTTTAGATATAGTTATGAAGGTTGAATTATTTTCAAAGATATTATCGGCAGGTTAGGAAAACTATTCCAGGAATATCCCAAATTTAATTAACATCGAACTGATTAGCACTAAAGCTATTTCAGGAATAAATTCCTATTCGAGAAATAAATCTTTATTCATTAGGTACCTACTATTCAGATGGATTCTCTTCTTTAATAAAGTTGCCTGGAAAAGATTTCTCTTACTGAAAGATAAAGTTCTACTCAACGCCCTGATTGCTAGCGATCCAGCTGTAAGTGCAGCAAGCATCTGAACTGAAATAAATAAATAAGTCATGTTACATGTCACACTTATTTTTTTTTAAGCTATTGCATAGCTTCTATCGCGGGCCTTGAGCGTGGAGACCGAATCCAGAAATTCCGTAACGAAAATAACCTAACACCCCCCACTCCGAATGCTATGCAATAGCTTTACCGCGGCAGTCTCCGAGTGCCACACGTCTTTTTTTATTTATGTAATTGAGTGATGACAGGAGTAGGTACACGTGGTAGGTCTCTATACGTCCGGTATAGGTCGGTATGCGGGAGGCCGTCTGGGTAGGTACCACAGCTTTGCCAGTTACTCTGCCGCCGAGCAGTAGTGAGCAAGTATTATTGTGTCCCGGTTTGAAGGGCATTTTAGCCAGCGAAATTATGATGAGACTTTATATTTTAGATAAAAAAAAAATATGAGACTTTATATCTAATTGTTATGAGCAGGCGCGGCGCTTACCATCAGGCGAGCGACTTGCTCGTCTCATCACTCAATTCCATAACAAAAAAAATGTCGTTCACCTATGTAGCTTTACAAGCAAATGTAGCTTCACACTTAATGTAAAATATTTATTTTCTCAAATTCATCGCAATTACTCCAACTTGTAAAGAAAAGGGCATTGTGTTTTTATCAGGCTATCTCAGAGAATACAACCGTCTATTGTAGTTTAAGTTTCCGCCTTTCGCCGCCCACACTCTACGAGACTGTGCGTAAGTTTATTTGGTTGCCCATTTTCAGTTGAAATAAATCCTTTCTACTGTCACTTTATGTGCCTAAGTTTATTTGGTTGCCCATTTTCAATTGAAATAAATAAATTCTTCTTTCTATACCCTACTAATATCATAGAATAAATAATAAAAAGACGTGTGGCACTCGGAGAATGCCGCGGTAAAGCTATTGCATAGCATTCGGAGTGGGGGGTGTTAGGTTATTTTCGTTACGGAATTTCTGGATTCGGTCTCCACGCTCAAGGCCCGCGATAGAAGCTATGCAATAGCTTAAAAAGTGAAAAAAATGCCCCCCAGTTTCTTGCCTCGTATCTTCTGAGTAGTGGTTCTTTTTCCGATACGGTGGTAGAGTCATTGTGATAACTGATTTTCATAAGTGCGTCTGTGATGCCAAAACTGAATAAAGAACTTTTGAATTTGAATAGTAATACATATAAATTCGAAATTGTTTGTGTTCGTTGCCACTCCATAATTTCAATACCCTGCGGTCACCACTTGGAAGGTGACTGTGTATTTACATCTGAGTTTCACCGAAATATTAGCTGTGTTTAAGTTTCTTAATATTGAATAACATATCAGACAGCCGACAATAAAAGCTAATATAAGATTAGCCAGAACATAACAATTTAGACTTCTTAGTGTCTAAGATTGAAACTAAATTCCTTCGAACAAATCATTACAAAGTTAGTCCGCAAGAGCTAAGACTGATTATTTACAGGCACAACTACCAACGCGGTCAGCGTGACTGCAAACCGAAAACGACTATGTGACAGACACCGCAGTCAGTAATTCGAAAGTAAATATAACCACTACCTATTTAGAAAAAATAACAACTTTATAGAATAAAATTGCTTAAATTATAATTATCATATACTATTTACTTAAAAATTCGATATTTTTACCTCCTTCTCGACATTGAGTTCTTCGTGATCGTGGTGAGTGCAGCAGAGTGTCGAAATATTGAGTTTACAAAATAAGACAAATACAGGTAAATATCCCGTTAATAAAAATGATTCTGACCTTTGTGACCATGATAAAAATATTTGAAGCACTTAATTCGCTGCTAATACAAGTCACGACTATACTGCTTTTCTAAATAATATTCATGAGTATTCTTAGAACAAACATAGTAAGAAAATCGCATGTTTGTGACGACACAAAGAATGAAAATAATCGATTAGTACTGATTACTGACACAAAGCATGAAAGGACGAACATTTTGGTACATCCAACTATTTTAGGCTTTTCTTGAGATACGCCCATATGTAACGTGTGTGGCCAAATATTTGTCGTAATAGTTTTACAGTCGTTTATCTTTTGCAGTAACACTAGCTGCTTAGGTGTGTCGGTTTAGGTCGGTTAGGGTTTTATTTTTAACTCGCGATAAAGAATGAAAAGAGTTCGTTAGACACGAAAAGATTTGGACTCGTAAAGAAATTGATTTTTCAACTCAAATACTAAGAATAAAGTCCCTGATTAGAAAGTTATTCGATTTAAAATGGTAACATTGTAAAAATATTCGAAAAAACGCATTGAATTCAGTTTGTGACTGTTTGTGTTTAAATTAAGATAATTTATATTTCTTTTTCAACGGTTTTAGTTATTTATTTAATTAGAAATTTATATTGGAAGTAGTTCTCGAAAATTCAATTTGGCAAGTAACACCTATTGAAAAAAAACATCTAAGTCCGATAAAGATTTTTCTAAATGTGCGTGATATTTGCGTGAGCACCGCCGTCGACGTCGAGATACGTCAACATGAGACTTCAACATGACGTATCGAATACGTCCAAAGATCACCTATAACTAGGACTCTCTGTTCTTATCTAGGAAACCAGAAACTACAAGGACCACGAAACAAAATAACACATGCTCATGTTTTCTTCGCTCTAATATTTTGGCCCGTCGCGTCGTGGGAATCAAACCCGCAGACCACGTTGTTTATGAGATATGATCTGACTCGTTCTTCCACTACGCCACAGAGTTGATATATAGAAATGTGTTTGTTGCTTCTCCGAAATTTCTGCCTTTGATCCCTTTGTTAATAAGGATTTTGACGTGTTTGTCGTGTCGTGGGCAAAGGGATCCACGGAATAAAAGCGGAAGAACGTGAGTGGATGTCGTGTAGCTTTAAGAAAATTTTATTGTTTGTAATATTGCTCTTTCACATTGGTACCAAAGAAAAATTTTATATATCTTTTTCCATAACTTTTTTCATGTACTCTAACAGTAATAAAATATGTTTCTTCGTTTCTTTTTTAAATATTTTTCCTATAGTCCACAGAAAGGAATCGTAGTAGCTGTAATACATATATAATACATATCCTAGTACGGCTACTAACGACACTTCTAAGTGCACATATATTTCTCACTATTTTGATCTTTTTTATGTGTTAATGTACCTACTTAGAATAAACTAATGAATTTGTATTATTTTTGGAAATAAATGATTATGATTATGATTTTTGGTGAGTCATAATATTCCCTGGCATTAATTACGCCACACTCTGTATAATGTATTTGAGGTTAGTAAATTCCCAGACTGCCACTGAAAAAATACAGAAATACTGAAGTAGGTAGTACGCGCGTGACCTCGTGATGTCTTCAAATTAAATTAACTTCAATGTTTCACAAAACAAGACTTGTATTTTTTCAGAGCTCGTAGATTTTAGTGACCTGAATAATAGATATTGTTTTCAGAAAATCTTTTCAAGAATCACTTACAAATCAGTTTGGATATAAAATGAAGTAAGAATTTATTGTATAAATGGTTTTTGATTTTGACTTTGATTTGGCTCCAAATTTTATAAACTGACAGCTTTTTGTAGTAGTTTCTCACTACAGGTCAAAAGTACCGGCCGGGGAAAAACGCAATTTGTTTAGTGTCTGGGTGATGTGGGACCATTATATATTAACTTCTTATATATTGCTATTTTTGTAGTCAGTCAGAATCAAAATTATTATTAAAAGCCGTACAAGTGCGAGTCGGCTCGCCAACCTAGGTTTCCGTACAAAGACTTGGTGTATATTTTATGTTTTATTTACAAATTTAAAATTTTCAGATTTGTAATGTATAACAAATTTTTTATTTGTAAATGGGCATAACTTTGACGACATCTCGCCTGATGGAAAGCGAAGATGCGGCCTAAGACGGAACACGCTTGCCCATAAGACGCCTATTCACTCTAGACTTTTGTAGTATAAGAAAAAGATATTACTTGCCAAATTTCATAGTTCTAGGTCAACGGAAAGTACCCTATAAATTTTGATTCCTTTGAGAGTGTCGAAATATACTTTTTTTGCGGCATAAACGACCGTATCTTTTTTTTCACAGCTTCAAGGGACTGTAGTTGAGTATATGATTTTAATTTCAACTCGATACCTCCACGCGTTCCCGAGATCAAGGGCCTTGACGGACAGACGTCTGTCTGTCTGTCTGACAACAAAGTGATCCTATAAGGATTCCGTTTTTTCCTTTTGAGGCACGGAACCCTAAAACAATTAATTTAAATCTACAATGTGTATAGTATATAGACCCGAAGGTGGCTATTCTGACCAAGGCTGGATATAGCGTATTCGAAATAGAAAATAGTTAAACGCAGACGCCGCGGTCGTTATTTCGAATGCAACTCTAGACTCAGCTCTGATTTGAATTTATAAATACGGAAGAAACTCAAATCAGGGTCCCAATTCACTACGACAACTTGGCAAAATCACGTCGATTCCTTGCTTCGAAATCACGTTGATTCCTTCATTGATAAACGGCATCTCTATGACGCATTCATATATTTATATATATGACGCGTCAAAGAGATTACAAGTTTCGCAGATGTCGTTTATTAATGAAGGAATCGACGTTTCCTTGAAGCAAGGAATCGCTAAGTTGTCATAGTGTTTATTAGGAATTAGGGCCCAGGTGAGTTTGACCTGGATTTTGAACTTTATAAAGACTCAATGTAATTTAAGTTTGAATTTGATTTATAAAATAGACAAGAATCTAAACGGAATCAAGTCAATAAATACGGTCCTATGTACATATGTGATTGTATACAAAATATTATATCTCTGTGTACCTTTTACTCGTGGTAGGTCTCTCGTATGCGGGAGGCCGTCTGGGTAGGTACCACAACTTTACCAATTATTCTGCCACCAAGCAGTAGTGTGCAAGCATCACTGTGTTCCGGTTAAAAGGGCATTGTAGCCAGCGACTTGAGACTTTATATCTATTGTCTCGGGGTGTTGAGTGCAATGCAGTGCTACGCAGTGCTTGTTATGGTATTAAAAGTTCTGGGTAGCACTGCGATTGTTATGGGCAGGCGTGGCGCTTAACATTAGGCGAACGACGTGCTTGTAACTCAGTTCTATAAAAAAACCTCTATGGTATGAGCAGATGATCTTCCGATTCACACAAGTCAGACCGAGCGTGTTAAACAACAAAGTAAATACCGTTGGATCGTGATTGTTACATACAATAGTTAACAATATACGTGAATATCTGTTTGTCTGTCTGCCGCTAATGTGATACGCACGATTTAAGATTATATCTTTATTTGTTTGTTGCTAGCGGGAGCATTTGGTTGGGCCTGTAATTTTTAAACGACTTGAAAAAAGGAGCAGGTTTTTGAATTCGATCGCCTTTTTTTTTCGTTGTTACCTCAGAACTCCGTCATTTATAAACTGATTTGGAAAATTCATTTTGCGTTGGGTTAAGCATAGCTTCAACATGGTCCCATATAAATTTCATCATCATTATCGGGTGCCATCTTCATACTGAAGTTTGGAAGTCAGTAGGCAATATTTCTTGCGATCCCACGCTGCAATTTTGACATCTCGGTAGCTTAGTCCAGTCCATATAAATTTCATCGATGATAAAATATACATAATAACTAAACTATTATTATTTTCTGAGATATACAAATATTATTAATTACCGTCATCACCTTCCTTGTTTTATTACCTTAATGATACTACACATTAATCACTCAAAAGTTATAAATTCGAAAATTAGTATGTAAATGTATTAGTGTGTAAGTGATTTGTTACTTCTTCATGGATTTAAGTGAAATTCGGAATGGGGATAGCTTATACCGTGGATGAAAATATAGCCGTTTTATCCCGAGAAACCGCGGGTGAAACTGCGGAGAGCTGGCGGGAGAAACTGCTGAGGAATCGAAACCGCAAGCTCCGTGGTGAAGACTTGAACCAAACTGCTCAACCACTATACCACACAGGCTGTCAAAAAATAAAATAATAATAAAGAGTAGATCATAGCAGAGTACACCACCAACACCAAAATATCATTATAATTTGTATTTTCCAGCACAAACAGACACTAAAACACACTTTTATGTGCACGTCTAGACAAGATCAATGAATAAATATGGTGTACAGAAAATACACAATATATTTGTGCTTTGTAAAGGTGTTGAAGCGAACAAGTAATAATTTATATAATTACGAATACTATACATGTACTCTTGTACCTACTCTACAATTACTACACTTGCTTCTCCATTCTACAATCGGACAACTAGACGATCGGCACAACAGTACCCCTACGTGGTAGAATTTCCGCCTGTTCGTACTAAACGTTTTGGGTCATCCTTTTTAGTGCGAACGTCAAAGGAGTGGAATGCCTTGCCGTCGTCTATGTTTCCGCATAAATACAATCTGGGTGTGTTCAAATCTAGAGTGAACAAGTATCTACTGGGTAAGCGTGCTACATCTTCGACCGCATCGTCACTTCCCATCAGGTGAGATTGTGGTCAAACGCAGGCACAGTCTGCTGTAAAAAAAAGCTGCGCCCCGCGGTTTCACCCGCGGTTTCCCGGGATAAAAAGCCTATATAGCCTATGTGTTAGTCCAGGATATAAGCTATTTCTATTCCGGATTTCACTCAAATCCGTTCAGCTGTACCAGCGTGAAGAGGGAAAAACACACTTAAATACAAACTTTCGCATTTATAATATTAGTGCGATGTGATGTGATTAGTGTGTGTGATTAGTGATGTAGCGTATGAACAACAATGGTAGACAATTGCATCAATATTGATGCTAATAAATAAGCTATGTCCGCTCCTAATTAACGCGTTAAGAATGTTATAATGAGAAACGCACACTACACTGTTCGTAATTACATAGAAGACAAAGATGCTTGGAACATTCCACTTCTACCAAGTAGCCAACTGATACATAAGAAACATAACATTGTAGAAAAATTTTACAAAATCTCTAACAAAAAGTGCCCCTCAGTTTCTTGCCGTATCTTCTTAGTGGTTCTTTTTCCGATACGGTGGTAGAGTCATTGTGATAATTTGACGTTCATAAGTGCGTCTGTGATGCCAAAATTATTAAAGAGATTTTGATTTTAATTTTGAATTAATTCCATAGAATCTAACTCTACCTATTTGAATTCACCTGTTTTTTACTGCTTGACTTTTTTCTTGTATTTATCGAATTTCATTCCAGTTATAGTTGGTAAACGTACCAATTAGGCCTTATGTTTCTTATTAAACTAGCCCCATCATTATCATCATCAGCCCATTACGTTTCCACTGCTGCGACACGGGCCTACTTTCATAGAGAGAGTATGGGCCATAACCTACCATGCAGGCCCAGTGCGGGTTGTTATCACATGTCTTTGAAGTTTGTATCTTGGATATGCCGGTTTCCTCCATAAGTTTTAAAGCGAGTGTTAAATCCGTACATAATTTAAAAAGTCAGTGGTGCGGTGTCAGCTGAATTCAAAACCGGGTGCGTCGGATCGTGAGTCACAAATGGTCCCACTCCCACTGAGCCACACTCACTCTCTAAACTAGCCTCTAACCCTGTAAAACCGTAAAAAAATTGTTAAAATTTGCGGTAAGTGTATTTTTTCTAGATGTTACAATATAAAATACAAATAAATTAAAAAGTTTATATATTTAAATGGGTAGCTCTTTTTATAACTCTACTATTAAGATTCCCTAGATATTTGATGTGAAAAAGTAAAGTTTCGATTCTGAGAAGGAACTCTACGGCCCTGAAAAGGAACGCAGAAGACATAAAAGTTTAAAAAGACTAAACATATGGTTCTAAGAATTCAAACAATTGTACGAAGACAATAGTGTACAAAAATACTAGTTTCGTTTTGAATTCACCAATATAAAAAGAAATATAATTTTGAGACAATTCAATTTAATAAGACAAGATTCTGAACGAACATAGGCTATTTTATTTAACTAAGTGATGAAGCGAGTAAATCGTTCGCCTAATGGTAAGCACCATGCCTGCCCATAACAATTACAGCGCCACCCAGAACTTTTAATGCCATAAAAAGCACTGCGTAGCACTGCATTGCGCTCATCACCCCGAGACATCAGATATTAAGTGTCATGCCCAGGTATTATAGGTGATATTTAGTTGAGACGCCACTGCCGACGCCGAGGACACTAAACTTGAGTCTTGCAGTACTAAAAGTGTAGGCTTGCTGAATATTTTCCTAAATGAAGCTAGTAGAAAGCTAAAGAAGTAAGAAGCTAATAGAAAGCTGTCCAACGAAATAGCGTACTGACTGAATCGCTTCACTTTTTAATCGAGTTCAAAAAAAATAGGAGGTTCTCTATTCGATTGTATGTTTTTTTGTTTGTTACCTCAGAACTCCGTCATTTACGAATTGGAAAATTATATTTGCGTTGGCAGTATGGCTACGAAGTGGTTCCATATAAATTTCTTCGAAATTTGACCTTGGACTTCGAAGATACATTGAAGTCGTTTTTTTTGATAAATTGTATACTTGTCTCTCACTTTATCTTATTGTTGATGTACCTTAGACCTGTAAACATGCGAGGGGCGTAGGTGTCCGTGACACAGTTTTATAACTACTGCGGGCACCACCTCCGACTCAGACATTGTCAATACAGTACATATTCCCGTACGTGTTTAAAACTTAAGTACCTACCTAGAAACTAGAAACCAAATTGTGGAAGATGAATAAATACTTTTTTACTATTATTATTAATAAGGTTCAGTTTGAATCAGCAACCTTCGTCCGAGCATAACAATATGTAGCATAAATTGCGGCGCTAAATCTTGTCCAATAAATTAGGACTAACAGACTTATACCCACTAACACTACAAGACTAATGCTAACGTACGGTTTGCATCACAGTCTAGCACCATGTGGCATTAGTAAATTTTTACTAGGTGGTATAATCTGAGGGAGCACGTCTGGGTTGGTACCACTGCTTTGCCAGTTATTCAGCGGCCAAGCAGTAGTGCGCAAGGATTACTGTGTTCCGATTTGAAGGGTATTGTAGCCAGCGAAATTATTGGGCATATGAGAGTTAATATCTGATGTCTCGGGGTGATGAGCGCAATGCAGTGCTATGCATTCCTTTTTTGGTATTAAAAGTTCTGAGTGGCACTGCAATTGTTATGGGCAGGCGTGGCGCTTACCATCAGGCGAACGACTAGCTCGTCTCATCACTCAGTTACATAAAAAAATGTTGGGAGACAAAAAATATGAGGACCATGGCCCCACAACATCCAGACAAAACAAATGCTTGCGCTTCTTCTCTGCATAAACATTTGACCCGTCGCGTCGCGGGAATCGAACCCGCAACCTCAGTGGTGTATGCGATTTGAGCCAACCTGCCCCACCACTACACCACAGGGGTCTTATTAAATTACTGTTCCGGTTTCAAGGGCATTCCAGTCAGCGAAATTGGCATGACGTCTCGGTGTGACGAATGCAATGCAGTGCTACGCCGAACTTTACATGGTATTAAAAGTTGTGGGTGGCACTGCAATTTATAGGCAACTGTGGCGCTTACTATCAGGCGAACGTCTCTTTGCTCAGTTGCACAAAAAATATTTCAATAACAAGGTACTAAAATGTATATGTACTGATATTCAGTGCATCCGTGGAGAATGTTCTAGTGCATCTGTGGAGAATGTGCTAGTGCATCCGTGGAGAATGTTCTAGTGCATCCGTGGAGAATGACGTAATTAATAGTAGGTAGTAGTTGTTTCCGTGCAACTTTGATGAGTTATGTGTTTTGCGATCTTCCGGACTAAGTATCAATATAGCTACAGTTCTGTTAGGTATCTTGTAGGAATCTTGGATTACGTAACCTAACAGAAGCATAGTATAAGCTCAAGGAGTTTCTAAGCAAAGATTACTTATTGGTTTCATCAATATAAACCAAACTCAAACAGAATGAACAAAGTTCTGGGTGGCGTTGGCGCTGCAACTGTTAAGAACAGGCGTAGACTATCAGTTAGTTGACGACCTGCGCGTCTTGCCTCTCATCTGATTCCTCTTGGATCATTATCATCGTACCATGGAAGGAGTCATAGAGGAGCGTGTGTGTGTTTTTTTTTATATATTACTAATAGGCAAACAAGCAGACGGTCCGCATGGATGGTAAGCGGATACCGTCGCCTATGGACACCAGCAACACTCGGGGCATTACTGGTGCGTTGCCTACCTTTAAGGACCCTTTCCACCCTTCTTTTAAAGTACCCCATGTTATAGCTCTGCGGAAAGCCTCGGGTGGAAGCCCATTCCATATTTTGCAGGTGTGCGGCAAGAAAGATCTGGAGAATTCTAATATGCTGATAATAAAGTTTATTACGATAACTACTAAACTTTGTGTAGATTGGTTAAATTTAAATTAATTTAAATTATTTATTCATAATCCTTATGTACAAACATATAGAATGATAAAAACTAAACTAACCTACAACAAAATTAAAAAATTAAATTAAATATAAAACAATTATATTCTAATATTATTATTTAAAATTAAAAATTATTTTATTATTATTATTGTGTGTATATTTGTTACCACTTAACTCTATAACGACACGGATGAACTTTCTTATGTAGGCACCTACTTTAGAACCTGGAATAGGACGAAGGTCACATTAGATTATTATACGGAGAACGTGCTCATGAACTGCACAACTGTCCCCTATCACCATTTCACCATCGGACGACTAGACGATCAGCACAACGGCACCCCTACATGGAAGAAGTCCCGCCTGTTCGTACTAAACGTTTCGGGACATCATTTTTAGTGCAATCGTCAAAGGAATGGAACGCCTTGCTGTCGTCTGTTTTCACGTGAATACAACCTGGTTGTGTTCTAATTAAGAGTGAACAAGTACTTACTGGGTAAGAGTGCTACAGCTTCGACCGCATCGTCACTTCCAATCAGGTGAGATTGAGGTCAAACGCGGAGTGTGTTGTAAAGCAAATAATGTAAATAATGTTTTGGCCGAGAAAATTAACAATTCCTTAAGGATCAAACTACAAACCTAATTCTACGCGGGCAAAGTCGCGGGTATCAAAATTTAGTTTAGTAATTTATAATTATTTGAAGCATTAACGAATACAAAGCGAAAAACTTAAAAAAGGTTTTTCGGAAAGAAATAAAAATTAAATTGCAACATTGATCTTACTCGTTGAGAAAAAGGTTTATAAGAATGAATAAGCCTTAAGAAGGGTAAAGTAACAGAATAAAAAATTTGACTCGGCTTGGTGACCACCGTAGCTCAATTGGGCAAAGCACTTCCCGCGCTGTGGGATTGAGATGCGGTTTTAAGTCCCGCACGAAAAAACAAAAATCTACATAAGCCCCAGGTGTAATTGTGTCGTATATCTGATTTAAGGAGCACAAATGTTTACAGTCATCCGTCTTCGCGTCACGAGCTTCGAGGAACAGTGTACACTGTAATGCATAAGCAAGTGGCTTTTTGTGAACTGGTGGAAAGCTTACATTTCAAGTGGTTGTACCGCGTTTTCTCCGCCTCTGATTACATTTTATTTATTCTATTTCATTCATGCTTTCTCATTCATAGATAAGTAGGCGTATCTACGCTTTTCTTTTTGGAGAGAGCAACATTTTGTAGCTTTCGAAAAACGTGGTGTTTCTTTTTGACAATATTATTTTTCTTATGTGCCAGTTGGCTACTTGGCAGAAGCGGAATGTTCCATGCATCTTTGTCTTCTATGTAATTACTAACTGTATAGTATGCTATAAAATATATATTTGTCACAAGCAATTTGAATCTACTTTCTGTGAGCTCCGTTATACATTTTGGAATTGTATTGTAAAAACGTACACAATTGCCCATGAAGGACTTATTCGTTTTACTCAGTCTAAACCTAGGTACTGCAATTCTATCCTTATTTCCAGTGTTTATGTTGTGGTGGTCACTATTCACCTTGAATTTGTGCAGATGCTTACGAACATACATTATACTTTCATAAATATACAGAGAAGGTAAGGTTAATACATTATTTTATTTAAAGACGTCTATTAATGGCCGCGGTGGTAATATACCGAACACCATGAAAGCCACGCCGTCAAGCGACTTAGTCGTATTTCGGGATGGTGTTCGGTTACCCATCAGAGAGACGAGTCTGAGCAGTTACTCTAATGCCGTCTTCCTTTAGATCTTTCATCTCCGACCAAACCATTCGAATTGCAAATTCGAATGCTAGTAAGTAGGTACTCATGGTAGGTCTCTCGTATGCGGGAGGCCGTCTGGGTAATTACCACCGCTTTGCCAGTTATTCTGCCGCCGAGCAGTAGTGCGCAAGCATTACTGTGTCCCGGCACTAGTAGGGTATTGAAGCCACCGAAATTACTGGGCATATGAGACTTATGGGGCAATGAGCGCAATGCAGTGCTATGCAGTACTTTTTATGGGATTAAAAGTCCTGCGTGGCACTGCAGTTGTTATGGGCGACCGTGGCGCTTACCATCAGGCGAACGACTTGCTTGTCCCATCACTCAGTTCCATTAATTTCCATTAAAAGAAAAAAAGGACGTAGATAGTACAATGTTTCAAATTCAATCTACAGAACTTTAAACATCATGATGAAGCTACAAGGTAATGTATGTCCTCCTTTAAGTTCCTTATAAATGAATAGTGCGTGAAGCGCCACCGCCACCGCCGCGCTGCGCTGGTGATATCATACAAACGCTATTAACTATGCTCTAACCAAGATAAATGAGTGAAGCCAATTTATTTACGCTTGCTTATAAGATTTATTTCAATGTATGTGGTAATTGTCTAGTGAATTACCATTAAATATTGCTCAAGATTGTTTATACATTGTCTTTTAAGAACACATGAATGCTTGTTTACGAAAACAATGCATATGAGTCGAAGAGTGACAATCAAGTGTTACCTGTGTACTCCTCACTGATCTGATTATTATGACAAGTATACATTTTATAAAAAAAAACCCGACTTAAATGTATCTAAGAAGAAGTCCAAGGTCAAACATCGATGAAATTTGTATGGGACCACTTCGTAGCTATGCTGAACCCAACGCAAATAACTAATTTTCCAAATCGGTTCATAAATGACGGAGTTCTGAGGTAACAAACATTAAAAAAATACACAAACCTCCTTTAAGTCGGTAAAAAATTTATACCGCAATAGCAATCAATTGAAATTAGTAACAAATTTAATTTAAATACCTATTAATTTAGTAGAATGTAGTGGGGTCCTCATATTGTTGTTTTTTGTAAATTTAATTTGCTTATTGGCAACTTTGTGAGACAGTTGACGTGTCGTGTCATGAATTTTAAATAATTGGAATCCGATCGAATTGCCACGAAGAAACATTGTTTTGTAAGGAATTTTACGAGTACCTACAAACTGAGATTGTACGAGTTGTTATTTCTTGGTCCTAAACCGTTTATTAGGGTTCCCAAAGGGTAAAACGGACCCTATTACTAAGATTTGACCAGAGCACGTCGGGAGACGATGTCGTTTGGTATATCAAGGAGAGATGCGGCGGATGGATCCAGGAGCTGAACTAGTTGTCGCTGTCGAGGTTGGAGTCAACGAGGACGAAAAGTTTCAAGTCCTTCGTGCTCCGGCTTCCGGCAAAGTATAAAGAGACGTTCCTGGCTCCTGAGTTTTGGCCCGATATTAGATAGTAGTCCGGCGCTATAGGGAGGTGAAGCTGAAGTTAATTCCCTAATCGTAGCTTTAGTGTTTATAAATTGTATATATGCTAGTCTGTAAGGTATATATTTTATGGGCCTCTGGTACTTTTAATTTGTTAACTGTATTATTGCCTGAAATAAACGAATTTATTATTATTATTATAAGACTCCGCTGTCCATTCGTCCGTCTGTCTGTCCGTCTATCACCAGGTTGTATCTCATGAACCGTGATAGTTAGACAGTTGACAATTTCACTGATGATGTATTTCTGTTGCGGCTATAACAACAAATATTAAAAAAACAGAATAAAATAAATATTTAAGGGCGATTCCATACAAGAGACATGATTTTTTTGCCGTTTTTATAGATGGTACGGAACCCTTCGTGCGCGAGTCCGACTCGAACTTGACCAGTTTTTTTCACTAGACGACTTGGGCGACGATATGGCGGGCCCAAGGCGGAAATTAGTGGTCAGTCACCGTCACCTAGGGACATCTGCAACATCAGATGCATTGCCGATGCGTTGCCAACTTCGTCAGGAGGGGAGAGAAAGAGATTGGAATAAGTGTAATCGAATTTCGACTAATACACATCTTTAATTATTATCGATTTTATTTTATAAGTAGCTGTGTGATTTTTTTTATCATTATTGAAATAGTAATGACCCGCTATGTCACAGTTTCGCTGTCGGAGGTACAACAAACCTAATAAAAAAATTGTTCAAATATTATCAAACCATATGTCAGAGATAACATGGTACGACCTCAACATATAAT
The DNA here is from genome assembly GCA_951640565.1 of Petrophora chlorosata. Classification (NCBI taxonomy): domain Eukaryota; kingdom Metazoa; phylum Arthropoda; class Insecta; order Lepidoptera; family Geometridae; genus Petrophora; species Petrophora chlorosata. The sequence goes on from OX621209.1 coordinate 14,485,577, forward strand.
AGCAGTAAGGAAACTTTAGACATGCACAAATAATTCAAAAAACCAAATGCGTTATATATAAAAAAAATGAGGGGAAACAACGATAAGCAATTAAAGCAAAAAAAATATAAAAAAGATGTATATTATAATGTGTATTATTATTAGCAGTTTCTATGGTGCTGCAAAAGCAAAAGCAGCAGGTGCACAGGGGCAGACGGGGGTTTTAGCCAGTAGGTAGTTTAGAAACAAGTCTGACACTACCCGGGTCCTCCCTTCCCGGGTGTTCATGAGATTTCCCACGTTTGCCAAAACAAAACAAAAAAAACCGAATACGTTATCATTATCATTTATTACTGTCAGCAGTAAGGGCTACTACCCCTACCTGACTGACCAATAACTTCACTATAGTGAAATAGCCCATAACCATTGTCAAAATCACAGTGGCCCTCCTTATGATCATAACTACCCTTTAGGACCTGCCCTATTAGCCTGGAATGGAGACAAACATTTTATCCCCTGTTTTATCCACTTTTTGATTGTCGAAAGTGGCAAAACATACCAATAACTTCACCATAGTAAAGTAGTTAATAACCGTTGTCAAAATCAAAGTGGCCCTCCTATGGATCATATCTACCCTTTATGACCTGCCCCCTTAGCACGGAACGGAGACAAACATTTTATCCATTGATTTTATCCACTTTTTGTGTGTCGAAAGTGGATGAAACCGGGGATAAATTGTTTTGTTTCCGGTCCGTGCTAAGGGGGAAGATAGCGAGTACTATCTCTCTTTGTACCTACGTGCTACATATCATGCTCTAGCTGTGTCCATACTGTTATTACATTACTAATAGGTTGCGTTAATTACTGCGGCGTAATGATATTTGTAGTGGAAACGAACCATTCGATTCATAAACATTATTGGCTTGTTTTGTGGTATGTGCGAGATAATATAGGCTTGTCTATCCACCAGTCAAACAGACAGACGAGCAAAAGAAACGGCGCTGTAGTCCTACAACTGTAGTAAATACGGCACCTTAATAATTCATTTTACCACCAAAAAAACCGACTTCAATTCTGATGTATCTTCAACGTCCAAGGTTGAATATCGATGAAATTTATATGGGACCACCTTGCATATTGAACCCAACGCAAAAATAATTTTCAAAATCGGTTTATAAATGACGGAGATCTGAGGCAACAAACAAAAAATCTCCTGTTTTGAAGTCGGTTAAAAATGGGAAACATTGGTTTCTAATAATACAGAATTAGTTCAGAGTTATGGAGTTGGAATATGTGCCAGCGAACAAGTTTTAAAGTTGGTGTTATCATACCCTCATTAACGTACTGTTCGTCGTGATACGAAATCTAGCAAAAACTTGTCACCAAACTGGTTTTCAATTACTGTAGTGCCCAAACGTGTTTCATTGGTCTTCGTAAAAATTCAAACTGAAGTAAGGATGTTCCCAAGACCTTCGCGGTCATAGTTGGAAACATTGAGTTCCTGTTTCATCACGAGTGGAAATACGACTCGAAATAGAAACGATTTCTTTGAATTTCTTTTTATTCGTACTCGATTGATCTTTCTAAAAAAAAATGTATAGAGAAAAGCGTAAAAGCGATCTTTTTTGCCACGATTTTATTAGGTCGACCTGTAACTACTTGTGTGAATGTGATGGGGTACTATGTGCTATGAATCTAAGGAACTGAATTTCAGCTACTTCTACGTGCTGTATCACTTGTCTCCGACAGTAAAACAAAATCGATCACACTTAACTTCCCGCCAAAAAGTCCTATACCAAAAATTATTTATTACTTGCTTTTCCCGCGACTTCACCCGCGTGGATGATAGAGGAAGCTTCTCTATCTTGTCGTTGAAGTATCTAGATTTTGAAATTTTTTGACGAACAATTTTTTGTATCTTTCGTAATAAACATTTTTTTAACATATACATTTTTTTAACATTATTTTTAATACCTCCAAGAATATGTGTACAAAGTTTCATGATGATCGGTTAAGTAGTTTTCGCGTGTAAGAGTAACAAACAAACTTACATTCACATATATAATATTATAAGTAGGGATTTGTTATGTTAATCTTACTTTTAATTAACTTTGTACGTACCTACTTGTAATATAATCTATTTTAAAGTACCTGCCCTTAATGCCCTGTCTCAAAAATCCACCCTGTATGTATATGTTTATATACAAGTATTAGTATTTGCATATTTTATTTTAAATTTGAAGCCTTGTATATTCGTACGCCTTGGGGTTTCGCTGAAAACCAGCATCTGGTGACAATTAATGACACTAGACATCTGCTGCCGAGTCAAAATCCCATTCGGCACTGCGATTCTGTTTTGTTTATTTGTATGATGTGTATCCGTTAACTATTGTCCGTTTGTTTTTTTCTTTATTAAGTTTGTTCTATATTGTTTGGTTGTCAAATAAATGTCTTTTCTTATTTTCTTTCTTTCACATAAAAATAGAAAGCATTGAATCAATCTTAAAAAAATAGTTCTAATCTTCAAAACATCATTTAGTCACAATACCTATTTGACAAAAGTCATTATCATTTAGACGAGTTTTTCAACGACAAGTAACGTAAAATTAGTTAACAATTTTGTAAGACTAATTACAATACTATAATATATTGTTTATTTAATGAATTGGTCCGCATGTTATAGCTTCTATTGCCATGCCCTATCAGGGTCATATATGTTTACTAATCTATTCATAAGACCTCTCAAAATGCACATAATTATATGATTACAATAAATAATTAAGTATTGAGTATTCTATAACACTTTATTAAAACAAACATAAAAGCCACTACATGTGGTCCCCAATGAACGGCATTGCAGTGCGCGCGCAGTATCACTGACTTGAACACAACCTGAGCAACTGGTTTGGACATAGAGTGCATATTATCAGGTTGGCAGAGCTGACAACTCGAAAATTCTACTTCCATTAGCTATCAATAAAGTCTGATTATATTTATATTGAAAAATAATTCTAATTCGTTTTGATGTAAACATTTTTATGACATCAGAAAAATAGATATTTTTGATATTTCCTTTAAAAAAGGGAGAGAGCTGCCAACTGGAACAAAAACCCTTTCTTTTCTTTCTTTCTAAAAAGCCCATTATATTATTTAACAGTAACGTAGATAGTGATTACATTTATCTTAATATAATCATCAATAAGTTTCATTAACAAAAAAATATAGGCACCACTAAACAGGTTATATAATTCGCACCTGGGTTCGAATCCCGACTCGGCCCTGCACCAATGACTTATAGTTAAGTGCAGATTTTGCACGCTCACTCTAAAACGGTGAAGGAAAACATCGTGATGAAACCCGCTTACGCGCTTTGGAGTGGTAGGCTCTGGCCGTGGTTGTAATACCACCCACCGAACAAAGCCAGGCCGTCAAACGACCTAGTCGTGTTTCGGGATGATGTTCCGTGAACCATCGGGGAGACGGGTCTGAGCAGCCGCTCAACTTCCGTCTCTCTCTAGATCTACGTGCTCCATCTTAGGCCACATCATCGCTTCACATCAGGCCAGATAGTGGCCAAACATAGATCTATTAAGTGTAAAAAAAAAAAAATATGTCACGTATATTTTCTGCTAAACAATTTTAAACAATAAGAATTCAGAAAATTTTGAAAAAACATGCGCACTCAAATGTTCCACTCGCTAAAAAATAGAAGAAAGACATCGGCGAAAACCAGTACGTCAAAGACTCACAATATTCAAAGAAATGTACGTGACATCCGCTAAGTTTCACTGAGCCTGTAATGGATTGACTATACGAGTACTCTACCTGCGGAAAAAGGCCGATATGCTAGAAGTATAAGTTTGAAGAATTCAGAGCACTTAATAACACACGCATATCACATTATTTACAGTAATAACTCTTGAGTAATGCATCCGTTTAATGTTTTTTCCGCAAACGCCACAAATTCCATGCACAACAAAACATGCCACCTCCACTCGATTCCCGCCTCTGCCGCTCGGCCTCCGAAACCAAGCGAGCACAACACAGACGCATGGCGCTCTGGCCCAAACAGACGTGTGCCCTTTACCTCCCTTCACAAACAAACTTTTTACGATAAACTCTTTAGACATACAAACTGTACGTCCTTTGCCATTGCAAACGCCATTAAAAAAATAAATTAAAAAGGTTGTGATCGTGTTCCAATTTCAATTTATAAACGTGTGTAGCTTTTTTGGCGTGATTACGTTCAGCCAGTTTTGTTTTTAATTTGATTTGGCAATGTGAAGCAAGCATTCTGCCGAGATAAATGAAAAGTTGTTTTTCTAGTGTTTTGTATGTGGACAAAAGTGTATTTTAAGTGTGTGATATTAAAGTGATTGTGCAAAATGAACGGAGTTTGTGAGACTGAGAGGGAGAGTTCTGCTTCTGCGATTATTGACAGGTAAGTCGTAAAGTTTCTGTGGGAAAGTTTTAAAATAGTGTTCTAAACTTCCTTTGTTTATTTGGAAAATTGCGTTTGAACGTTGTTTCGCATTTCTCGGATATTTTCGTGTATTCTACTTGATATTACTAGAGTTATTCAAACTCTATGTGAAGCGAACACTTCTAATCTCTCATCATATTTATGAACATATGTGTATTTTACGTTTTCTGAATTCTGTGAAAACAATCAAAATAATATGCTATCCACCAACCCGCACTGGGCCAGCGTGGTGGATTATGGCCCATACTTTCTCTATGAGGGAATGCCCGAGTCCCAGCAGTGGGAACGCGATGGGCTGGTGATGAATCAAAATAAATAAGTTTAAAATCTTAAAACGAATGTGAATAAATTCATAACATTAGTTTACTCAACACAAAGTTTACAAAATTTTTACTTAATTTTTTTATCTTGAACTTAAAAACAATACCTATCGTTAGATGCAAAGCAGAACTGGTTCCTCAACAATAATTATTATTAGATAACCAGTTATGTTATTTATTAATAACGTCATGGAATTAAGTCATTAATAATCCATTATATATTATTACCTTTTCATAAGACATTATTTTATATGCTTAAATTATTGAACGTAAAATAACATTATTATGACTGTTCCCCGCGGCTTCACCCGCAGTTTCCCGGGATAAAAAGTAGCCTTTTTCCTTTTCTACCTAAATTACTTACATACCAAGTTTCATCAAATCCGATCAGTAGTTTTTAACATCCATCCATATCTTTACAAACTTTCGCATGCATAATATTAGTAGCACTTAGAGAGATTTAAATGTTAAAGTAACAGTAACTACTTTTTATTTAATTATTTGTTTTAGTAATATCTATTTTTTTTTTAAACGATCACGTACCCCTAACTACCCCTAACCCCTAACTAGGATTCCCTGTATCTAGGGAACCAGGAACTATGAAGACCATGGTCCCACAACACCGGACACTCAGAAAGCCCAGACACGAAACAAATGCTTGCGCTATTTTTTTTTCTATGCACAAACATTTGTCCCGTTGCGGGAATCGAACCCTCAACCTCATTGGTGTATGAGATCTGAGCCAACCTGCCCAACCACTACACCACAGACGCTGTCAAAAAATATTATAGTACTTACGACTGAAAATGAAAGGAAGTGAAGTTAATAAAGGCGTAGGTGCATGTATGTAAAAAAATCTTTATTTCGGACAATACACATCTATATTTTGAAACTGAAATAAAACATTAAGTAAAACTAAACACTAAAAACAAAAATTATAAATGGAAATAACAAGTCAAAATTACAAATAGAAATTAACAATTAAAATGGTAAAGGTAGTCATTTTTTTAAGTAACTGGATGACAAGACGAGCTGGTCGTTGGACATTGCTGATTTTCAACTCCACCTCGATTTATCTAATAGCTATACCATCCCGGAAGCACAATAAATAATAATAAATTTATTGATTCTAATGGAATCATGCGTGACGTTGCGGAAATTCAAAAATGAAATCAGCGGAATTACACTACATTTTTTCATTGCGTTTCAGTAGGTAATTGTTTAAACTTTGTTTGTTACAGTATTGTTTAAACTTTCAATTACCTAGTAGCCTTAACTTTAAAGAGCCGAATAATACACACAATGTTCCGAAACGAACTGTAAAATAACTAAATTATACTTTACAATAACACTTTATTGCACACCTAATAAACACACGACAAAAAATAAAAAAATTTTAATACAAAATAAATACAAGATTAATAATGACAAAATACATTAATTTGAAGAACAATAATAATTACTATTAACCTAAATAATATAAAACAAAGTCGCTCATCCGCATCTGTTTGTTATTCACTATACATAAAGTAACATGATTTACACAACGATTTAAAAAAAAATTGGAAACAGATGTAAAATACATTCATGTAAATCACACGTACGAACCCATGGCGCGTCACTAGTTAGGTACGTATAAGTAAAGATTATTAATGTATTGTAGTACGTATTTACTTATAATTTCTTCCCACGATCGCAAGTGATTGACCTGACCTTTTACACTATTTATAAAAGGAATCGGAACTACAAAGGCGTCGCCCCCACAACACTTATATGAGTAGGCATACAAAGCACAAAACTCACTTAATACAATTCCCTGCCTTTTTAACCCGTCTGTGATATTTTTTATGTAAAAGTGAATTAACCCGGTTTCCCACTATTAATACTTGTCGTTGCGTGATGCATCGGAAGGCCACACAGTTGATTAAAAAAAATGGTTCATCGGAAGCCTATCGGTGCCTGCGTATTTGTTTTTCTTTATTCAATATTGGCATCACAGACGCACTTATGAACGTCAATTATTACATTGACTCTCACCGTATCGAAACAAGAACCACTACATAGAAGATACGGCGAAAAACTGAGGGGCATCTTTTTTAGAACATTTGTTACAATATTTTATGTTTGTTTTTGATAATATTGTTTCTTATGTGCCAGTTGGCTACTTGGCAGAAGCGAAATGTTCCATGCATCTTTTTCTTCTATGTAATTACTATATGTATAGTATACTTTTTCATTAAAATATTTTTCATAGGTGAATCTACTTTCTGTGAGCCTCTATTAACCCGGCCTTTTGACTAACCATAGTTTCTGTACTCAAACTTCAGTCTTTTGGCCTTAAAGAGTCTTTGATCACAGTTACAAATAGGATTGATTGGCAACCAGAATATTTCGCGTTGATTAATCATTTTTCCGTACAAAATGTATGGGGAAAGTTTTTCGAAATTTCTGTAATTTCTAGTAAACCTTAAATGGTTCCATTGAGTCATTTGATCCCTACAAAAAACAGGATCGATTGGCAAAAAAAAAAATTTTTGGTAATTTAGCATTTTTTTCGCTGACTACATTTCTTCCAATATTTGTGAATGCAGTTCAGAATGTCTCAAAAGTTATGGATGGTCTCCAGGTCTGGAGGAACGTTTTCTTGTAACTATAACGGTTAAGGCCCTTACTGTCCCGTTTCAAAAATCCACCCTGTATTTTAAAAGTTTTTATTTAATTTGCAATGTATATGTATGTTTGTCCGGGTGTAATCTTGCAAGCTGAATTAGAACCACTTCCTCTTATCCTACGAAGTTGAAATTTTGCATACTTTTCACAGTGCGATGACATAGCAATATAATGGCAGCCAGCTGATCTGATGATAGAGGCGCAAGGTGGGCAATGGAACTCCTAATAATCGTAAATTACTAGTGTTTGGGCTCATTTTAATCTGCTTGCGGTTCCGATTACGAATTTGTTAAAAGCTCGTCTTGAATAAATATTTTTCATTAAAAAACGTATTGTATAAAGGTTTAATTTGAATGTTAACAAATGTTTTATTGTAGTTGTATTTAAATGGGGTTTTAGTTGCCTAAAATTTAATTAATTTTAATTAATTATCTTACTACCATACGAGGATAACTTTTGTCACTGACATGTAAGTTCTCTTCTGTTTTGTAGTAGTTCAGGTAACCCACCTATCCACTACGCCACACAAGCCTTCACATTCGGACGTGTTATTTTTAGATAGAGGTTGGTAAAACCAAAACGCCATAGAACCTGTTTCTCTCTCTATTTGGTTCACAGTTTACACGTTCCTGCTAAATAAATCATGTCTTGCCTAAACTGGTTAATGCCATACCTACCTCCGTCTAATCAAAGATTTTTAAGGTCATATAGTCTCAGTTTAAAAGCAAAAAAAAAAATGTGTATGGTATAAACAGGTATACATTATACCAAAAAAACCGACTTCAATGTGTCTTCGAAGTCCAAGGTCAAATGTTGATGAAATTTATACGGGACCGTAGCTATACTGAACTGAACGCAAAAAGATTTTTTGAAATTGGTCAACAGTTGGCGGAGAAACCGGTGAACACATAAAAAAATATACAATGGAACAAAGAATCTCCTCCTTTTTGAAGTCGGTAGTAAATCATGTCTTACCTAAACTGGTTACGCCATGCCTCCGTCTAATCAAAGATTTTTGAGGTCATTTAGTCTCAGTTTAAAAGCAAAATAAGGATGTGTATGGTATACATCAAATTCGTAATAACTTAAATCTCTCAACGTACTTTTTCTCAAAACGTAGGTGCACACCCACTATATTCCTTTCACGACTTTGAAGACTGGTAGATAATGCTAAATAGCATTAAGCCATTCCTTGTGCCATTTTTAACTGACTTGAAAAAAGGAGAAGGTTCTCTGTTCGATTGTATTTTTTATGTTTGTCACCATCTCCGAACAGAACAGAACAGAACAGAGAACATTGTTTGTCAGAACGCCGGCATTTATGAATTGATTTAGAAAATTATAACGACTTCTAAGGAGCTTCCTGATGTATCTTCGAAGTCCGAGGTCAAATATCGATGAAATTTATATGGGACCACTTCGTAGCTATACTGAACCCAACGCAAAAATAATCATTAACATCTATACAAAGAAATTATCTCTGAACATACATAAAAATATATCTTCGAATTGAGAACCTCCTCGCTTGACATCGTGAAGGACATGGTAATGACTCTAGGTTTAAATTACTGCTTTAACAAAAACCACTACTAAGTGACCTTAGAAGACAAGTTTTTACACCTGCTTGTGATATTCCTCATCTGTGTGCTAGGTATTAATTTATTACTTTGAATGCTAATTTAGTGAATTATACCGAAAAACTATAATGATGGATTCACACGTGAAGTGACAAAAACATATAAAGTGCCTAACTAAATATAATATTAACAAGGTTTTTTGGAAAGAAAAATTACAACCACCGGCTGGGACTTGAACCCGCATCTCAACCTTCCCTCAGCGCGGGAAGTGCGCTGCCCAATTGAGCTACGTTGGTCACCAAATCGAGTGTAATTTTTTATCTTCCGTTATTTAATTGTCTTAAGGGTGACGTGTACGCCATCTATTAAGATAGATGAACCTTTTCCTCTACCTTATTTCTTCTCTTCTTCTTATTTTAATTGTGCGAACATTCGAAATAGAGCGAGTGTAGCTTAGCAGGAACTCGTGCGTCTTTTGATCCGACGCACCTGAGTTCGAATCCCGACTCGGCCCTGCACCAATGACTTATAGTTAAGTGCAGATTTAGCACGCCCGCTCTAAAAAACGCTGAAGGAAAACATCGTGATGAAACCCGCTTACGCGCCTCGGAGTGGTAGGCTCTGGCCGTGGTTGTAATACCACCCACCGAACAAAGCCATGCCGTCAAGCGACCTAGTCGTGTTTCGGGATGAGGTTCGGTGAACCATCGGGGAGACGGGTCTGAGCAGCCGCTCAACTGCCGTCTCTCTCTAGTTCTATGTGCTCCATCTTAGGCCACATCATCGCTTCACCTCAGGTGAGATAGTGGCCAAACATAGATCTATTAAGCGTAAAAAAATATATTTATTATTATTTATTAGCAGCTGTCAATTCAACAAAACCATAATAAAAATAAATAATATAATATTCGACAGCGCAGCATCTAATAATAAATACTTTACGATAGCAGCTGTCTGTCGATAACCTCTGAGATGAACTGTATGACGTCATACGTCACTCATACATCCATACATCCACAAAAGAACATTTGTTCGTACGGAGTCGTTATCACGTCTTTGTATTTAATAGACCATTTATCAATGTCAGTTTGACGAATGCTAGGTTTTTGTTATAAAGATTTGAAAAGCATAAAGAAATGAAAGATAACTGCATTTATCTTACACATCGGCTTTCGTTGATTCTCGGTCTACGAACGGCGTTGATAAAAAACCGCCCATTATACAAATGTAGTTAAGGTTTTATTTTCCTTTATTATTAGTGATAGCATTTGATAGATAGATTTTTGATTATAGTAATTTGGAGACAGGCCTTTTTTTAAATTACTTTTTTCGTAAGTGGTACGGACCACAGAATAAAAAAATGGAAAATCATATGTAACTACAAAAACCTATTTTTGTAGTTAGTTACTTAAGAACAATATTTACGTAAACGGATTCAAATTACAGTTTCTCAGGAGTTCCAGCAACTTTAGAACCATTGTTGTCATGATATTTTTATGTTGCAAAAGTTTTCTAAATCTCAGACCTTTTTTCAAAATCGAGTCTAAAGTTGCTAAGACCATTTCTCTATATCTTTTACAGTAAGATTTTAGCCTCAAAGATCCTCGAAGAAAACACCATGTATATTATGAATTATGACACACTTTATGAGCATGAAAAGTGAAAACGTGCTTTATTAACCAGCTGTATGTCAAATGAAAAAAAAAGCAATAGACAATAAAATCATATTATTAAGACTTTATGGCGGGAAGTGAAAAGTGATACAGTTCGATTTTGTTTTATTTTCCAAACGGGTGTTATTTTGAGTGACCATGTGTAATATCGGTGGAATATTAACCATTATGTGTTCGTAAACGTGCACGAGTGTAGGCAAATGAAACAAAATAGAGGAAACATTGCTTTTTATGTTCTCCCAAAAAGTCCATGGAAAGCTTGAATAAAGTTCCACCACTTTATTGAAGTACTAAGAGAGGGTCCGGCTTGATGCTGATGACCCTAATTCTCAACAAAAGTATACTAAATGGAATATTAAACTATCAAATAAAAACTACGTAAGACATGGCGGTATGGTCCTAGAGACTTTAACCTGCCTAAAGGGTGAACTTAAAAAAATCATATTATTAAATTACACGATTTGTAAAGTCCTTTTAAAACAAAACTAAATAATATACTTTTTAACAATTTGTTATGGTAAAATAAGATCAACAATATAACAACAAAACGTATAATTTATTCATAGATGTAAAGTGTAAATAAAATTAAAATAATCCTTCTCAGTGTGACTTTCAGCATAACCTTACGAAATTAACTAAACATAAAATATATTATTGTATTTTGAAGTGTAGTATAGTGTAATACGTAAACATAATAAAAATATTGATAAAGACATGAATTTAAGTGATTTGTAAATTAGATACATTTATGCATTATAAGGCTAGAGAACAGCCCACCTTAAAGATAAATACTTCCAACAGTAAAGTATTGAAGATATTGGCTCCTAAGGTTTGATTCTAGGAATCAAGATCTACGAGGATTCATGGTCTCACAACCCAAACACGAAAGAAAAGCTAGAGAATTTCGGCGTTTTGCAAAGTATCGAGACCGCTCTTACCGATAAGACCATCCAGTTTACCATATATGTCGTAGAGTTGTTATATTGTTATGTTTTTTGTTTTGATGTCATATAACAAGTTGATATACTCTTTTTTTATGTACCTGTCTGACGAGATGAGCTGGTCGTTTGCCTGATGGTAAGCAATACGCCAGCCCATAACAATAACAGCACCACCCACAACTTTGTTTTGCAAAATCCTGCGCAGCTCTGCACTGCGCTCGTCACCCTGAGACAATTAGCTGTTGAGTCTTATAATGTCCAGTAGTGTCGCTGGCTACAATGCCCTTCAAACAGGAACACAGTAATGCTTGCGCACTACTGCTTGGCGGCTGAATAACTGGCAAAGCGGTGGTACCCACCCAAACTGCCTCTCGCATACAAGAAACCTACCACCAGTAAAAAAAACATACTCGTACTCATATCCTCATTGCACTTATTACTAACCAAAAAATTGTAACTTAACATGACTTGAAAAAAAAGGTAAGTATGTTTACCCATTTCTTTCCTATATTCAAACTGAAGTCCGGGTGTAGAAAAGAAATGCGAAAACTGACTCTAACAGTACTTCTGAAATACGCCCGCTAGAGAAGATAGCACCAAGAAACTCAGCGGGGATGTCTCTTTTTCAACACTTTTAAAATGTCTCGAAATATAACAATGAACAATTATTATAAAAAAATGGTTAAAATTAAAAATGTAAAAACCCATTCATCCGTTTAAGAGCTACGGTGCCACAGACAAACACACATAGTGGTCAAACTTATAACAACTGTAAACCCCCTCCTCTTTGCGTGGGGAGTTAATAAAGTTATTGAAAGAGAAACCAGAAACAATTTAGAAATAAATAAATACATCTTACTTTGGTACTAAATAACTACAAGAGCGTGTGTGCCGCGTTCGTGCTACGATTTAGCGTGCGCCTTGGTGTTAGCCGACCTTTGAACGTGACCTGACGATCGAAATCTTACGAAACAAGCGACCCGCCCTGGCTTTGTACGACTATGAAAATTATACACCTAAACCTGCCTGAACCGACCGAAGAACTTATCTCTAAATGAAGGTGAAATTATAAAATTCATGACATTGTTTAAGTTAGTATTAAGATGTACAGGTACATCAGCCGCAGGTGGTGTCTCTGTTACGGAAGAGAATAGACTTAACCTATGTCTTCCCTTCCTTTCAGATTTTTAGCTTTTCTTCGAGGTAGAGAAATTATTTCAAAAGTAAACATATCCATAAAAAAAGTCTAGAAATATCTCGTTCGTGGTTGGTTCATCAAGGATTAATGTTTCGTACTTCCGCACTAGACCCGGGTTCCGAGTTTCGTACGCGCGATTAAACCTAGAGAGTATTTTCTTAAGAAATCTTGGTATAAAGGGTGGCACAAAATGGTGGGGCAGCATCATGCTTTCACTACCAAAAACCAGAAAAATACTAAAACTTATTTTTGTTAATGTTTCGCAATCCTGTTGGGAATTAAATCGATTGGGCCCCCAAGGTTTTTTTTTTGAGAATGTACTTGTTGCTTCTACCTTTTTACAAAAAACTAAAGTTGTTTTCTAAGCACATAACTGTCTGTTTTAACAGGAAGGATATATCTTGATATCCCAAAAATATTTTTTTTTCGCCATACTGTTATAGCTCCAGAGACTAAAGAATGTGGCCAACATATAAGTTTCTATTTTGACTGTGTCTTTTTTACAAGACTGTGTGATTTGACGAGCAAGTCGTACCCCTGATGGTAAGCGTCACGCCTGCCCATAACAGTAGTGCCACCCAGAACTTAATACTGTAAAAAGTACTACGTAGCACTGCATTGCGCTCATCACTCCGATACATCAGATATTAAGTCTCATATGCCCAATAAGTTCGATGGCTACAATACCCGTCAAACCGGAACACAATAATGCTTGCGCACTACTGCTTGGCGGCTGAATAACTGGCAAAGTTGTGGTACCTACCTAGACGGCTTTCCGCATACGAGAGACCTACCACGAATAAAAGTGTTTATTATTCCATTCATATTCTCAAATTTCAACGTCATCTTGAAACTGAAAGTGGCGCTATCGTATTTGTCATCCGTGTTTATTCCTATTTTTTTTAAGTTTGCCCGTTAGGGCAGGCTAAAGTCTCTAGGACCATACTGCCATGTCTTGCGTAGTTTTTATTTGTTAGTTTAATATTCCATTTATTATACTTTTGTTGAGAATGAGGGTCATCAGCATCAAGCCGGACCCTCTTCTAGTGCTTCAATAAAGTGGTGGAACTTTATTTAAGCTTTCCATGGACTTTTTGGGAGAACATAAAAAGCAATGTTTCCTCTATTTTGTTTCATTTGCCTACACTCATGCACGTTTACGAACACATAATGGTTAATATTCCACCGATATTACACATGATCACTCGAAATAACACTCGTTTGGAAAATACAACAACATCGAACTGTATCACTTTTCACTTCCCGCCAAAAAGTCCGTGTTTATTAAGATTTGTGTCACACAAACCATGGTTTTAATTTGATTTGCACCTTCACAAAGGCTCATGTAAGCCTTCTTATTCCGCCGCTGTCGGCAGATTATGTACATAAATTACTTCCGAGACGATTCCGCGGCATCTGCCAAGACAATATTATGATAACGATCATTCGAGGAATACCAGATTTTGTAGTAAATTAGGTAGATGCGGTTTTAAAGAGATTTAGTTTGTTTATTTCATCGTTTGTGTGGCTCTTCTTGGTATTTTGTTTAGACTTTGTTGATGAGAATAATATTAAATGTTTAAAAAAGATTCAATATCAATAAACAATCGTAAAAAAATGGGACATCTTTTCATCACCATCATTATCATCATCATAATTTAAATTATTTTTTAGAAAAAACAATAACCGACTTCAATGTATCTTCGAAATTCAAGATCAAATATCGATGAAATTTATATGGGACCACTTCGTAGCTATACTGAACCCAACGCAAAAATAATTTTCCAAATCGATTCATAAATGACGGAGTTCTGAGGTAACAAACATTAAAATTCTTGAAGCGATAAGACCGCGTATTGTATAACCTCAGATAAGTCTTTACTTTATATATAGAATATGGTGTTTTGATTAGTTAAAGGACGGAGACGGGGCAGCCTCATGAAGTAACTCATTCTTATATCATGCTGAGAGGGGCTGGATTATTTAGGTGTTAATGTTGTTTACTGCATTGTAGGGATCCCTTGACATTACTCATCTTTTGTTTGTTTGGCATTATACAGAATGTGATTACTTTGCTATTAATTTACATTTATAATGTTATTTTGTTATCTTAATCCCAACATTTCGTTACATGTATATCTATCTGTGGTCAACGATGTTGGTTTCACTTATATTAAGATTTTATTTTTAAGTCTGTTAATTAAGGTACTAGAGAAACTGTTTGCTGATCCTTAAATAAATTAAAAAAAAATTACAATCGAACAGAGAACCTCCTCCTTTTATGAAGTCGGTTAAAAAGGGACATACCTTCTATTGCTGAAATGTTTTTTCTTTGAGTTGTTGTCTCCTAAAACTTACGGCATTTGTGTAGGACTTCATTAAGTATTATTATTTTTTAATTACTTAAATCTCTTTTAAATCTTAGTAGTATAAAAAAGCTTTGATATTGCTATTTAAGAGCGGGGTCCTCGCGAATCATTGAGAGAATTCTTTAAACAAATTAATGTATTAACTTTACCTTTTTTGTATATTTACAAAAAGATAATATAATGTACAATAAAATTATAAAATGTATAACGGTGCTCACAGAAAGTAGATTCAAATTGCGTGTGAAAAATACTCTAATGAAAAAAGCATAATACACTCGAGAGCAATGAATCCGGGTCACTTAAAGAATGTTAAAAATCTCGGAAACTAAAAATGATAGGTTAATGCAATAAATTGTATTTAATAGACAATGTAATACTCCTTAAATGAAAGTTAAAAAAATATGAGTCACCATACATTTTATTAACACAAAATTACATAAAGAAAAAAACTGCTGATCTCTCCTTAAAACAAAAATAGGAAACATGAAATTTTTGAACTTTATTACGATTTTCTTGAATTTTAATACTTCGTATTGCCTCCTCGTGCTTCCATTACTGCGTTTACGCGGTTTGGCATGCTGTACACCAAGTTCCTTATACGATTTTGGGGAATATTCTCCCATTCCTCTGTGAGAGCAATTTTGAGCTCACGAAGCGTGATTGGGGGAGGGTTTCGTTGTTTTACGCATCTGCCTAGCTCGTCCCAAGCATGCTCGATCGGGTTGATATCCGGGCTGCGCGCTGGCCACTCCATACGAGTAATGTTCATCTCTTGAAGGTAGTCATTCACAATCCTACCTGTATGAGGTCGGGCATTGTCATGCATAAATATAGCATCCTCACCTAAATTGACCATAAATGGACCAACGTGATCATTGAGGATTTCTTCCACATATCTTACGCTAGTTAAAGAGCCGTTTTCTATGATCACCAGCTCTGTGCGACTTTCAGAAGAAATTCCGGCCCACACAAGTACAGACCCACCACCGTAGGCTACTTTTTCTTCGATGCATGCTTGCTTGAATCTTTCCCCTGGTCTTCGATACACTCTGTGTCTTCCATCGTGCTTGTAGAGCATAAATTTTGATTCGTCGGAGAACATAACTAGAAGAAAAAGTAGCCTACGGTGGTGGGTCTGTACTTGTGTGGGCCGGAATTTCTTCTGAAAGTCGCACAGAGCTGGTGATCATAGAAAACGGCTCTTTAACTAGCGTAAGATATGTGGAAGAAATCCTCAATGATCACGTTGGTCCATTTATGGTCAATTTAGGTGAGGATGCTATATTGATGCATGACAATGCCCGACCTCATACAGGTAGGATTGTGAATGACTACCTTCAAGAGATGAACATTACTCGTATGGAGTGGCCAGCGCGCAGCCCGGATATCAACCCGATCGAGCATGCTTGGGACGAGCTAGGCAGATGCGTAAAACAACGAAACCCTCCCCCAATCACGCTTCGTGAGCTCAAAATTGCTCTCACAGAGGAATGGGAGAATATTCCCCAAAATCGTATAAGGAACTTGGTGTACAGCATGCCAAACCGCGTAAACGCAGTAATGGAAGCACGAGGAGGCAATACGAAGTATTAAAATTCAAGAAAATCGTAATAAAGTTCAAAAATTTCATGTGTCCTATTTTTGTTTTAAGGAGAGATCAGCAGTTTTTTTCTTTATGTAATTTTGTGTTAATAAAATGTATGGTGACTCATATTTTTTAACCGACTTCAAAAAGGAGGAGGTTTACAATTCGACGGTATGTTTTTTTTTTTATTTTTTTTATTTTTTTTTTGTGTGTTTGTTACGCGATTTCTCCGCCAATTATGCATTGATTTCGATGATTATTTTTTTGATTGGTAGGTAATACTTCAAAGGTGGTCCCATATAAATTTTATCGAAATTCATACAGTAGTTTTTGAAAAAAATAGCAAAAACAAAAAATATAAGTTTTATCTTCAAGTCGGTTCTTGTTTTTTTCGTAACCAACTTTCTAAAGGTGGAGGTTTGTATTCGACTGCTTCACCTGCTTCACCCAGGGTTGACTTCCGGTGAGGGAACTCCTCAACGGTGAATAGTACAGACACAACATTTCGTAAATGGATTTAACCATAATAGCCTGTTCTAAATTCCATCATGACATGGCAGATACACCCAGGAGTGACTTCCGGCGAGGGAACTCTTCAACAGAGATATAGGACAGACATGAAATTTGTTTGTACATGCATTTAATTGTGATAGCCCGTTTTAAACTTCGTCATGATGTGGCTTCTAGATCATAAAAGCTTGTCTTTAAAAACTTTTTGAATTAATTTAATTAAAACTTAATTTTCACTAAAAAGGGTAAAATAAATTATTTTTCAAAAAAAACTAAACCGACTTCAAAACCACAAATGGCACTCAAAAGTAAAAAATAAATTAATATAATTATCATAAGCGCTACCCACTCATATATTTGAAGTCGGTGCCAGCCAAGTCTAAAAGGTAGTAGATAGATACTACCTACAAGTAGTACTTACTATATACATAGTATTTATCTGCTACCTATTAGACTTGGCTGGCACCGACTTCAAATATATGAGTGGGTAGCGCTTATGATAATTATATTAATTTATTTTTTACTTTTGAGTGCCATTTGTGGTTTTGAAGTCGGTTTAGTTTTTTTTGAAAAATAATTTATTTTACTTTCATTTAAGGAGTATTACATTGTCTACTAAATACAATTTATTTATTTAACCTATCATTTTTAGTTTCCGAGATTTTTAACATTCTTTAAGTGACCCGGATTCATTGCTCTCGAGTGTATTTAGTAGTGACAAAAGACAAAGATGCATGGAACATCCCGCTTCTGCCAAGTAGCCAACTAGCACATAAGAAACTTAATATTGAAAAACAAACAAAATATTGTAACAAAAGTTCTAATAAAAATGCCCCTCAGTTTCTTGCCGTATCTTCTGAGTAGTGGTTCTTTTTCCGATACGGTGGTAGAGTCATTGTAATAATTGACATTCATAAGTTTTTTTTTTTAATGTAATAGAATTACAAGACGAACTGGTCGTTTGCCTGATGGTTAGCAATACGCCAGCCCATAACAATTACAGCACCACCCAGAACTTTGTTTTGCAATATCCTGCGCGGCGCTGCACCGCGCTCGTCACACTGAGACAATTAGCTGTTGAGTCTCACAATGTCCAGTAATTTCGCTGGCTACAATGCCCTTCAAACCGGAACACAGTAATGCTTGCGTACTACTACTTGGCGGCTGAATAACAGGCAAAACGGTGGTACCCACCCAGACGGCCTCTCGCATACGAGAAAC
Organism: Petrophora chlorosata; assembly: GCA_951640565.1. NCBI lineage: Eukaryota > Metazoa > Arthropoda > Insecta > Lepidoptera > Geometridae > Petrophora > Petrophora chlorosata. The sequence continues at coordinate 14,504,103 of OX621209.1, forward strand.
CTACCACCACTATAATTAACTAATAAGTGCGTCTGTGATGCCAAAACTGAATAAATAACTTTTGAACTTGAACTTGTTATCTCAGATCTGAAATACGAACCATAAATATTACAGTTCTGTTACTTAGAAATGAATACTTAAGATATGAATTATGTACTTCATTAATTTCACGTCATAAACGCACACCACCTAGCTCCGCCGCTGTCGGCTGATTATGTACATTAATCACCTCCGAGATGATCCAATGATCCCTCCTACAGCTGAGACAATATTGAGATAGGTGATAATTAGAGACGTAAACCTTGTCAATTTTGCGGCAAATTACAGAAATTGTAGAAAGAGTAGCAAACTTACCTATTTACTTGCTTACCAAGTAGACGAAATGCTTTGTTCCGAAAAGGAAACAAATATCTTTATCTTCAGTATTGCTTACCATCAGGCGACCGATCTGCTCGTCTCGTCGTTGGGTATAAAAAATCCCATAAATAAATAAATAATATTTAGAAAAAAACAAATCCCAACTTCAATGTATCTTCGAAGTCTAAGGTCAAAAATCGATGAAATTTATATGGGACCACTTCGGAGCTATACTGAACCCAAAAAAGAAATGAAATGAAAAGATAAATGAAAATGGATTGTCCAAATCGGTTCATAAATAACGGAGTTCTAAGGTAACATTAACAAACATAAAAAAATACAATCGAACAGAGAACCTTCTCCTTTTTTAAAGTCGGTTAATAAATGACTACATCCATTCTATTTCATATACTCACGTATCCCCGGACCTCCCGAACTCTGCCGAAACCCAACTTGCCCTTGGCCCTCAGTAATCCGCCTAAACAATATCCGCCTTGCACGGCTTCGGCGGGATAAACTATAATTACTAATCAGCTTTGTAATTGATTAATTTGTCACACTGTCAATATTTCTGATATGAAGTACGAAAAAAAATATTAAAAAGGGTGTGTACCAAATTTGAGATCAATCAGTCAACAAGAAGGGGGTAATAATTTTAATTACAAAATTTGACCCAAACAAGGCAAGTTAAATAAAACCGTTTTTAAAAAACGGGTAATACCATTTTGTATGCGTATGACGACATCTCGCCTGATGGAAAGCGAAGATTTGGCCTGAAGCAGAGCACGCCTGCCTATGAAATATTTAATCTGGAATTAAAAACTTACGTGTTGCAGTTACATATTTGGAAACAAAGAAGCTGGTAGAGCGCTCCACTATTACTATTTTATTAATTTTATTTTTTTTGCTAAAGCTTCACACTTTTTATTCTCATTTGAATCTTTTCATGGAATCCTCATAGCGACATTTTCCGAAGTGCTAGGAAATTAATTTCTAATTAATTTCCTTTGTTTTACTCCTAATAAAAAATAACTGCCTTTATTAGATTTTTTTACGTATAATGAAAGACAAAGACGCCTACAACATTGCGCTTCTACCAAGTTGCTAACTGTTAGTTGTAACTGTTGTTGTAACTAACATAAGAATTTGAAGAAAAATACACCGACAGTTTCGATTGGAGTAGTATTGTTTTCATACCGGCGGTCATGGTCTTGACAGATAGACTTGCCAAAAAATGCGTCTGCTATGACATACATATCATACATTATTATTTTTTGACAGCCTCTGTGGTCTAGTGGTTGGGAAGGTTGGCAAATCTCATACACCACGGAGGCTGCGGGTTCAATTCCCGCGACGACGGGACAAATGTTTGTACAAAGAAAAAAAAGCGCAAGCATTTGTTTCGTGTCGGAGGTTGTGGGACCGTGGTCCTCATAGTTCCTGGGAATCCTAGTTACAGTTAGAGGCCAGAGGCCTTACTCTAAAAAAGTAATTACGATCTTCGTTCTGTCGGATGAAAGGCACAGCGCTATGCAACAGGCATAAGAGTGCCCCTTGGGCCCCTTGGATCTATGTATATGATCGTTGGGCGTATTTATTTATTTACTATTCCCTTTGAAGTTCCCGCTCATCCGCCCACACTCTTCTCAGTCTAACAGCTCCATTAACAGGATGTAAATATTCATATCATCTCATAATTTTTGTACTACATAATAATTTTACCTACATAATAGTTTGTAACTAGCACATTTTTTTTGGGAGAAGCCACTGGCTCTCGAAACACAGTTTAAACTAGTTCGAGAGCCTATGGATTCAATACTACTCTGTAGAAATATCTATTATGTCACAATAAAAAAATATTATTTATTTATTTATTTATAAAGATGTTAAAATTCATATTCCGCACGTTAACAGTTTATCTAACAGCGGAAATTAACGTTAACAACTTTTAACTTTACTGTTAACAAGTGAAATGTTAACGAGTTTTTCTTTTCATATTTTAGGCTTCGTTTTAATTTTGCAAAAAGAGCAAGCAAAGAATCTAACAGGTCAACTTTTACTCAATGATTCATCCTCTTTCTCTGACACATAAAATAAATCAAATCAATCGATATTTTCAATTTACTTTCTGGCGCTTCGCCGGTCGCTGCCGCGGCACGCTCGCTTCCCTCGCTCGGCTCGCGCAATGTGTGATCACTGCTCAAACATAACCTAGTCTTTGAGGCCGTTTGTGTTGTCGAACTAATACAAAGAGGATCAAATATTTATTTATTAGAGCAATTAGATGTAGAATAATTACACACACGACAAATAATTTTGTCCCTTTTAGAAATTTCTATTTAGAATATTGTTTACTTACTTAGATGAAAAACTGCACTTGCCTATTAATTATTATTATTAGCCATTTATGTCCCACTGCAGGGCAAAGGTCTCTCTTCCCTCCGTCTTATCTTCGCGGTTTAGGGCTCTAACAGGCCAATCATTGCAGTAGGAATCAAGTTCGCCCGCCATCTTTTTCTGGGCCTGCCGCGACCTCTTTTGCGATTTTGGGGGGCCTATTCGGTGGCACTTTTTGCCCAAAATTCGTCTGGCATACGGCAAACGTGTCCGGCCCAGTTCCACTTTAGAGTATGGAAAAATATGTTTGATATGATGATAATCAACACGCCTGCCCATAACAGTTGCAGCACCACTCAAAACTGTTTTGCAAAATCCTGTGCGGCACCGCACTGCAAAATACAAGTGTCCAAAAAAATTGCTTGACAAAATTGAAAATTCCACACGGAATATTAAATACATTGACGCTTTTTGAAATACGTGACGATTTTAATTTTCACTTTATACGGTCATTATTACATGGACTTCCTTTGGCGGGACATTGTTATTTTTTTTTTTAATTTTGCTCGCGACATAAAAATGTTAAAGCCAGTAACGTTTTAACACTTTTGTGGAATATCTTTGATATATTTTCCTCAATTAAATAAAAGCGTGCGGTGAAAGGTGTATGAATACAATTTTTTGATATGCTGATTTGGAAAACATGTCGCTATAAAACTAGGTCATGCTCAAAGACAAATCAATAATGTATAAACCTTTTTTTTTGGTGCGCATGCATTTACTATGTTTCGATTTAAAGGGCATTGTAGCCAGCTAAGTCACAGGGCATATGAGACTTAAATATATGATGTCTCGAGGGTGGTGAGCGAAATGCATCGCTACGCAGTGCTTTTAGTGTATGTGCAGCGTGGCGCTTACCATCAGGCGAACGACTTCTTCAGCTCATCACTCATTTCTATAAAAAAGTTAAATACCATTTACATTATCACCCAAAATACTTTTTTTGCCAAAAGTTTTTCAGTTCCTGCCAAAAGACTTTTTTTTTATAACTAAATGATGAGACGAGCACGTCGCTCGCCTGATGGTAAGCAATACGCCTGCCTATAACTGTTGCAGCACCACCCAGAACTTTGTTTTGCAAAATCCCGCGCGGCGCTGCACTTCCCTTGTCATCCTGAGACAATTAGCTCTTAAGTCTCATAATGCAAAGTAATTTATCTTTTTTTTGTCTGTTAGTTATCCTGTCTCAGTGTTGTATAAAATAATTGTGTATATACATATATACCACTACCATATTCCCTAAACAAGTCCTATATTTAACTCCCGAATATAACTGTGAGTTAAATCTCCATTGTGAGCCGACAGACAGACAATACCTCCAACAAACGAGGGTAGCGGAATACGCTGACGGAATGTTTTGTTTGAAGATATGTCGCACACAATGGCGTTTACGAAAGAGTTATGATAATAAAGAATAGGCACTTGAAATGCCTATTGTTTTGAACTACACAGTTGTTATGGGTTTTAATTCGTGTTTTTACAAGCTTTTTTTTAACTTGCAATGCATGTATGTATGTATGTATGTATGTCCGGAAAGGTGGGCCAAAATAGCTACACATTGGGTGCCTGAAGACGGGCGACGACGCCTAGGAAGGCCCAGAAAGCGTTGGTGGGACGATTTGGACGCTTTCCGGAGTGACTGGCCCGAGATCGCAATGAAGAGGCATCCATGCAGAGAGATGGGCGAGACCTTTGCCCAGCAGAGGGAGGTTAAAAAAAAATGTACGTATGTATGTATGTAACTATGTTTGTTCGGGAGGAATCTTGCAAGCTGAATCAGAACCACTTACTCCTACGGAGTTGAAATTTTGTATACTTGTCAAAGTCCGATGACAATGCAATATTATGGTGATAGCCAGCTGAACTGATGATGGGGACGGAAGGTGGGCAATGGAACTCCTTGGCGGATAATCGTAAACTACTAGTGCTTGGGCTCATTTTAATCTGCTCGCGGTTCCGATTACGACATGACATTGTCAAAGTTAAGCAAACAACTCATAAATAAAATAAAGAAAAACCTTGAATGTCTTATACCCAGAAAGCCGCCAAGCTAAAATGGGACTGGGTTGAACACGTATGACGAATGTCAGACCAGCTATGGGCATAAATCCTTAGAGATTGGGTTCCACCCGGAGCAACACGATTGCGTGGCCGGCCCCGCTGTCGGTTGCAAACAAATACCCTACGGTGACTTAACCCCCCTAAGTTCCCAAGAAATATTCTAAATGATGGTTAAGACTGCATCAAAATCCATTGAGTTTTCCTACTTATCTTACTTCCTAATCTTCCTGTCGAACTAATATTATTAATGCGAAAGTTTGTGAGGATGGATGGATAAGGATGGATGGATGTTTGTTAATCACGCAAAAACTACTAAAATGATTTTGATGAAATTTGGTAAGTCAGTTTCGGTCCAGGAAAAGGACATAGGATTCTTTTTATTCTGGTTTTTTTATCACAAACATAGATCCTGGGATTCCCTGTGTCTAGGGAATCAGGTACTACGAGGACCATGGTCCACAACACCCAGACACTAAATAAATGCTTGCGCTTTTTTTTCTGTGCATAAACATTTGTCGCGTCGCGGAAATTGAACCCGCAACCTCAATTGTCAACGTTTGTAAAACCGTAACAAATGATTAAAATTACATTTTGAGAGCTTTTATTTGCATATTCTTGGTTCAGAAGAGTTCAAATAGTGAACCATGAACTAGTTCTTTTTTCTCTACAAATGTACCTATTACTTTACGAACTTTACTGTTTACTACTACTGTAACAGTAATATAGTAGAGCAGCGAGAATATTTATGATCTCCGCATTTTCAAAGAGAGATCTACAATTTATGTATCCTAACGTTTTAAATTTCATCACGTGGAGTAGCAGTATGTACTCTCGCACCGTCATAGCAAATATAAAATGTAGGTAATATTGTTTGCAAGTGTTTATGCTTTTAATGTACAATAGGTAATAATAAGTAATCATCATCAGCCCATTACGTTCCCACTGCTGGGACTCGGGCCTTCTCTCATAGAGAGAGCACGGGTCCCTAATCTGTTATAATATTACATAATAAAATAATTGTTAGTAGAGCTGAAATAACTATATTTCTTTTGACAAATCTCCATACATCATCACACCGTTGCTAAGGTTACATCAGATATAGGTTTGTAAGATTTAGAGGTTTTACTGCATTATCCCCCAAAACCCAAAACGAGCTGGAGGCTTCCTGTTCCGTTCAGAACGCCGAGGGGTCGGGGACGACGCAGCCGGTGCAGTTGCTTCAGGCAGCGCAGTGGCCGCGCTCTGAGAGGGCCCAGGCTGTGGGTCAGTGCTTGTGCTAGCTGCGTTTGCGTTTGTGTTGCGCTCTGGGGCCTCGGGCTCTATCTGTGTTTCACCTCCTGCACCAGCATCACCTGCACATAGCTCCGGCACAGGTGCTTGATAGCACGTATACTCTCCAACACGATTTCTTAATTGATCGGCATGTTTTCTTTTGATATTTCCATTAGTTTCAACTTGATATGAATATACCCCCGATCGCTGTTTTATTATACCCGGTTCCGAACCCTTTTCAGTTGGTTTATTAACCCATACTTTATCACCCGGTTGGTACTCTGTTATTTTAGTACTTTTATGATGATCTCTAAGTTCTTGGAATAGCCGTGCTTTTTCTAAGTTCTCATGAACGTTTGGTTTTAACAAATCGAAAGTCGTTCGCATACCTCTCCCAAACATCAACTCGAACGGAGTACGGTTTGTGGACTGCCGTGTAGTGTTTCGGTAGGCCTTAAGAAATTTGTTAAGGCGCTGATGAATGTTCTGATTTCCATCTGCTGCCGACAGTCGTTCTTTAAAGGTACGTACCGCACGTTCTGCTAGTCCATTTGTTCTAGGGTGATACGGCGTAGTTCTTATATGTGTGATACCAAGTTGTTTGCAATAAGTATCAAATTCTCCTGCTATGAATTGTGGTCCGTTGTCTGATACTATATAACGTGGTATTCCAAATATTGTAAACACGTTATCTAACTTGTTGATGGTGGCTGTTGTTGTTGTCGTTTTCATCGGTATAACTTCTAGCCACTTGGTATAGGCGTCAATCACTATAAGCCACATGAATCCAAATATAGGCCCAGCAAAATCGATGTGTAGCCGGTGCCAAGGTTCCGGTGGTACTCCCCATGGATAAACGGGTGTTTCTTTTGTGTTTTTGCGAGATTGTTGACAGTACTTACAACGTTTTGATAAATCTATTATGTCTTTGTCGATATTAGGCCAATAAACATGTAGTCTTGCTAAGGACTGCATGGCGCTTATGCCATTGTGACCGTCATGGAGCATTTCAAGGATATCTTTTTTTAGATTTTGCGGAATACACAATCTCCCGTTCCATAACACAATTCCATCTTCATATGATAATTCATGACGTTTTTCATAAAATATGTAAAGTTCGTTTGGCAGTTCTTTTTTTTCCGGCCAATGACTCGTTATAAAACCTTTTACTTTGTTAAGTACGTTATCTTTTGAGGTTTGTTGTTTAAGGTTTTTACGTGACACTGGAATATTTTTGAGCCTAAGATTCAATAAATGTGCAAATTTTGGAAGACCGGTTCTCTCTTCTAAAGCCATGTCTGTTTTACTTAGGGGCAGTCGGGAAAGTGCATCTGCTGGCGTATTTTCTTTGGCTGAGTGGTAGCGAATATCGTACTCATAACTGTTTAAAATCATAGCCCATCTCAATAGTCTGTTACTAGCTACTTTTGGCGTTTCTCGATCTTGGTTAAAAATTCTTTCCAATGGCTTATGATCGGTCAGCAAGGTAAACTTCCGGCCGTATAAGTAATGATGGAATTTTGTTACTGCATATATGATTCCCAACGCTTCTTTGTCAATCGTTGAATATCTGCGTTCTACTTCATTTAATGTTCTAGAGGCAAAAGCCACAGGTTTCATTATATTATTCAGTTTATGGAATAATACCGTCCCAAGTCCTTTATCGGATGCGTCACTGCTTAGAAATATCGGTAGATCTGCGTCATAATGTGCTAAAGTTTCAGTTGAAGTGAGTATGTTCTTTAGATCATCCACGATATGAGTATCTTCTTCTGTCCAATTCCATCGTTGACCTTTCTTTAATAGTCTGTACAGCGGCGTACATTTTACATGAAGCTTTTCAATGAAACGACCGTAGTAGGTTATAGAACCTAAAAATGAACGCAATTCAGACACGTTTTTCGGAATTGGCATGTTTTTAATTGCCTCAATCCTTTCGTTTGTTGGATGTATACCTTCTTTGTCTATTTTATGGCCCAAAAATGTGACACTTTTTTGGAACCATGAACATTTAGATGCTTGGCTTTTAACACCTGCTGCTGCCAATCGTTCTAATACTGCTTTAACACGTCTCACGTGGTCCGATAGAGTTGAAGCCGTTATTAAAATGTCATCTAAATAGCATACTGTGCCATCTAGGCCATTTAGTATTTGATGCATGATTCTTTGAAAAACAGATGGTGCAAATGATATACCAAAAGGTAGGCGTTTATATTGGTAGTATCCCTTATGTGTTGCGATTGTTAAGTACTTTCTGGAGTCAGGATGAACAGATAGTTGCAAATATGCGTCTTTAAGGTCGATTTTCGTAAATAATGTTCCTCCAGCCAATTTAGATGTGATCTCTTCAAACCTTGGTAGTGGATAATCATCTGTTTGCACATATCGATTTATAGTTACCTTGAAATCTGCACATATTCGAACATTGCCGTTTGATTTTAGAGCTACGACTATGGGAGAAGCCCATTCAATCGGCGTTGTCATGGTGTCGATCTGTTCTATTACGCCTTCTTGGACAAGCCTTTCTAGTTCTTTGGTAACTTGGTCTCGTAGAGCTAGAGGTACTGGACGTGGTCGGAAAGCCTTTGGTTTGACTTCATTCGCAATGTGTATTTTTGCGCAATGACCATTTATAGTTCCTAATTTTCCATCGAATAACGTTTTAAATTCGTTCAGCAATTTCTTTTCTAATTCCGTTGTCGTGTTTACTTTTCTGTCTAGTGTTTCCTCTTTTTTTATGTTACATAGTCGTGCTCCTTCTGGCATAGGTAAACCAAATTTAAGACACCAGTCCAATCCAAATAAAGGAACATCGTTTTGCTTTGTGACGTAAGTTTCCAAAATATTTGTCTTGTTAAAGGCTGTAACGGATAGTTTACATAGGCCCATTGTTTCAACTTCTACATCGGTATATGCCACCAAGTTTTTGCATGGTTTTAGCTCTGGTCTACCAATATGTTTCCACAATTTTCGTCCTATTACTGTATGGACCGCTCCAGGGTCATAAAGCATTTCCACATCCTTGTTGTTTAATTTTGTAGAAATCATAATTTTGGTGGGGCGTTTTTGTGAACTTTTTATGTGATAAGTGTTTGTACTTTCATCGCTCTCACTTGAAGATTCAGAGTTATCGTCATTCAAACGACGTGTTCCGTGTTGTTTTGTTTTTGTATATCTTTTTGAGAGGCAAACTGAAGAAAAATGATTGCTTTTCCCACAATTATTGCAACGTTTCCCTCTTGCTGGACACTCCGAAAGATATGAATGGTATTTATTGCCACAAAAAATGCAGTTTCTTACTTTTTTTGTTCTTGGACTTTTCTGTTTATTAAATCGCTTTGAAATTTTGTTGGCTGTTGTTATTGGTGTTGTGTCCTCCAAATTGTTCTGAGTTTGAGTTTGAACTATATGTAGAGTTTGTATTTCTGCTTGTTCCAATTCTCGTGCTGTTGCTAATACATCGGCCAGTTTTGAGCTATTGTTGGGATGACATCGGATTATTTCCTTTTGCCATTTTATGTTGTTGATGCCAATTACAAGTTGGTCTCGGATACGTTCCTCTAAATTAGGACCAAACTCGCAGTGACCGGCTAGTGCACGCAGTTCTGACACAAACTTTGATATGGTCGTATTTTCATTCCTTTGTTTGGAGGCAAATGTTACACGTTCTGATAAAACATATGTTCTTCTACCATACTGTTCGTTTAAAACGTCCACTATTTCCTCGAACGTTTTCTGTGTAATGGATGTTGGACGGAAATGATCAACGAGTACCTTAAACGTTCGTGGTCCTACTCTGGAGAGCAACAGCTGTTTACGTTTGTTGTTATGTTGTTCGCTGCTTCCATCAAGGCCGTGTAGTTCAAGGGCGATTTTAAAACGTTGGATATAATATTCCCATTCTTCCACTTTTTCATCGAATGATTCAAAATTAAACATTTGGGACATCTCGTCGCCAGAAATGTTATAATATTACATAATAAAATAATTGTTAGTAGAGCTGAAATAACTATATTTCTTTTGACAAATCTCCATACATCATCACACCGTTGCTAAGGTTACATCAGATATAGGTTTGTAAGATTTAGAGGTTTTACTGCATAATCCACCACGCTGACCCAATGCGTGTTGGTTGATGTCACATATCCTTGGATTTTTGTGATAAATTGTTCAACATGCCGGTTTCCTCAAGATGTTTTCCTTCACCGTTTTTAGAACAAGTAACTTAGAAATTCAGTGGTGCGGGGCCAGCGGGATTCAAACTCGTGTTCGTCGGATTGAAAGTCGCACGTACTCTCACTGAGCCACACTCACTCCTTGCTTCTTATTTTTGATGAATTGATTTAAGAATCGCAAATGCATTCTAACAAAATTACTGTGCATAATAACAGAACTCTACGTATTGTAGAGTAGCGATAATATTTACGATCGGCGTTCCTCCGCTGCAGTAGGTATACAGTCGGCCGACCGTGACTGCACTAAAATACCGTGAACATTTCATCTTGTAGAGAACGTTTGTTTTGCTCCACGTTATGTTCATCTACATGTTTGTCTGGCTCTACGATTTGTTTGCTCGCTTACAATTATGTGGAACTGGTATCCAAAACATACCTACCTATAACTACGGCCTCCTCAGTTTCTCGCCGTATCTTCTAAGTAGTTCTTTTTCCGATACGGTGGTAGAGTCATTGTAACAATTGACATTCATAAGTGCGTCTGTGATGCGAAAACTGAATAAAAAACTTGATGGCCAGTAGTTTAAACATGGCATTGTTCGGTGATATTACAACTGCAGACGGAGCCTACCGCTCCAAAATGCGTACGATGGTTTCCTTTACCGTTTTTAGAGCAAGCTTGCAAAATTCGCCTTTCACGCACCCGAGTTCGAATCTCGATTCAGCCAGGGCTGAATCGAGATTCGAACTCGGGTGCATCGGATCGCAAAGCGGAAAAGGTTGCGCATGCGCCGCCCATTAGCCGACCCAGCGCAGCGCTGGCGCCAGCGCCGGTCGTAAACAAATCACCATATTACGGTCCATGGTCCATAAAAGGGTTGCTACATTACTCGCAACCGGACGTAGACTGAATGAGGCTATGTTGTAATTCTAATCGCTGTCAAAATTCAAATAAGGACCGCTCTGTTAGTGTGTGTGGCCAATGACAAGGCACAGTCAATAAAAGATTGGCGAGCCAGTGGAACCACACAATAACATCACAATAATATTATAAGAGGGACAGCGAGTAAGGTTCAGTGGGAGCACGTGCGACTTTCGATCTGACGCACCAGAGTTCGACTCCCGCTGGCCCTGCACCACGTTATGTGCAGATCTAACACACGCTCTAAACGGTGAAGGAAAACATCGTGAGGAAACTGAAAGGTCCAAGAATCAATCACAAAAATTCAAGGACATGTGACAACCAACCCACACTGGGCCTGCGTGGTGGATTATGGCCCATAGAAGAGACGGCCCGTGTCCCAGCAGTGGGAACGTGATGGGATCATGATAATGATGAGCAGGATATTAGTAGGAATAGCATAATAATAATCTAATCATACATTTGTTTATTAATTATTCATAAACAATCCCATAAACCCGTTTATGTCGAAACATTGAGTTGATTAGTAGGTCAGTGTAACGCTGACGAAACATCTGTTAGGAAAACAAGTATTTCTCAGAAAATTTGTATGTATAAATAAATGATTATGTATATTATTTATTTACCAAATATGCGCACGCACCGACACGCGGTACGCGGATAAAATACGTAACAGCAACAAACAAAATACGTTAGTATATATAGATCCTAAAAAAAGGAAATTATATGTTTTAGCACTTGAAGGTTATTTCCAAGATTTGATCCTTATCCGTGAGTTTGTCGCGGCTGGAGCAGACCAGGACCACTGATTTCAAGTCCTACGCGCTCCAGGTTCCAGCGGAACACGCGAAGATGTTCCTTACCCCGGACTTCTGGCCTGCAGGAGTAGTCTACCGCCGTTATAGGGAAAGTAGCCAGAAACAATAATTACTTATGTGTTGTGTCGTAGCAAAATAATATACTTAGTTATTGTTTTATATTTTTGTATATATGTTAGTCTGTAAGGTATATTATTTTACGAAATTACTGGGCATTATGACGCAACATAGGACTCAACAGCTAATTGTCTCAGGGTGACGAGCGCAGTGCAGCGCCGCGCAGGATTTTGCAAAACTAAGTTCTGGGTGGTGCTGTGATTGTTGAGCTGGCGTATTGCTAACCATCAGGCAAACGACCAGACATTCAGTTACCAAAAAATCCATGGGCCTCTGTTAATTTTACTTTGTTATACTTTAATACTGCCTGAAATAAATAAATAAATCAGCAGCACTATAAATTTAGAGCAATAGTGCAGAATGTCATTTTATGCAAAAAAATTAACGGCGTTCACCTAGCTAATTTATACAATACAATACAAAAATAATGAAATATATCGTGCAATTGACGTTTAAAGGGCAAAAATATAACTTACGTATAAAAAATCATACAAAAACCCTTTGATTATATATTTTTCGACACGTTTCATAATTTCGGAGTGGACATATTCACCCCGTAGGTAAACAAATGACGTAGCCACTTTCAGTTCTAAAGGTCACCACGTATCAGGGTCCGGGAGTCTGACCCCACTCGCCACTGATCAACAAAACAAAACAACAAGTTATGTAAGAGCTGACGATAGGGGTCGCGGGTTCAAAGCCCGGCCACTGATATGATCATTCTCTAAGCCTAAAGAACTTTAGCTAAGTTAGGTGTTTGTAGGAAACTTACGTGCTCCCTAAACGTTTATTGACCTAAGGGATTCGTTCCACATTTTTGTTAGATCTAGAGCGCTGCCACTTGGAAGTTATAGGTACTCGAATCAAGAAAAGTTTCTGAGACAGTCTGTTGTTATATTTAAGTACGCTTTGTTCTTTTATTCTCCCTTTTCTGTTCTAAAATCAATTTATATAGTCGATCGTCTCTCGTCACCTTCAGACAATAGCTCTTAGTCTTTATAATACCCAGTAATATCGCTGGCTACATTGCCTGAAAACCGGAACACGGTAATGCTAACGCACTACTGCTTGGCGGCAGAATAACTGACAAAGCGTTGGTACCAACACAGACGGCCTCTTGCACACAAAATTATATACCTACCTACATATTAATATTATTAATTTTATAATTTATGAAAGTTTGGAAACTATTGTGAGTCGAATTATTCATTATAAATATAAACGGCTACACTCACGTTATGATTGTGTCGGAATAACTCCGACCAGGCTTCGGACAATTAGAATGTCCTTCTTCCGGGAGTTTACGCTTTGGATTCGCGGCGCAGACTCTCGGAAGAAGGACATCCTAGTTGTCCGAAACCTGGTCGGAGTTATTCCGACACAATCATAACGTGAGTGTAGCCGTTTATATTTATAATGTTTATAATTTATGTACAAATATAAAGCTAAAGCTTTTATCATATCCATTTCCTACAGACATCATCCGCTCTGTTCTGACACACCTTCCTTAGCGATACGTCATCAGGTCGTCGACCTCGGCAATAGCTCGCCAATCGCTTGACGCGATCCCAATACACTCACCTACCTATAGCTACGTACGTGTACCTACATACTTCTGCCTGATTCACACTGTGCGAGTTACTGACTAGACAGTTGATAGTTACTTGTTTTGGATACTTTCATCAACGTTAGGCAGGCATTGAACTGAGACTAGAGTTTAGTAAGTGCTAGAACTTTTGTTTGAAATGGGTTTTGTTATATTACTTTGTATTGTAGTTTGTAGTAGTTTGTAGTGATAGGCCTCTTACGCAAGAATCCGTCTTGGGATGTACCACACCTCTTCCAGATAATAAATTTCACCGCCAACCAATATTATGGTGTGCAAACATTACTCTGTTCCGGCTTGAACGACGAAACTGAGTATTATGAGACAGAGCTACTGATGACCGCAATGCAGTGCTACGCAGTGCTTTTTATGCTATAAAAGTTCTAGGTGGCACTGCAATTGTTATGAGCAGGCGTGGAGCTTACCATCAGGCGAACGACTTGCTCGTCCCATCACTCAGTATCATAAAAAAATATCTGCATGAATACACTGCACACTATTTCTTGACGGTTGAATATCTGGCCAAGGTACTTACCAAGACGGACTCCTGCATGCAGACGAGACTTACTGGCCCGCTAGCTCGCACAGTGTAAAGCAAGCATTACTGCATACCTATCTACACATACCATACTAGAACGTAAAGGATGTGTAAACACTTTAATTTAATGTCATTTGTATGGGATACGTGTGTCCATTATGTCATTTATTTGGGATACGTGTGTCCATTATGCAAATAGGAATTGATCAGCGCACGTTGCTTGATCGATAGATTTAGATCCTACGTCAAACGGCTTTAATACTGAGGCAGAGATATTTGAGGAATTCTACAAACAACTGCGCTATTTTGATGAACACTGAACATGTTCCAGGAACAGATTAGATAAGTCTTGATTGTACTACTACACTCAGCCTTTGAGTCTCATCACTGTTCCATAAAACAAGTATACATACGTTTTATCAAATAAAAAAACCGACTTCAATGTATCTTCGAAGTCCAAGGTCAAATATCGATGAAATTTATATGGGACCAAATCGTAGCTACACTGAACCCAACGCAAAAAGAATTTTCCAAATCGGTTCATGAATGACGGAGTTCTGAGGTAAAAAAAAGAATCGAATAGAGAACCTTATCCTTTTTGAAGTCGGTTAAAAAAGAAAACTTTTTTTCATTGGTCCCCTAAACTGGACGTTGCGCTATTGACATGCTTATTATAACAAGCTTTTGAGTTACATGATTGAGTGTATTTACTGTACCACTAGAAATAATGGTAGTATCGCTGCCGCCACTCTCGGAAACATACCTCGACCACGCAAACCTCTAGTCACGACTATAGACAGCTTTTTATACGAAAGTAATCTAGCATCTGTCAATAAACTACGCTATTGAACAGCAACGGTACCACGGTCTAATGATGAATCATGGTCCACCATTCACCGGCACTCACCGTCCGGAATGCAGTAAAGCGGCTATAAAAACTATTCCAAACCACAGACAGACGGTCAATTTATATTGTATATCATTCCGTCAAGTATATGCCTACGTAGGTAATTTTTACAAGTGCGTAGTTTTGATGCAGCTTTGGTGTGGGATTGATTGGTCGTTGCTGTATCTTGCGGTATAGGACCTCGTTAGTCTGTTATGTCAAAAAAACATGAAGGTATCACCTTCTTACCTACCTACTACTACCTACCTACTACTACCTTATGAAGGTGTTACCTTTGACCTGAAGAATCGGTTTATTCAGAACATTATGACTACATGATAATAATGAAGATAACTTATATACATTTATAGATATAATAATTTTACTGTTATTGATAATATGACTGAGGCTGACTATGGTAGTTTTATTTTGTATACATATTGTATTTAACTAATTTGTTAATTTGAATAATTTAATGACATACCCATAATTAATTAAATAATTGTATTCCTAATTATATTTTATGACTGTGTGTTGTAACGTTTTGGTTTTGTGCTGTTATGTTACAAATGTTTAGTCAATGAATTATGAATTATGAAGAACCGTTGTTTTTAAGGCTAATGCAACAAACTTCGATAAAAATTGAGTATTCTTTCGAAAGAAAAATTAAAATAAACAGATGAGACAAGTGTAACTTGTTTGTTTGTTTGCAAAAAACTATTAACTATGCTTTATTTAAACTTAAACTAATTATTGATTAAAAAAAACATTAATATCCGTCTATTACGGTTACTACTCGATCATTAATTATGCTATTACAGTATGGGGAAATGCGTCCCAAATAGAACGTGTATTAATCTGCCAAAACTTGGCTTACACATTCGTCAATCAGCTAGAGAATATGTTAAATCAAATAAAATAATGACAACAATTTCTTTATTTATATACCTACAATTTCTTTATTTATATACCTACAATTCTCTTCTACAAGTACACATAAAAAAAGGAAAATTACCTACAAGATTGGACAAACATAACGAGTAAGCAAGTATTGCTCAGATGTAGGCCTCATTTGTCGACGCATTTTGTTTAGACATCGCACGACAAATACTTCGGCAAATTTTGCAGCGGTACGCATGCCAGCCTCGCAGGTAACTCGTGCCTTTCAGTTCTACGCACTGGAGTTTGAATCTCGCCTGACTCTGTACCGATGACTTTTTTACGCTATGTACGTATGTAACAAAGCTCTATAATGTTGATAAATAGCCAACCAGTGTGCAATAATTTATACAATACTTTTTTTAATAACAAATTCAAAACCGACTTCAATTCTGATGTATCTCCGCGAATATCGATGAAATTTATATGGGACCACCTTGTAGCTATACTAAACCCACCGCAAAAAATCCAAATCGGTTTTATAAACGACGGAGTTCTGAGATAACAAACATATAAAAAAAAATACAATCTAATCACTGAACCGCTCGAACCGCCTAGTCGGTTAAAAGCTTGTATATATATAAATATATATCGATGTGGTCACTCAGGCATAGAAAATGTTAGGAGGGTATTAGCAGTTGAGAGAAGCAAATGGTACGATCTACTCCCTATAGCTATTCCACAAAGCCCCGGGTTTACCCGTCACTTCATTGAACGTGACGTCGCTAGGAAAGCCAGATATCTCGCGTAGGAAGCAGGTAAATGGAAAAGTATACGACCCAGTAGATATTTTATCACGCCATGCGAGTAAAACGGAATTTAGACGGGCAAAGGTTTATTTGTTAAAGCTATTGAAGAAACTGATATTTTAATATTGTTGTCGTGTCATCAATAAAATTAGCTTTTCGATAATGACCTTATCAACAATAGCAAAAGCCGTTTCCAATACTACAATAATAATGAATTTTTAGGAAAAAAAACAAATACCACACAAAGACACCAATGTACCTTTATTTTTCGTATTTTTCAAAAAGCGCTGAATAAATTTCGATAAAATCTATATCACCTCTGAAGTAGGATCTACCAAACAAAAATAATTAAAATCAATTCATAATTGACAGAGTAAGCGCGTAACAAAACGTCAAAAAAAACATACAGTTGAATTAAAACCTCCCCCTTTTGAAATGTGTAAAAAAATTACAAAGTCATCAGCATGCAAAGTTAACTTGTAACGTTATCTCAGCTATTTTATTTATTTGTACTTTAGCACAAAACAGTTCTCGGAGAACTTAATGCCAGATAGCATTTTCTACCAGTCATCCAGGACGATTAATTATTTTCTTGCATTGTGAAAGCAAAATCTAGAAACGATAGATAGATAGATAGATGAACGCTTTATTGCAAACATTAAATTACAGACATAACATAAAAACAATTAAAGAAAGTGTTACAATGGGCGGCCTTATCGCTAAAAGCGATCTCTTCCAGGCAACCTTTGGATGGAGAGGAATTATCTTAAAGACGGGGATGTAAGGTCTACAATAATAACATAAACATAAACAATGTCAATAAAATAAACTTAAATAATAGATACAGAACAACAGCAACATGCTGAATGCCTGCATAAACATACATATACTAGGTACACATTATTACACATTATATTATATTATATTATAAACCTACATAAATAATTATATAATATATAACATATACAATATATATATATATATATATATATATACATCTATATACATATAATATATCACAGCAATAAAATAAATAAAGAAACGTCAGCAATCTTCCAGGTAGAACTTCTTCACTTTCTCTTTGAACACCTGCAATGATGGCGCACGTCGGATAGGCACGGGCAGTGCGTTCCAAAGGCGAACAGCTTGGACGGCAAAAGAGCGGTCATAAAAAGTGCTACCGTGCGAGGGTGTCTTAAGTGCAAAATTTTCCGATGACCTAAGAGAGTGGGATTCGGAAATATGTAAGAATTCAAAGCGTTCTTTAAGATAGCGCGGGGTTGAGGGATTAAACAATATATTGAACAGTAAGGATAAGATGTGAGCATTCCGACGAAGGCGAATGGGCAGCCACTTGAGCTTTACACGAAATTGGGAGATATGGTCATATTTACGCAAGCCAAATATGAACCTAATAGAGAAGTTTTGTAAGCGCTCAAGCTTATTAAGCTGGTCCTCCGTAATATCGAGGAAGCAGGCGTCAGCGTAATCTAATATGGGGAGCAGGAGAGACTGTGCGAGCGCAACTTTGGTGGCAGTGGGTAAGAAATTGCGTAGTCTCTTTAGAGAGGCTGCCGCGGCATACATTTTACAGCTAGTAGCTTCCAAATGAGGTCCCCAGCTTAGATTTCGATCCATTATGAGACCTAGGTTTTTTACAGTTTCGCTGTAAGGGATGGCAATTCCATCAAAAACAATCTGTGGAAGTGCCAGCCAGTTAATTTTCGCAATCATTCTGGAGCTACCTATGATGATGGTCTGTGTCTTGGTAGGATTTACTTTCAGTCCAAAAGATTTACTCCATTCAATGATACGGCGCAGGTCAGTGTTTGTGTTTTCAATGGTTGTATTTAATTCAGCAAGAGAGGTTTGGGAATAGATTTGAAGATCGTCTGCATATAGGTGGTAGGAAGAAGTAAGATGTTGAGAGATTGTATTGATAAATATTGCAAATAACAAAGGAGATAAGACGCCGCCTTGCGGAACACCGGCTAACAAGTTGCACCATGAAGAAGAAGATTCTTCGAGGCGAACCCGCTGACGACGTCCGTAGAGGTAACTATGAAACCATTCGATTACTGATGGAGATATGTTGATGGAGCGAAGTAATGCAAGGAGAATTTCGAAATTAACCGTATTGAAGGCATTACTAAAGTCTAATAATGTTAGCACGGTTACCTGGCCGTTCTCCATACCTAAACGAATGTCGTCGGTAATTTTAACAAGCGCAGTAACCGTGCTGTGCCCAGGGCGGAAGCCAGACTGGAAGGGGTTAAAGAGATTTTGGCGGGAGAGGAAATAGTTTAGTTGCCTGTGGACTAGACGCTCAAGGACTTTAGATAAGAAGGGTAGAATGGAGATTGGGCGATATTCAGAAAATGATTTAGGATTGGATTTTTTAGGTAAAGGTATAATTTGGGCGTCTTTCCAAGTGCTTGGGAAGACACCGCTGGAGATGGAATTATTAAAGAGGAGACAGAGAACGGGAAGGATGATATCTAGGATAGGCACTAACATATTTCGACTAATGCTGTCACCACCTACAGCATTTGAGGTGATTGACAGCACGCTCCTTCGAACATCACATTCAGTAAATCGATTAAAGACAAACGGAGGGTAGTCGGGCGTAGAAATGGCAGAAAGATAATCAATTGTATTATTTTTGTCCGAAGTTTTCATGTCGGAGGAAGAAGAAAAATGAACATTAAGAGAATTTATATCTAAACTTTTAGGAACGGAGTCCTGACGCGATTTGCCAATTCCCAAAGACCTGAGGAACTTCCAGACCTTAGCTGGATCCTCATTATTAACAGATTCATGGACATGGCGACGTAAGGCGTCCCTACACACCATATTGCATCGATTTCGGGACTGGGCATACTTGGATTTATTGACATCGGTAGGTCGTAGTTTATATTTAGTTTTTGCTGCAGCCTTTTTGTGCATCAGTGACTTAATACTGTCCGTGAGCCATGGTGCAGGTAAATGTTTTATTTTGATTGCACGAAGAGGCGCATGGATATCATACAATTCCGTGACAATAGAATTGAAAATAGCTATCTGGTCATCCACTGACTGCGCATTAGACACCGGTGTCCAGTCCACTTTTCTAGCGTCATCAAGAAATGCTTCACGATCCATACCACTAAAATTGCGCTGCAGAATAATTTGAGGTTTGGGCTTAGGAGGACGAATTTTATATGACAGGAAAATTAGATCATGATACGAAAAGCCGTCTGCAGAACATTGACCGTGCTTAGCAACATGCTGAGGTGATGACACAATCATTAAATCCAAGAGTGAGGGAGTCGAGTTAGGGAAATGATGTGTAGCACTGAGAGGGAGAATTTGCATGTTGCTAGATTTTACAATAGATTCTATTGAGGAAGAACGATAATCCTTTTTTAGGAGACAGGTGTTGAAATCACCCATGATAATGGAGTGACTATAAGAGGGACTAAGATCCTCTAAGATCTTTTCAAAAGAAGAAAAATAGTTAATACGCAATGAAGGACAATAGTAGACTCCGAGAAGAATTTTGTGATGTGACAGGAGGACTTCGATGAAGAGATGCTCACCGGCATTAGCAGGGGGAGGTTGTGGCGATTTGCTAATCACAGTGAAAGGAATGTTAGCGCGCAGGTAAATAGCTACGCCTCCGCCACCGCTGCCTGTGCGATCATTACGGATGAGGAGAAAACCAGGAAGAGAGTAGGAGGTGGTCGGGAGACTAGGTTTGAGCCAAGATTCGGAGACTAATATTGCGTGAATATTTTTTTGGTCAAGAGACGCCAACATTTCAGAATAATGTGCCGGAATGCTCTGCGCATTTATATGGATGACATTGAAATTTTTAGGTACATCGGAATAATTTGACTCCAATAACTCAAATAGTGAAGGTATACTAGTGTAACTATCGTCGTTGCTACAAGTTGTATCAAGTGAAGAGGCAGATAAATATTCATTATCGCTGCTACTAGCGTTAAAAAGGTTAAGCATTATAATATATAATATATATAAATATAAATAGGTATTAATAATATTATAATATATACTAAAAACAAATATATAAATATTTTATGTGGGACAAATACTTATATGCAATCAATATTAACACTCCACCTGCCGGTTGTGTGAGAAATGCAAAGCCTAAGTAACATTAGCACTAAGCACAAGAAAATTAATTAAAATTTTTGTATCATTCATAATATTTGTATAAAGAAAGGAACGTAACATTAAAACTGAGAAAAGAAAACAATATTAATAATATGACTACATTGAGTAGAGAAAAAAATAATTATAGTCTATGGCACATTATGACAAAGGTAGAAAGTGACATTTGACGACATGACATTCGAGGTAACTGACATTGACACATGAGTTAGCTGAGAATTGTCAGTAGAGGGTTGAAAAGAAAGTGAACAAAATAAATAAATAAAATGAATTGAATAACAGAGGGTAAATAAATATTGAGAAATAGTGCTACCCTACCATTGAAAACAGAAAACTTCAAAGATGTGAACAAAATTCCTCACATACAATGCACCGATATTTGCAATGGAAACTGGGATCACTTCTTCGCGGCACGTCTTGTTTTAGCGGCGGCTCCTACTGTTGACTCTTTGGCTGCTACCGGTTTTGGGGGAGCCAAAGCCTCAATTTTCTCCAATTCGGTGATGCTGCTGACGCGATGACGCGATCCATCACTGCCAAGCAAGAACACAAATCCGTCGCGCGTCCACGTCTTGTTAAGGCCGAAGCGCTGACGGGCTGCCATAAAGGCATCGTGTCTCGGCTTTGTCAGAAACTCTGACAACGTTATGCCTGTCCCTTTGAGAGCAGTCTTGGCAAACCACAGCTTGTTACGGAGAGACAAGTCGCGGACCTTGAGGAGTATTGGCCGTGGTCTCTCAGGGGCGGACGAACGGCCCATTCGATGACAGCGACTGATGTCCGTAGCTGAAAACTCAGGCACCTTTAATTGTCCAATGACCGCCTTGACAATGCAGGCCGTAGTGTCTTCCTTTTTGTCTTCAGGCAAGCCGTGGATAAGAAGGATTTTACGGCGGGCTCGCATTTCCAGACTGTCCGACTCGCGTGCAAGAATACCTATCTGGTCCTGCAGAGACTTCAGAGCAGCCATCACAAACACCCGGAATGATGTGAATTCTGCAGTCAAAGTGTTAGCCGAAGCAGGGTTCCTCTGTAGTTCAGCCTGGAATGCATCCATCCTTTGCACACAGAGAGCTTGTAGCTGTGCTTGTGACTCCAAAACAGCTTCCATCTTGTCAGTGTAGTTATAGTGAAATTATCAGTGAAGATAAAAGTTGAGAATAATTAGTGCTAAGTGAGAGATAACACTTCCCGGCAGGTATTTTCTTGTATTATTTAATTAAACATAAAATTCAGACTCAAAATACTTGATTATATATATATTTTAATAAATTATATAAGAGCTAATTACAAGTGATGTTTCATTTACAACTACCCGCGGGGAAAAAAAAACAACGATGTATGTATTATGATCATAATTCATATTTAGCTACACATATATTTCATAAAGTAATAGCAATAGGCTTAGTAAGAAATATTAAATCAGTAGGTAACCATAACTACTAAATTAAGACTTTTCACTAATAATAGAAGACAAAGCCGATGACAGAGAGATCTTGAGGATGACAGATCGACACCAAGAAAATATATACCTATTCTTTACACACTGTCAGAACATTTATATCGTGGATTGTAAAGTACATGAACAAAGGCGAGTTTAACCCTAAGGAGAGATTTCTTCCAGAAGAGTTAGACCCTAATAAGAGTTTTTAAAAATTCAAAGAACTGTAAGAAACTTAGTTCGTACGTCTCAGAATTGTACATAGTCCATTGGACTCTATAATTGAAAGCCACCACAGAAGTCTAAAAATTAAAATAATAGATAAAAAATATAAAATAAGTAAATTTGTAAAATAAGTAAAGAAAACAATTAAATATCAACTCGCTTCATTTTTGAAAAAAATCTGGTCATTTTTAAAACCTTAAAACTCGTCTATATCAACAGATTTAGATAGAAAGAAGAATTTCACAGGTGGTAGGTTTCTCGTATGCGAGAGGTCGTCTGGGTGGGTACTACTGCTTTGCCAGTTATTCAACCGCCAAGCAGAAGTGCGCAAGCATTACTGTGTTCCGGCTTGAAGGGCATTGTAGCCAGCGAAATTACTGGGCGTTATGAGACTCAACAGCTAATTGTCTCAGGGTGACGAGCGCAGTGCAGTGCCGCGCAGGATTTTGCAAAACAAAGTTCTGGGTGGTGCTGTTATTGTTATGGGCTGGCGTATTGTTTACCATCAGGCACGACCAGCTCGTCTCGTCATGCAGTTACACTAAAAAAAAAATAGAATTAGAAAAATTATTTATTACGAAACTATACACATATAACTTATAGTTTTATTTGATGTTCAGTAAGCTGGGCTAGTGTGTGACATTCATTGGTGCGCAGAACCTGCACTAAGAATTAACTTGTGTCGTAGGTATCTGCTAACTCTTCCACGAGATACAACTTCTATAGATAGAGAGATAAACACTATATTGTTAAAAACTTTAGAATAGAATAATTTATTCACTATAATAACAAAGTTTGTTATTCTAGACAAGTCTTAATTACAATGTTTTGTTATGTCATTAATATGCATTGAATAGAAAATGTAAAATTTAAATTACATTATTATCAATTTGAATAGAATTATTTGTAATACAATATTGAAATTTACATTATAATCATTAGTCACATCACACTAAAATATAGGTATAGTCAAGATTTAGCTAAATATTAATTAAAAAAACATCATACAAAAATGAGGATTCGCCAACACGTCTTTCCACGAACTCTTTACGACCGTATAATGGATTATTAAAAAAAAAAATTACATTGTCTGTTATTTATGGTTACCATGACAACCGTTTATTTTTCCTTTCCACTTTTATTTTGACAAAAGTGACAAATGGACCACAAAAAGATAAAGTATTAGAAATCTTTGTCCTTGGGACCACCAGACACGAAAACAATTACGCTTTTCTTGTGCACGAAGTGTTTTTCATTTATTTAATGACGTCGCAGTGGATTACATCCATTGAGGAATGACACTATAGAGTCCTTGACAGCGTAACACTTTTGGAAAGCAATAGTATTTTGACAGTAATTTTGGAGTGTTTACCATACCTATGAAAAATTCTCCCATTCGCTTGAATGAAAATGTATATATAGTGTGTTCTGGGTTGCATTGCAGCCACTATAACTTCAGAAGTTCGTGGTTGGTCTGTAAAAGGTAGGACATCTGTACTATTCTGTACCCCAGAGTGAAAGAATAGGGAAATAGGGAATATGCATATGTTGTCGAAAAATCTAGAAATTACTTTATATGATAGACTCCTGTAAACAGATCAATAGGTGAAGGTCTCTTTTAGGTGGCCGAGTAATGAATACATTCTAGCGTGGCCACAGAATAATAGTATAGATTTCGTACCTTTTACAAACCAACTACCTACGACTTTCTGAAGCTATAGAGGCGGCGATACAACGCAGAGCTCGAATGACATTGCGGTAACTACATTTCCTTACGGTATGCTTCTTATGCAATCATTATATTTTGTTGTTAACCAGGTTTTATCTAGGATTAAACCAGTCAGGTAAATAAAATAATCAAATAAAATATATGACACATTTATACAATATACATCCATTCATTATTTCCATACAGGTAAAATTTACAATAGAAGAACTAGTATTTTGACATAATTTACAAGACTGCAGCACAACTGATACTTAGGATATAGGTAGATAGATAAACACAATGTTAAAAAAAAACACTTGAAGTATTCTAAATAGCATAGTGTCTCAGTTAAATGTCATACTGTCGGAGTAGATCACAGACGTACTTATGAAAGTCAATTATTACATTGACCATACCACCGTATTGGATAGCACTAACTATACATAACTGTCAATTCACTACACTAACCCGAAACGGTTTGTCCTTTTGTGTCCTGAACAGCCTTGACGTTCACATGATGATGAAGTCTACGTTCATGAACTCGTTCTCACTATGTGGCGTTAATTAGGATTAGAAATCCGAGATTCGTTGCTTACATTTTTATTGTAGGATTGTGATCCATCAATGGAATTGGATGATTGGCCATAGTAATCGACAGCAAGGACCTGTAAGATAAATTTATTACACAAAATAAGAACTTATTTACAACATATGTTCTTACATAAGAGGCGAATGCCTTTACTATTAAAACAATTCTACTCTCTTCTTACTAAACTTTAACTTTTTAATTTCAAATTAAATAAAAACTATAATCATTAACTACTTTTATTACCTATATCTTAATTAAATGGTTTAAGAATGGACAATTTTAATACATTTAACATTTTACACAAATATGCAATTTGTTACCCGACGTAATGGGAACTGAAATGTTTATACGATGGCCACACTGACACACGAAACTGGTCAATGTTGTTTTAACAAAATAACACCGAAAACTGAATATATCAAGCCAAATGCAGGTTCAAATTGTCGAACCCGATGTATAGTTACATCCACATGAATTATAGTTACCGAAAAACATCAATAAACACAAGAAAAACACAAACGTTTGAAAACTTAATCTTTCAGTACAATTTTCACTTCACCATGAATGGAACACCCGAATATTTTTTCACATTTAATTCTAAATTGTTTCTAGTACACATTCACAAAGATTCACTTAAAAATAATAAAAAATACCACAACACAAATTAAAAAACCACAAGCCGACCCTGCCGGGCCACTATTTTGACTTAACGTGTCATGGCCAATGTTAAGAAAATGGGTTACGCGATAGAGACAATATGATAATAGTTGTACCTCGTTCTTTATAAGAGCCTGTTGTATAGCGCTATCCTTGTTTAGGTCGGAAAACTTCGTAATTATCCCTCTATAGTGTAAGACCTCAATGATTACATCCATGCAGTACACGTACCAATGACACGTACTTACGTAGGATGCAAGTAGACGGTAAATGGCAACACTTCTTTACGACGTACACCACCACACAGGTGTTTTATCACTATTCGCTATTTGCAATAAAAGTTGAGCTTGGTTTAGATTTTAATGAAAGAATTATGAGGCAAACGACGCGACTGCAGAAACATACTTACGTGGGAGAACATAGTGGGTGCTGCTGTTTTACTTCAGCTACAGAAAACTGTTACTACAAGTCATTCGCTCCGAACAGACCTCGCGATTTCCACATTTTGAACCTTATTACAAAAGCTTTTATTTAACTTGCAATGTTTTTTTGTTTGGGTCAAATATTGCAAGTTGAATCAGAACATCTCTTATCCTACGTAGTTGAAATTTTGCATACTTATCAAAGTCCGATGACAATGCAATAATATGGTGAAAGCCAGCTGATCTGATGATGGAGACGGAAGGTGGGCAATGGAACTCCTTGACAGATAATCGTAAACTACTAGTGTTTGGGCTCATTATAATCTGCTCGCGGTTCCGATTACGAATTTGTTAAAAGCTTGTCCTAAAAAATATTTTTTTCTACAGAAATCTTGTATTCTATAAATCTCATCTCATCTTCGAACTTGCAAATTCTATAATGCAAAATTTCATAAAGATCCAAGCAACTGAAGGTATCAGCGAACATCCATATAAACGCTGATTTGTCTCAGTAGACTTGGAGACCTCGCCTCGCTCGGTCAATAATACTGCCAAAGGCGGAACTTGATGTCCGTCTGTCTGTGTCATTATATAAAATGTAGCTTAGACGACAAGGTCTCTATTATTCAGTCCTTCAGATCTTAGTTTTCAACCCTATATTATATGCTTGTCGATAAAAGGTTAAAACAATCCAACACGAGTCAGGGACGAAAAAGAACAATAAGCATGCTTGGTTACTGACAGATTCAGTAGAGAAGCGACGCGAACCAGAGAGAAGATATGTTAAAGACTAAAGGAGTAGTAGGTAGGTAGAGTAGTGTTAGACCTTTACTGAAAGAGGCCACCTTTAGAGTACCACGCCTTTACTATATATTCAACCACAAAGTATTAGTGTGTAAACATTAAGGTGTTTGAAGGACACTGTTTTGAGCAAAAATACTGGAAATTATGAAACTGGTGGTAGGTTTCTCGTATGCGAGAGGCCGTATGGGTGGGTACCACCGCTTTGCCAGTTATTCAGCCGCCAAGCAGTGGTGCGCCAGCATTACTGTGTTCCGGTTTGAAGGGCATTGTAGCCAACGAAATTACTGGGCATTATGAGACTCAACAGCTAATTGTCTCAGGGTGACGAGCGCAGTGCAGCGCCGCGCAGGACTTTTCAAATCAAAGTTCTGGATGGTGCTGTTATTGTTATGGGTTGGCGTATTGCTTACCATCAGGCAAACGACCAGCTCGTCTCGTCATCCGGTTACATAAAAAAAACTTAACTACTGTCTCACGGTGACGAGCGCAGTGCCGTGTCGCGGAGGATTTTGCAGAACAAGGTTTTGGGGTTCTGTAACTGTTATCGGCAGGCGTATTAGTTACCAGCTGTATGACCATTTAGTTACATAAAAGAACAACCAATGGAATTGCAATTTAAGTGTGGGAAATAAATGAGCAGGTAGACATGCTTACCATTTTTCAAAGTCAATTAAAATTTTTAACATATTTTTAAGTTGACTTGTATGACGTTTGAAATGCATTTTTGTGCCTACTAAATAAATTGTTGACTTTGACTTGACTTCGCTTTGCACAAAATCTAAAAAACAAAAAGGAATCTACGATGCTTGTATTAGATAGGTCGGGTCGCTCCTCCGCTTAAGTCCGCTTAGCTTTAAAGGACAAGCATCCTTAGAGTTAGAACGTGCGCAGTCGATTCGCATGCCGAGGCTGCCACAAATAAAAGGAAAAATCCAAGGTATTCGTGTATAATCTACATCAATTTTAAATATACATTTTAATATCATAACACATTGACTATTTCATAATGGAATTGAAGATGATGTGACGACAGAGAAACTACTTGTTTGGTGTCTAGATATTAACTGCTCTGATCGTTTATAGCTTAAAATTCAAGTTTTAAAGTTCTTTCTTCAGTTTGGCATCACAGACGCACTTATGAACGTGAATTATTACACGGACTCTACCACCGTATCGGAATAAAAAACCACTACTCAGAAGATATGGCAAGAAACGGAGGGGCATTTTTTTAGAACTTTTGTTACAGTATTTTATGTTTGTTTTTGACAATATTATGTTTTTATGTACCAGTTGGCTACTTGGCAGAAGCGGAATGTTCCATGCATCTTTTTTCTATGTAATTACTAACGTATAGTATGTTTTTTCATTAGAATATTAGAACTGCCAATATACATATTTACATGAGGATGATTCATATCAATAAAATCACTTTGCCCATTGAGACGATGCCAATTTTGCCGGTTGCACACCATAATGGTATGTCATTTATTGCTTGACCATCATGATATGCAACCGGCAAGGAACTTGCGTGGTCTAAATGGTCTTTATTGGTACCCCTTCAAGATATTTGAAAGCAAATGTCAAATAAGTGATTATGACATTGTACTAAAGTGTAGGTTCAGGTACTTGGATTATATACGAATTTTTCAAATAGATCAAAGGTTTAGAACGAGGCGCTTTTATTTCATAGATTTTGTAAATACGGCTGCAAAACATAAACGCAAAAATGCAAGGAAACCCTTTAGAGTTGTTTTTATATATTATAGAAGATTGTAATGGAAATTCAAGCTTTTAAGTTTATTTTCAATCAATTTACTAAAAATAAGGAATCTCGTTTAACGTCATAAGACTACAACCAAACCACACCACAGGGTATTATTCGTGCACGTCTTGTCAAGGCATTTTTAGACTGTAGAATCATTAATTTAAGTGTCTAGGTTAATTACCTACGTTTAGTTACTTGAAATCTCAATCTAGCCGTGAGCTGAGTGAAAGCATGTTCCAAAGTATTGTAATGAATTCGCAAAGTTTTTAAACACTCCAACAAGGTTATTCGGAAAGAAAAAATAGACCACCGGCTGGGACTTGAACTCCCAAAATCAATCTTCCCTCAGCGCGGGACGTGCTCTGCCCAATTGAGCTACGGTGGTCACCAAGTCGAGTGTAGACATTTTCTTTTATTATTTTAACCGACTTAAGGGTTACGTGTATGCTATCTATTCAGATAGAAGTGAACGTTTTCCTTTATTTAACCGGCTTCATAAAAGGAGGTGATTATATGTTCCACTGTATATATACATATTTCTTTTTTGTGTATGTTCACCGATTTCTCCGCCAACTGTTAACCGATTTTAAAAATTCAGTTCAGTATAGCTACGAAGTAGTCCCATATAGATTTCATCGATATTTGACCTTGAACTTCGAAGATACGTTGTAGGCGGTTGTTTTTTGGTGAAATGTGTACTTGTAAAATACTATTTTTATTACTGACACTGCGGCTTAGGGGGAAATGGCCTGCAGGCCCGGAATGCAAGCGTACACCATAAGCTGCAAAACTTCGAGGGGAAACTGGCCAGAACACTGCCAATAAAACAAATAAATTGGCACATCAACGTACGTCCCTTACTTTACATTTGTCAATTTGGGGGAAATTTACATTTGTCAGGGACAAAAAGTTGCCTTCACATAAAGAGTTAGAGTATCCTAACGGTGAGCGCCCCAGCTGTATTGCTAACGTGTACTTAGGTAAGATATAGGTATGATATTAGCTGTACAGACATATATACTAGATGTGGAACGACCACCCTTTGTTGATATTTCCTTTAAGCCACAACATGAAGTCCTTCAAAAGGAGTATTAATAGAGTCGGGTCAGCGACGCATCAGCAATGTCTCTGGTGTTGCAGATGTCTATAGGCGACGGTAACTGCTTACCGTCAGGCGGACCGTCTGTTTGTTTGTTGACAAAGCCATGCCGTCAAGCGACCTAGTCGTGTTTCGGGCTGATGTTCGGTGAACCATCGGGGAGACGGGTCTGAGCAGCCGCTCAACTGCCGTCTCTCTCTAGATCTATGTGCTCCATCTTAGGCCACATCATCGCTTCACATCAGGTGAGATAGTGGCCAAACATAGATCTATTAAGTGTAAAAAAAAAAAAACATTTTAAATTAAAAAGATAGCTGCCAGATATCAACCGCCAAGTAGTAGTGTGCAAACATTAATGTGTACCGTTTTTAAGGTTTGTTTCTGAGAATATATGACGAGAGGAGAAGAGAGAGCATTATGAGACTTGATCCATTGTCTCAGCAAGTCTCAGGGTGACGAACACAGTGCAGTGCCACGCAAGATTTCGCAAAACGTAGTTGGTGCTGCAATTGTTATAGGCGCGTTGTTTACCTTCAAAATAAAATAAAAATCGGTAATTATTACGACATATATTTTTTATATACACAACAAACTTAAATACAGAGAAATATCTAAATCTAAACTAAAATTATATATATATATATATATATATATATATTGTTTTTTTACGACATAGTACTCAGATGTACCTATACACCTACATTTTATGAATGCCAATAGTAGGTACATTATTCATTCCGCGCCAGTCTTCAAGTTTCTGTTGGTTCTTTATCCTGGGACTACGTGAGACGAATTCCGCGCTTTAGAGGACCTTTACTGAGACCAAAAGGCTTTGTTTTATACATTTTAAATCGGTTCAGGAAGCTAGATTAGATGTCTAGTGATATAGACATTTTGGAGTACGTTGTCGTTCACAATAGAGATGTTTAAGTTGTTGTCTTTTTGGTTCGATAACAATTTAGATTCTCTCCTCGTTCGAAATATATTTGCACCACGCGTTCAAGCACACGTTTTTTTTATTCTACATAACTTGAAACAGCGCCGTTTAAACTGTAGGTACTTATCGTTACTTGAAACAACATTTTTCAAGTTTTCATGTCTGTTTGCTTGTTTGCCTGTTCGGTACAATTTATGCAATCGATTATAAACTAACTTTCCAATGAGCTCGAGACTTAATCTTTAAACACTGGAACTGATTGACAATGCAATATTATAATCATAAAAACGTCTACTTACTAAAGTTAAGAGTGATGAAAAATGTATTATCTGTTTCTATCGAAATATGTATTTCCCAAATTAGCAAATTGTCATCGTTCTGTAAAACACCAGCAACCTGTCTCCACTTCAATATTTAAATGTTTTAGTCATATGAGGAGTACCAGAATACTTGCTGGAATTCTTCGCTTGCAGTGCAAAGCATTGTTTTTGTGTCTGTGATGCTAAAACTGCGAGCGAGTGTGGCCCAGTGGGAGCACGTGCGACTTTTGATCCGACGCACCCATGTTCGAATCCCGCTGGCCCTGCACCACTGACATTCTTAAGTTATGTGCGGATTTAACACTCGCTCTAAGAACGGTGAAGAAAAACATCGTGAGGAAACCGGCATGACCAAGAATTAATCACAAAAATTCTAGAACATGTGACATCCACCAACTCGCACTGGGCCAGCGTGGTGGATTGTGGCCCAAACTCTCTCTATGAGAGAAGGCCTATATTCCAGCAGTGGGAACGTAATGGGCTGATGATGATGATGATGCCAAAACTGAATAAAGAGATTTTGACTTGACTTGACTTACCCTCGTCGGAAAAATGTTATAAGTTTAACCACTATGTGTGTCTGTCTGTGTCTGTCTGTAGCACCGTAGCTTTTAAACGGGTGAACCGATTTGGATGCGATTTTTTTTATTTGGTAGCAGGTTTAGTAGTGGTGGTTTTTAGATGATATAAAAAGTAAAGAACAGCTGAACCGATTTTGATAAAACATGTCTAAGAACCACCGCTAGAAAACCTGTTTTCAAATAAAATAAACCGATCCAATCGGTTCGCCCGTTTAAGAGCTACGGTGCCACAGACAGACACACATAGTGGTTAAACTTATAACACCCCTCCTTTTTTGCGTCGGGGGTTAAAAATACTATAAATTACTTTACTGGTTTTTCTTTTCTTCGTGCAAATGCCTTTATTACTGAAAACAGCTCTACATTCATTCTTTTAATGAATTTGTTTCCTATACTGTCGCTACTGCGTGCTGTTACACATTGCAATATTGCTGACCTAGGGGGAACCCCCAACACTAATTAAATCGCTGTCAGCAATATACCTCCCTATATAAACTGGTAAATTTTAGTATTCAAGGCTTTTTTCTTAATCGCTCTCAAGCGACCTGACTCCGGACCTGGCCCTAGGCCTGCCGGTCAGCCTGGAATAAGCAGTCAGGTAGAATAGCTGCGAAACTATTTTATTGTACTGTGAAGTGCGGGAAGTAGTCCGTGTGTGTTAAAAATTGTGGAAACAAAAATAAATGTTTGTGTGTTCCTAAAAGTTGTTTTTTTTATAAAAACCAAGAGGTGCCACACAACAGTGCGTTACTATTCTAAATTCGAAGTTTTGTTGACCACACATACCACATACGAAGAGGCGCCAGACGGGTCGTGGCCGCGGTCACGGCCTCACCAGTGCGCGTTGACCCTAAAGCTAACAGCTGCGTTGTACTATGCCAGTTCTAGGATGAGCTATAAGTTTAATTGAGTTACATCCCGACCCGCCCACACTCGCGAATCAAATAGAAATAAGTACGAGAGGGCATTCACCCGAATCGGAAATACTTATGACACGAGAAGAACCGTCTAGAAACAGATCGTTTCATTCACTTCGCCTTAGTCTAGGAGTAAAGGTAAGAGTCCAGGGAGAGCTTGGAATTTCCACATTACTTATGGTGACACAAACACTTATAAAACTTATTCTACGGATAATACGGATATTACGGAGTAATAGATTAAAAAATAGTCTAGAAACCACGTTTTCATGGATGTAGTATACGATGCCATTAAATTGTGAGCTACCTTGAAAGTTTCAGCCGGATAGCTAATCGGGGGGTGCTCGAAATTCGAGTTGCAAGATTCCACCCGGAACGATAGACACAGACAGACAGACAGACAAGAAAATGGCTTAATAAAAACATATGCCCGGTAATTTTGCTGGCTACAATGCCCTTCAAACCGGAACATAGTAATTTATTTATTTAATTATTAATAATAATTTATCCAACTATAGTTAACTAGTTGGATTACTCCAATTTAAACGTGAGTGTCACCCGTAAATTATTATTAATAATGTGTCCAAACCACGTTCATCATCATCAGCCTATTGCAGTCCACTGCTGGACATAGGCCTCTCCAATTGCACGCCACTGAGCACGATCCCCGGCTACTCTCATCCAGCTGCTGCCAGCCACCTTGCGAAGATCGTCGCTCCACCTTGCCTGAGGGCGTCCTACACTACGTTTGCCAATTCGCGGTCTCCACTCTAGAACACGTCTACCCCAGCGGTTATCGGTTCTGCGGCTAATATGTCCGGCCCACTGCCACTTCAGCTGACTAATTCTGTGGGCTATGTCAATGACTTTGGTTCTCTGTCGGATAACCTCGTTCCGGATATGATCCTTCAGAGAGACTCCAAGCATAGCGCTTTCCATAGCCCGCTGAGCGACTTTAAATTGGTGAACCAGTCGTACCGTGAGTGTCCACGTCTCGGCTCCGTAAGTCATGACAGGTAGGACGCACTGATTGAAGACTTTTGTCTTAAGGCTTTGTGGGATAGGCGACGAAAATACTCGACGCAATTTCCCAAACGCTGCCCAGCCCAGCTGTATTCTTCTGTTGGCCTCTCTTTCGAAGTTGTTTTTACCCAACTGCATTGTTTGCCCAAGGTAAACGTATTCTTTAACAACTTCGAGAGTATGGCCATTAACGGCGATCGGTTCCGGAGTAACATGTTCGTTGAACATTATCTTAGTTTTATCTAAGTTCATCCGGAGACCAATGCGTTGAGAAGAATCAGCTAGGCCGTCCAGCATCTGTTGCAGCTCTTGCAACGACTCAGCTATTATGACGATATCATCTGCAAATCGTAAATGTGAGATGTGCTCGCCGTTTACGTTAATGCCCCGTCCTTTCCAATTCAGCGTCTTAAACATATCCTCCAGTACGTTGGTAAACAATTTGGGGGAAATAACATCCCCTTGTCTTACCCCTCGACGTAGGTGGATATGTTTAGTCTGGCTATTCTGTACTTGGACGGACATTGTTGCGGCATCGTAAAGACATCTCAACACTTGGATGTATCGCCAGTCAACTTGACATCGTTGCAGAGAGTCCAGAACTGACCAGATTTCGACGGAGTCAAAAGCTTTCTCAT
The DNA here is from genome assembly GCA_951640565.1 of Petrophora chlorosata. Lineage (NCBI taxonomy): Eukaryota > Metazoa > Arthropoda > Insecta > Lepidoptera > Geometridae > Petrophora > Petrophora chlorosata. Next base: position 14,538,239 of record OX621209.1, read on the forward strand.
AGTCCACAAATGCTAAGCACAGGGGCCGATTATACTCTTCGGACTTCTGTATAATCTGCCGCAATGTGTGGATGTGGTCTATGGTGCTATATCCTCCTCGAAACCCAGCCTGTTCCGGTGGCTGAAATTCATCGAGTCTTCGCGCGAGGCGATTTGTGATAACTCTTGAAAACAGCTTGTACACATGGCTAAGGAGCGAAATGGGTCTGTAATTTTTCAATAAGGTCTTGTCACCTTTTTTGAAAAACAGAACGACCACACTCCTCCGCCATGCTTCTGGAGTTCTCCCGGAAAAAAGGACAGAGTTGAAAATCTCTTGGAGCTGCTTCAGCACCGTAGTACCTCCTGCTTTAAGAAGCTCCGTGGTAACTCCATCCTCGCCCGGGGCTTTTCCATTTTTAAGCTGTTTAAGAGCAATCACAATTTCACCTAGGCTGACTTCTGGCAGGTCTTCAGTGAAGTGGCGGGTCAGCGTGGCTCTGGAATCCTCATTTTCTGGATCAGGTCGAGATGCATGAGAGGCGTAAAGCTGGCTGTAAAAGTGTTCTACTTCCGCAAGAACCTCCGGCTTTGACACGACAACGTTTCCAGTGCTTGTGGTCAACTTCGTCAGGTGGCTTCTCCCAAGAGACTGGACGAACACTTTAGACCCCCGGTTCTGCTCAATCGCTCGTTCTATAGAGCGTGTATTGGAGCACCGGAGGTCACGTCGTACCAGTTTACTTATTCTTTTGTTGAGCGCCCGATGTTTGCCAAACCACGTTAATTTTCATTTATTTAATCTTTATTTCAGGCCACATTAAAATAAGTTACAGATGTTGTTGTTTGTAATGCATGCGCTTACTGCTTGGCGGCAGAATCACTGGCAAAGCTGTGGTACCTACGCAGACGGCCTCATACGAGAGAAAACCCTCACAGCAAATATGAAGTTCTTTTTTCCGGTTCCTATTTTTACCATCATTCGAAGTTTTCAGCATGGATGCACATTGCACATAAAGTATGCTCAAATGAATTTGTCTATCTTTACTTAATTAAAATCGATATCTGAACAAGGACACGAGGAGTCGAGTGGTACGTGGGTGGCACTGGAGTGTCGGCAGTGACCACTGTGCGACCTGCAATTTAATTCGTCTGTCCAATCAGAGAGAAGTACTGGACACAGTGGACAAAAGCAGGAAGGATAAGCTACTAATTCTTTACACAGACTAGCTGCACCCCGCGATTTCGTCCGCGGTTTTCTAGGATAAAAGTAACCTATGTCCTTTTCCAGGACATAAAGAACCTACATACCAAATTTCATCAAAATCTGTTTATACTTTTTGCATGATTGAGTAAGAAACATCCATACATTATTTTCACAAACTTGCGCATTATTAGTAGGAAGTAGTAAAGGATAGGATAAATAAGTATCTATAAAATAAGATAATTTTAAGAGCGAGTGTGGCTCAGTGGGAGAACGTGCGACTTTCAATCCGACGCACCCGAGTTCGAATCCCGCTGGCCCCGCTTCACTGACATTCTTAAGTTATGTGCGAATTTAGCACTCGCTCTAAAAACGGTGCAGGAAAACACCATGAGGAATTCATGTCCAAGAGCATGTCCAAGAATTTATCACAAACAATTCAAGGAAATGTGACATCCACCAACCCGCACTGGGCCAGCGTGATGGATTATGGCCCATACTCCTTCTATAAGAGAAGGCCGGTGTCCCAGCAGTGGGAACCTGATGGGCTGATTATGATGATGAAGATAATTTTTATTGTCATAAAATATATTTTAAGATTTTAGAATATTTTGGAACCACAAGATCAAATAAATTTCCTAACAAAAAGGTAAATATTCTTCCCTTACTCCACTAGGTGCAGGCGCCGTAGAACGTGGCCGTAGAACATGTTTGATCAGCAATTTTCCCAAACAATTCCAATTCTGAGGTTCTTGACTGGACTTACAATTTGATTACAAACTTTAACAGCGTGTGTCTAGAGACAACTAAGAAACAACTATGTCGCTACACAATATAAAATCTGATTAGGGACCACTGGACACTGCCGCGCCGCAAATACAGTATACAGTCAGCGATAAAATAAAGTCACTCTACATTATTAACATTTAAAATCATACACCCTATAACCGCTGCGACATCAGTTGTTGTATATACTATTGCTATGACTATGACTAAATGAAATCGTTTGGTTTTTGAAGAATAAATGTTCAGCTACTTCTGTGTCTGAGTGTACCACGTTCAGAAAGCAAGCAACTTTTTATATAAACCTATTAAGCTTCACTCCAGAATAAATCAGATCAGGGAGCACTGCACACAACACTCCACAATTGAATTCTGTGTACTAGGTATAACGTCTGCAACACTTGTGTGAGATGCAACAATACCTAAAGGTTTGATTCCGAGACCGGCAGCAGCAGACCATAAAAAATATATAGGTCAATTCAGTTCAATTTAATTCTTTATTGCAATCTTAAATGTAATCTGATGATAGGTAAATAAAAATACAGTCCATTATACACCCTGTTGGGCGCAGCCATTAGGAGAGAGGAACGCTATTTGAGCGTTGTATTAAAAATGTCAAATCAATTAAAAAAAATAGAAATAGTATTGAGAAATTAATGTCAATTTCATTACATAATATGGTTAATCATTATAAGTCAATGTTTTATTTAACTAATAGTCACTAGTGTTAAATTCAATTAATGACTATTGTCCAGTTTCTTATTAATTTAAATTATTATTTAAATATTCCTGAATTGTATAATAGGTTTTGTTAATTAGTAATTGTTTTCTTGTTCTTTCTTTCTTTCTCCTGGCTATTGTAACAATTTATTAAATTATTTATTATTATTAAATCATTTCGATTTGCCTTCACCCAAAGAGGGGTCCATATTCCAAATGTAAATAATATAACTAACCACAGTAACAACTAGTCAGTAAGTAAATCAACTAACATTACCTACTAACAACATCTATGTAAATAGGGATGTGGAAAATAAAGGCTTTTTTATTTATTTTGTATCATTTATTTCAGATAAAAATCCATATTAAACATGTCAAATAATTAAATTAATCTACAATAATTATATTACATTAAATAAACATTAATAATAAATTAATCAATTTTACTTATTTATTATTATTTATTTAATTAGTAATTATTTTATATACAGTCCATCATTAGTTTCGTTTTTAATTATTACCGGAAGCTGATTATATAGGTCACTAGTCATAGGTGTCAGCTTCAAATACAGCTGTAATTCTCTATGGAAGTGTCGCGTGTCGCTAATGCCGGTTTTGAAGGCCGTCTAGGTAGGTATCGCCGCTTTGCCAGTTATTCTGCCACCGAGAAGTAGTGCGCAAGCATTACTGTGTTCCGGTTTGAAGGGCATTGTGGCCAGCGAAATCACTGGGCATATGAAACTTATCTGATATCTCGGGATGATGAGCGCAATACAATGCTACGCACTGCTTTGGTATTAAAAGTTCTGGATGGCATTGCAATTTTAATGGGCAGGCATGACTCTTACCATCAGGCAAATGACTTGTTCGTCTCAACAACTAGTTCCAAAAAATCAATCAGAAATAGAAAAAAAAACCATACAGCGTAATGTCAGACAGCACAATTGAAGCGCACTGAGAATAGGTAATTTAATAACCCCATTCCATCAAGGGATAATCGGAGAGGAACAGGACCGGACTGAATTTCTGTGGGGAATTCCTGAGGGTTGTTCTTGAGAATAACTTAAGCATGGAAACAGTCAAGGAAATAAGAGTAAAATGCTCGTATGTGGTGCAAGAAATCAAACTTTACATTTAAAAAAGGGAAACTTATTGTAAATAAAATTAAGACAGAATTTCGAATGATAATTATTATATTAATATAAACTTAAATGTAAACGTATTTATTATTAGAAACTATTATTTATTCTGGTTATCTAATGTATCTATCCTAATCTAATATAATAAACCACTACCAGTGGGCAACGTTCCCAAAATGCTGGCAGCATTGCCAAGTTGAATGGCAATGCTTATCCTTTGGCCAAAATATAGGCCAGCATTTTGGCTAAATTATGTTAATTTAGCGAAAGATCATCAGATAAAAACATAGCTACGTATTTAAAAAAACCAACAGCAGTAATTCCATTTTTACAAAACACAGTGTGGATTTTGAAAAACTGAATTACCTACTGTTGCTTTTTCAATACATTTATAATTTAATTGGATTTTTAATTTATTTAATATATTATTAATTTTTGTAATTTATTTATTAATTCTGTAATTTATTTATAAATTTATTATTTTATTTTATATTGAATTTATAATTTATTTTCATTTTTAATTACTTGCCAGTATATACAACATACATGTTTGCCTGTTTAATCTTTACACTGTGGCTACAACGAGGTGTGTGGCCACACTCAAGCTGTCACTTTATTATTACCGACGCGACGCGACGCCATAATACGAGAGTGGAAAATACAATGGTAATTAGTCAATTATAGCTTTAACTCTCATGGCATAATTAATAATAATGTGCATAAATCTATATTCAAATATAAAAAAATACTTTTATTTTATGTAGGAAGAGAGTTATTCATACAATTTTATTAAAAAGAGAAGAAATATATATGTATAAATGCGGTTTGTTCACGCATCTTGAAAACGGTGGGACTGATTTGGCATTTTTTTTTTTAATGTTCGTGATATTCCGAATTAAGATTTTATGAAAAGAAAAAGCAAAGGGGGGAGGAAGAATAAAGAGAAAAATTGAAAAATTTGTCAAGAAAATTGGGAGTTCCGGTAAAATCTGAAAGTGCTTCTGCGTGCGGGTGAAACCGCGGAGCGCAGCTAGTAAACAAATAAAAGATGTTAAATAGCCCGCCTTGTGTGTTATGCACATGTTTCTCGCTTGACTGGATGGATTGTTATAATAGTTTTTAACATTTTTTTTTTGGGTTGGAATGTAAGTACCGATAGATAGATAGATAAACACTTTATTATTCACCTTAAACATCAAAATAAAGATAGATTTTGTTTTATTAAAGCAAGTTTTTTTCCGAGTGATCATTTATAATACTGGTGGTTTATAAACCAGTATAGGCAAATGAAACATCAGCTCTCTTGTCTTTTCCCAAGAAGTTTACAGAAAGCTTCATGTCTAGTTAAGTTTCACGACTTTACCAAATGCACGTAAAAAGAACCCTAATATAGGGAATAAATTATAGCACGGACCGGGGACCAACATTTTATGCCATGATTTTAATCACATTTTGTTTCTTGAAAGTAGATGAAATAGTGGACAAAAGTTTGTTTCCAGACCGTTACACCGTACCAGGATGATAGCTCTACATAGTTTTATAACATATATTATAAAGACTTATAAAAGCTCTTTACACTGACTACTTACCAAAACCTTTGGGCATGTTTTCTCGTGATGAAAACTTTACATAGGTATACTAGCAACCGCCTGCAACTTCGTTCGCGTCGACATAATAAAATAGAGAATATATCACTCAGGGATAGTGTAATTTTCAATCAGTGAAAGAGTTTTCAAAATCGGTTCAGTAGTTCAGAGATTGCCCCCTACAAACTTACATACAAACAGGCCCCCATTTCATCTGATGGTAAGCTGCCATATAATGGTAGCCTGATAGTAGCCCGCCCATAACAGTCGCAGCATTGTAGATTACGAGTTAGTAATTTTTTGTGTTGGATTCGCTTAATTAAATAAGGGTTTTCAGAAAGAAAAAATAAGTCCACCACCGGCTAGGACTTGAACCCGAATATTTCCTCAGCGCGGGAAGTGCTCTGTCTACGTTGGTCACTAAGTCGAGTGTAGAATTTTTTCTTCCGTTATTCAACCGTCTTTAGGGTGACTTAATGGTTAGGTAGGACTTAATGGAACTTAAGCGTCTTAAGTGTGGGCCTGCTTGTTTCACAAACATCTTTTTACGAGGTATTAATAAACCGTCAGTCAAGGTTTTTTTTCTAGATTGTGACTAGAAAATTGAGTTCGACAGCTAATATACAAAATAGGACAAAACTTTGCGACTCTAATAAAGTTCCCTAAAGTCGCAAGAGATTGTTATGTAAAATTTTAACGGAGCGGACGGCTCGGCTTACGAGACATGGGTCACGATCAATAACGATATACTCTAAGGTGATGAAGTGATGGTGAAATGATGAAGGATTTATGAAGGTGGAACTATATTTGGACGTGAAGGCGCCACCGTCATGCAATACTTTATTACTATTATTACTACTTTAACAATACTTTATTGACCACTCAACAAGTAACAAAAGTTTGCATAAATAAATATACAATGGTTGTAAAACGGGCGGCCATATGGCTAATGTGATTGATTGATAACACTTTATTGTACACTAAAACATAACAAGAACAAATAAACATAGAACTTAAAAATTTTAATAGTACAATGGGCGGTCTTATCGCTAATAAGCGATCTCTTCCAGACAACCTTTGGATGGAGAGCAATTAAGCAATGTTGGGCGTAAAGGTGCGGTTTTGAACCTAGTATGATATTATAGGAAACGATGAACTCCTATTTTGGCTACGTTCATTAAGATCCGTGTACCACTTTCGTTTCTAGAAAATATTTTCCAAAATAGATTGGAATTGACTTTTTATAAGTTCGCCCTAAAACACGTCGAAAACCTCGATGCCGCAGGAAAAACGAATTTGTTCTGAAATCGGATTGGGCTGGTAACTTATTTACTAGATTCCAGATTGTATTTACAAATATCAGTGTACCTCGAATGTGAAAAATATACTATGAATGTGGAAATGAAATGTGGCGAGTTACTTTTTGGAATAAAGATGCCAATGGCGGATGTTTTGCCGACCCTGTGAGGCCTTTTCACAAGTACCTACACAAATTAGGTACTATCGGTCAGTTTGTCGGACATTTCTGAGAAAAGTTGTCTAACAGGTGGAAATAGGCCGTATTTCCATTGATGGACAAATTTACCCGTACCTAAAGCATTGAACCTAGAAACCACTAGGTTCAAGCTTATATATAAACACTCATCACTTAATGACCAGTTTTAACACAGCTTGGTGCTTTTAGGTGAAGAGATAATGGTTTACCACGAGGGCTGCGATGCTAAGAATAATAATAATTAGTGACGATATTAAAAATTATTTGATAACAAACGATTCAAATCTTCAATAGCTAAAGAAGTATTCAGTTGGTACCTATACTATACCTATGTATTATCGTTTGGTTTCTTGCCGCCCCGCTGTTTCTTGCCGTCTCTCAGTTTCTTGCCGTATCTCCTAAGTGGTTATTTTTTCCGATGCAGTGGTAGAGTCATTGTGTTATTCGACGTTCATAAGTGCGTATGTGATGCCCAAACCGAATAAAGTGTAAACTTTTATAAGCTACCAACCTGACCAACATTTATACCTACATTGTACTAAGTTTAGCAAGAGTTTTCCTAAAAGAATAAACAAAGAGTTTTCGAATTTAATTTGGTGTTCTATGCAGAACCCGTCACTTTTGCCATCAAAAGTGGCCTCAAAGCAAAACAGCAATACTAAAACCGATCGCACAATTATTACGAATACAACCTCGACTAAGATCTTCTTGATACTTTAATACAAACTCGTTCCTCTCTCCATCTTTAAAGCCTTGTCCCCAATTATTATTAAGTACACTACATTATTGCATATTATCTTACAATCACCCTTATTGTTACAGGTAATTGCTGATTACGGCGAGGCAGAGGTCGGCGTTGCCATTCAACGTGTTATACCTGTTAATTTAGGTACCAGCGGTATTATTATAGGTAATTTTCTTAGAGGCTGTGGAAAATTTGCATAAGTGCAAGATACGGCAATGAAATGCTTTGAGACGCTTGTAAACGGGCTACTTTTAGGCAACTATGTGGATGAAATGGTATAGCCGTCGAGTTACCGGCTATAGACGTTGCAACATGTCTTTCCTTAATATGCTGTCAAATAATTTTAGGCAGGATGCAATTTTCGTAGCACGTGTGTGTACGAGCCGTATTAAGTGTGCTTTGGTATTTTTAATCCCCGACGCCAAAAGGAGGGGTGTTATAAGTTTGATCACTGTGTGTCTGTCTGTGGCACCGTAGTTCTTAAACGGGTGAACTGATTCGGATGCGGTTTTTTTATTTCAGGTTTTCTAGCGGTGGTGCTTAGACATATTTTATCATAATCGGTTCAGCCATTTTTCACTTTTTATAGGTTTTTTTTTGTGACGGGGGTTTCTTAAATTTTAGTTTACTGAAATACGCTTGACGAATATATATATAAAGCATTTTGATTCATCTCTTTTGTCTTTTAGTAAAGGTAATTCTTCTTCTGATCAAAAGAAGAGCACTTTTGTCCGGAACGAAATGCATGAAGGCATGTTACTTTAGTTACTTATTGCTTGTAATGTAATTGTCAAACGATCAGAAAAAAAATGCATAAAGCTAACTCCAAAATAATAACGTCGGTTGTAGGCATAGAGGGAAATGAGGGGAATGAGGTACTTACCCGACTTTGACTCCTACAAGGGTCGAACTCTGTGTTCCGTAATTCCTGTTCAATTTCGTAAGTGACCCGTGGTTCAGTAGAACAAGTTTACCACTTTGCTAACACTTCGGCTTTAAACAACAGCGAGCCAAGCCTAGAGGTGCTATTCGCCAACAGTGATTGTAGAAACTGCGTGTTTTTTGATATTGAATGCATTAGCGCATGCTAGGCGAAAATCTTAAGACTTTACATAATTAGGAAGAAGAAAAATGATATTGCTCGGGCAGGGATCGAACCTGCGTCTTCGGAATACCGTCCTGACGCCTTAACCACAGGGCCACCGAGCCTACTGCTCGACAAAAGAAATGGAAATAATAAATAAAAAATAATAATAATAGAAGCATTGACGACAGATGAGGTAGAATCGTCCCCGTAAGACGATATAAGAAAGAGAGAAGAAATTTGGTTGCTGGAGCAGTAGGCTCGGTGGCCCAGTGGTTAAGGCGTCGGGACGGGTATTCCGAAGACGCAGGTTCGATCCCTGCTCGAGCAATATCATTTTTCTTCTTCCTGATTATTTAAAATCTTAAGTGCGTGTTTATTTCAAGCCCCAACTCAAACACCCGCGATCAACAAAAAGTCTTCCCGCACACAAATAAACCAGACAAAGGTCTGAAGAGATTATTGTTTGTTTGAGATCCTTGTCTGCGCTCAACTTCAAAAGACAATTAATTACGTCTGGCTGCAGTTAGGCTACGGATAAACGTGAACTACCGGGGCGAGATGCCGAATGCTAGCGCGACCCCTTCTTGCCCCATCTCGGCAGAGGACTGCTCACGGGGGGGGTTTTAGTTGGTTCTAGCTCCACATACCCCTTTCTGCCACCCCCCGGCAGAATGGCAGTGCGACGGCATATTCCCCCACAAAAAGGGATAAACGTGAAAACGTCGCGGGAAAAATCGACGATTTGTGTTCCAAATTAACTTGTAGATCACACTGTCTTTAATTTACCACTTCGAAGTAATCACACAACTCTTCCGTGACGTTTCTCATACCTGTTCTATCCATCCGAAGGTTGTCTGGAAGAAACCGCTCTAAGCGATAAGCTTTTATTGTACCTCAAATTAATGTACATTGACATTATTTTTCTTTTTTTGTGTTGTGTGTTTATTTGGTGGGTCAAGTGTTATTGTATTGCACAATCGTTTGCATATGTACAGGCACTCAATAAAACTTCTAATTTGGGCAAGTTTTATCATACTAAGGTTTTGAAACTATCATCTGCTTAATCGCGTTTTTTTAATAATAAAATCGGATTATTACTCATGATTGGTGAGAGTAGTTGCAAAACAAACTAATTTAATAATACATGTTAGGTACACTGCTGTGGTATTCCCTAAGTGGTATTGCTCATCAAAACACTTACTTTAATTACTTTTACTAATAAATTAATTTTACAAACTACCGAAATTCTGTCTCAATCGCCCCGGGCTTATGTAGGCTGGGCTCTAGGGAACAAGAACTCTAGAAAATGATTTTAATGTCTGAAAGGACGAAGGACATTTAGACTAATTTCATTCAGTAAAACGTGAAGACACGCCTAATAAAATAAAAGTAAATAAATAATAAATTTATATTAGAGATGCTAGGACCGTGGGGACCGGGGACACCTAGAGTTTTCAAAAATACCACTAAACTTCTGGGCCTCAATTCACTATGACAACTTGGCGATTCCTTGCTTCGAAATCACGTCGATTCTTTCATTACTAATCGACGTGACCGAGGCCCCGGTCGAGGCAATCACGTAATCCAAATGCTGGCCTATTTTTGACCAAAGAATAAGCACTGTCTTTCAACGTTTCGATGCTGCCAGCATTTTGGGAACGTTTCCCACTGGTAGCGGTATTTTAGCTTATTTGTATTGGTTAGGTAAAACAAATAATAGTTTTTTATAATATGTTGACTGAAAACTGTATTTCATTTCGGCCGATTAATATTAGGTAATCAAATGTCTAATTTCTTTGCCACTAAACAGCGTCTTCGGACTCATTATAATTAAATTCCTTTAATTATTTCCACTACGATCGCGACTAAGTCGCACGACTTGTTCCCTAATCTACCATTCCCCTAAACTCCAGAATTAATGATCAAGCACTGCAAAGTGTTACTCAAGCCGGCAAATGAGTTTTAAAGAGTTTCGCGGAAAGTCTGTGGGTTTCTTCGTCTCGTTATTTCGAATTTTGAGGAAGACTTGAAAGATGTGTTATACTCGAAACAAGAACAAGAGTCATGGGACATTACTTCAAAGGGTGGTTTTTGCGGTCAGAACCAGTTTCGGTTGTTGAACGCAACCTTAAGTTCGTAATAATTGCATGCCAGAAATGGAGAATATGTTGGACTACGAGAATTTACTTCTGTTTAGATACCTTTACCATATTCAAGTAATAAAGAGTTGTATTATTGTATTGTAGATAATATTACGATTGACTTTAGAGTTACATCAACTTTTGAGAACACGCATATACCAGTGCTACGCTCATCTGATATTTAGGACTTAGTAGATAACCTTCTAAAAGGACCTTCAACTTTGTACAAAACTAAAGTTTTGGGGAAAAAAATACAATACAATAACACTTTATTGCATACCACAAACATAATTACATGAACAAAATAGAAATCTTAACTAGGGTAATACAATTGGCGGTCTTATCGCGTAAAAATCTTTGTTTTTACCGGAATGAGTAGTGTATTTACTGGTATTTTCAGATAAATAGGCATTTTATGAGTTTACGAGTACAATACTTATCACAAATTATTAAATATAATTTATTTTATAACAAAAAATCCGACTTCAATTCTGATGTATCTTCGAAGTTCAAGGTCGAATAAAAAAATACAATGGAATTGAGAACCTCATTAAGGTGAGGGTCACACCAAAAATCAATGTACTTTGACGGAATTTAGTACAGTCATTTGGTTCGAAAAATAGTGGTTATCTGGAAAGTTTTCCGGGAGTTTTGAAAATTGGTGATTTTATAGATTTTGATGTGCTTCTTCCGAATTTCAACTTTGCCACCTCGTATTATTGCCGCTTGCGCTACCATATTGAAAAAAATGAGGAGGTGGCAAAGTCGAAATTCGAAAAGAGCAATAAATCAAAATCTATAAAATTACCAATTTTTTAAACTCCCGGAAAACTTTCCAGGTAAAACTACCAAATGACTGGAATCATTGCACATAACAATATACTTAACACAGCACTTTATAATTACCATTTTACGAAAATAAATCGCAAAAACCTTCGCTATTAGCTTCATTCCGGAAATACTCGAAATCTTAAAGTTAAAAATACTACTTCAGTCCAAGTCAGTAATTCCCAATTCGACCCTGAAGACTTCGAAGTGCCTACTTCCTCGCAGTCTAAACGAACTAATTGCTCTAATCGATACGGCTCAAGTTCGCGGCACTAAATACAACGAGAGAGCATCGCTCTTTCGAACAAGCTTTTGCGACTTATGACTTTTATGAAATATAATATTTGGGCTTTCTCCAAAACCGACGTCAATGTATCTTCGAAGTCCAAAGTCAAATATCGATGAAGTTTATATGGGACCACCTCGTAGCTATAATGAACTGAACGCATAAGAATTTTTAAATCGTTCGAAAGTTGACGCAGAAATCAGTGAACTTACATAAAAAAATATATACAGTGGAATATAGAACCGCCTCCTTTTTTGAAGTCGCTAAAAAGAGCATAATGATTTTTGCATTCGAGGAAAACTAACGTTGTCTGTCAATGAAACTCCGTTTCCGAAACCTAGTAATTGGCCTGATCGATACCATCCTCCAGTCCCGCCGCTAAATATAGCACAAGTAAGAGATCGACGGTACTCGGAGTCGCGCTCACTTTCAAAGGAAATTACCGAAGTACTAAGCGCAACTTTTAACGACGAAATTAAAAACTGAGCGTTCTCCTTTTGTTTACAACTTAGCTCGGCAGAGACGATACCACGCAAGTACTTCAATTAAAAGTCATTAAATATTTTTTTTTATGGAACTGAGTAATGAGCAAGTCGTTCGCCTGATCGTAAGCGCAACGTCTGCCAATAACAATTGCAGTGCCACCCAAAACTTATAATACTGTAAAAAGTACTACGTAGCGCTGCATTGCGCTCATCAGTCCGAGACATCAAATATTATGTATGTCTCATATGCCCAGTAATTTCACTGGCTATACAATGCCCTTCAAACCGGAACACAGCAATGTTTGCGTACTACTGCTTGGCGTCAGAATAACTGGCAAAGCAGTGGTACCTACTACTACCTACCCAGAAGGCCTACCGCATACGAGAGACTTACCACATAAAGCGCTGTTCTGGGCTTACTACTGTTGTTTGAATTATCCACGATACATGGCTAACGCAACCATTATGTTGTATGCAACAAATACTGTTTTTTTAAATAAACCAAATATTTTGTTTTTATGCAAACCGGCGTGATGGTAGACTCATATGGAATCACGACGATAACTGAAGTACAACGGATATTTTTAAGTTTACCTTATTTTTTACTTAGTGCACTACTACAAAAATACTTTTTTATACCAAATGCTAAAATAAATAAAATAAAATAAAATAAAAAAAATACAATTCGTACTTTCGTTTCTTAGCTATCTTCTCCAGCGGGCGTATTTTCGAAGCACTGCTAGAGTCAGTTTTCGCATTTCTTTTCTGTGTCCGGACTTCAGTTTGGGAATGGAAAAGAAATGGATAGACATGCTTACCTTTTATTTTCAGTCATGATATTTTAAGTTACAATTTTTAACGTGTTTTAATTGTTTTGAATCATGTGTAGGTAAATGGCTTTTAAAAATGCATTTTTTGTGCCTATTTAATAAATATCTTTTGACTACTTCACTTTTATATTTTTAACCGACTTCAAAAAGGAGGAGGTTTACAATTCGACGATATGTTCTTTTTTTTGTGTGTTTGTTACGCGATTACTCCGCCAATTATGAATTGATTTCGATGTTTTTTTTTTTGATTGGTAGGTCATGCTTCAGAGGTGGTCCCATACATTTTACCGAAATCCATTCAACACTTTTTGAAAAAAATAGCAAAAACAAAAAATATAAGTTTAATCTTCAAGTCGGTTCTTGTTTTTTTTCCTAACCAACTTTCTAAGGGTGGAGGTTTGTATTCGACTGCTTCACCTGCTTCACCTGCTTCACCTGCTTCACCCAGGGTTGGCTTCCGGTGAGGGAACTCCTCAACGGTGAATAGTACAGACACAACATTTTGTAAATGGATTTAAACATAATAGCTTGTTCTAAATTCCATCATGACATGGCTGACTCCTCAACAGAGAATAGGACAGACATGAAATTTTTTTGTACATGCATTTAATTGTGATAGCCCGTTTTGAACTTCGTCATGATGTGGCTGCTAGATCATAAAAGCTTGTCTTTAAAAACTTTTTGAATTAATTTAATTAAAACTTGTTTTGCATTAAAAAGGGCAAAATAAATTATTTTTCAAAAAAAAACTAACCGACTTCAAAACCACAAATAGGCAGTCAAAAGTGAAAAATAAATTAATATAATTATCATAAGCGCTACCCACTCATATATTTGAAGTCGGTGCCAGCCAAGTGTAAGAGGTAATAGATATATAATATACTACCTACAAGTAGTACTTACTATACATACCCATATGTACATAGTATTTAGTACATAGTATTAGTACAACACTTACCATTATAAAATCCACGGCTGTGTGATACTGTGCAATGGAAGAGCTAGCAGATACCTACGGCACAAGTTTATGCTTAGTGTAGGTTCTGCGCACCAATTAATGTTACACACTACAAGCACAGCTTACTAAAGATAGAGGAAAACTATGTTATATATGTATGTGTACTGTTTTTGGTAATAAAATAATTTCTAATTTCTAATTTCTAGTATTTATCTGCTACCTATTAGACTTGGCTGGCACCGACTTCAAATATATGAGTGGGTAGCGCTTATGATAATTATATTAATTTATTTTTCACTTTTGAGTGCCATTTGTGGTATAGAAGTCGGTTTAGTTTTTTTTTGAAAAATAATTTAAATAATTTGTGTATATAAAATATGTCTTTAACCCCTAACAAACATCCCCGGATTATTTTCTACAGATACGCAAATAAGAATACGCATATAGAACTCCTTTATAATAAAAGCACAGCCCCGGGCCTTTGAAAACACATTAGAGTGCCGAAACAGACAGCGCCTCCTGTTCCACAAATAGATCTACCTACACTACGAACTAATATTAGCGCCTAAGGGTTTGCTTGTCAAGTCCTTTGAAGTTTCAATAATCACGTAGTTTGTTCGAATTATAAAAAGATTATTTACCTAAACTAAAGTTTGAGCCTGTAGTGATTGTATCTATGTAGATATACACGAGTATATAATACACTTTCTCACGCGCACAAGCAACTGGTAGGTAACAGGGATGTTACGGAGGAGGTTTTACCGGAACCGGAGTCGGAGTCGGAGGTTTCAAATTTGATTTATCGGAGTCGGAACCGAAGTCGGAGTCGAAATTGGAGCCGGAGTTGGAGGTGGAGGTATAATAAAGAAGTGTTACGAGGAGCAGAGAATGAAGCAATAGAACTCAGTCTCTTAAATCAGCTTAATATAAATATGTCACGTCAAATCTACTTAATACAGTGCTCCGAATATCGTTTAACACTTAACAAGTTCAATTGAAGCATATCTGTCACACAAATCAAACATTTGAGACGAGCGTAAAAAGCCCTGGGCGACAAGATAAAACTTATTTATTTTATACGCGCTCTGGCCTCGTCGCTGATAGAAAATCTTCGGTATAACTCCGATTCAAAATTACCGGAACCGGAGTTGAATTCGGAGTAGTAAAGTCAATCGGAGGTCTTTCGGAGTCGGAGTCGAAGCTCCGTAACATCCCTGGTAGGTAATGCCATACGTTTGGTAGCACTGGACAATCTGCTGGTAGCAGCAAGAGTAAAAGTGGTGGAGCAGGATTAGTGTTAATTTAGTGCACATATAAGCGAGGGTTCAAGAGCCAAAAGCCTAAGAGCTTTCTTAGATTTTCGCCAGTCAGATATGCGCTTATTTTTAGGAAAAAAGGGAAGGACTAATCTACACAGCACACTCACACATACGCCGTAACATGCAATGATACACACCCTAACTTGAGCTTCTGAATCAAAACCAGTAACCCAGAACTTCGAATCCTGCGGGGTAGCACTTCGCCGTGAGGCACCACTTTCTTAAATTTTATTCTATGCAATATTATTAATATTTTATAAAAACCCAATCTGCCTTAAGAGGAGGGTATATGGGGAGGTAGAAGTAGAGGGGAGGGCGTTGGCATGTCATAATGCCACTGGACGATCCTAGTAGATCAGTTTCAGTGCCAACTACCCTCTTTGGATTGTAAATTTGGTAAGTCTTTTACTAAAAACATTAATTGTGTATATTTGTAGGTACCTAACGTTTTAAAGGTATATCTGTAAGAATCATAATACACTTCATTTCAATTTCATTTCAAGTTTCTTCTAGTTAACACCGGTCAGAGAATTACTTTTTCAATATATTTCGTATAAAGCTATTATTTTTCAGAATTTCGCAAATAATACCCAGACGAATATTTTCTGAAGAATTTAATTCGCCCCTCTGTGTTAGAAAGAGGCGAGAGAGGGGACGGTGTAAAGGCAAGTTAATATTTAATTTTACACAATTCTTGCGTCTGCAAAGGAAAGCTGGGAGAGTATGAAGACAATGTCGGCATGTTTTGCATTCTGTTGAGGATTTCTTTTAAGCAATTTGATAATGTTAGGCTCTAGCTCGCTTTACAAATATTTCGAGGGTTTTTTGATTTTCTTAGAACTAAAGGGTTGAAAAGTAGTAATATAATATACCTATTACATTTTTTATTGTGTTATATAGCGTTTTGTATCTTTTTAACCCCAATACCACTTACAGGTCCGTGGTCATCCGACACAAAAAAATGTAAAGATATTTCGAAAAGACTGGTCCTCGCTTCGGGGAATCCAAAAACGTACAAAGGGGCAACGCCGCCAGTATTCTGGGACCCTGCCGCACGGTGGCGATCTACACGGCGTGTTTGCTTTATCATTTTGTTATTTTTTATTCAGAAAGCCTAGTAGGTACATATTTTTAGTATGTTCATATAATAAATGTAACTTAGACTCCAACACCTATAGTGCATAGGAAAGATAATGAATTAGGCCGAATTTACAACAATTAACAACACACCATCCACCCATTATCATCATCAGCCCATCATGTGCCTGCTGGGACAATGCCATCTATCCATAATCCACCACGCTGCCACAGAGCGGATTGCTAGCATCATCCACGCATAGTTACATAGTTATATTATAATTTTTACATTTTTATGTAGTAAAATTTTAGGAAAATAAATGTCCAATTGTTAAAACGTTCAACGGCAACTTGCAAAATAAAATAAAAATAAAATTATTTCCCATTTACCTTTCGCGTGAAACGCAAAACAATTTCTAACGAAACCACTTTTCAAAGTTAGTACACTTCTTGGGCTACATTTTCTGGCTAAATTTTCCGAGACTTCCTTGACTTTTAAACATTTTCCGAGCACGCAGCTACGTAACTGTAGAGATGAGACTTCGAGGATTTACCACATGAGGCGGCTAGCAGACACATAACACTGCCATATGGTCTCCCTGACCATGCGTCCGACATTTTGACCTTAAAAATTAGTGTGCTGAGTTTTGTTTTTGTGATGCAACTTTTGTTTAGCGTGCGTTTAAGAACAGGATTTTGTAAATGTACAGTTTTACATACATTTTAGTAGTAACTTTAAGCTATTCTATGATGACCTACATTTTGCCACACATTTTTACCTACTCAAATCTATCTATTATATCGAGTGCTATTCCGATCACCGAACGATCCACACATGTCGCGCTGAATGTGAATCGTCAGCTAACTTTTGTACTTCTTACTATATCTTTACTTCGGCCAATAAAAGTGAAATTGTTTGGCTTCGCGAGTGTTTTCCACTTTCTTCCGCGCTCCACAACTACTTAGCTACACTAACTACTTAACTACTTAGTTACGTACTACAGTAAACTGCTACTTACTCTTTAGTGTACCTACGGCCGAACTGGACTGTACAGTCATTTTAACGTGTGATGAGATGATATATGTGCTATGCATGTTTAGTGACTCCTCAAAAGTACCTATCACAATAAAAGTAATGTTCTGGAATGATCGTGTTTTCATCTCCTTGGTAATTGTTCAAAGTATCGAGGCATTACTCTGAGCCTTGCTGCGGAAGCCGCGGAAAGTCGAAACTTTATGAACACCGAATATTGTATGAACAAAAAAACTGCTAAACAATTAGTCGCGTGGCTTGAAGCTTGAGAAATTAATAACTTTTTTGTTGTTCGAAAATCAGGGCGCGTCTGGCACGTGGTGGAAATACTTGGGAATAATGCTCATTTTTGTTCATACTTGAAAATAAATTGGAACAGAATGTTCGGTGCGGGTTAAATAACCTTTGACATTTCAAGTAGCGACCCGCCCCGCATACCTATGTATTATCCCAATAATCCTATCCTACTATATTACCTACTGACTACTTCTCTTATTATCTCTTTCTCAGCAAGTAAATTTTTAAATCCTTTTTTTAAATCTAATCTAAATTCGTAAATCTAAATTCTTTAACCGTATTATCATGGACCAAATATACATATTTAGTCCATGGTATTATTAATGCAAAAGTATGTGAGGATGGATGGATAGATGTTTGTTACTCAATCACGCAATACTACTGAACGGATGTCAATGAAATTTGGTATGTCTTTTTATCTCGGAACATTGTCCACGCAGGGAAATCGCGGGGCACAACTAGTATAAAATAATCGCCATGTACGGCCATTTCATAGTTTTTACGTAAATGAATTCCACACATCCATATACATTCTCACAAACTTTCGCAATTATATTGGCAAGGATGTAGGATTACGTAAAGAAGTACTTATAAATAACTTAGCAGCAAATTCATTGGATCCAATTTTCTTTATCCAAACCATTTAACTTTAAGGTTAACCCTTCGCGTGCATGCAAGCACCTTGCATTGTAGTTTGCACTCCATCAGGCCTCAGCTGACTCCAATTGTATAAAGGTTAGAATTACCATAATACCGCGTAGTTGAGCCTCTGAAATATAATTTACATATGGTTCTCAAAGTGGGTGATAACGCCCCCTCGTGATAAATAATTTAGCCAAAAAAAACAAGATAGACAAATTATATCGGTGGGTTCCCAACGAGTCACACCCAATCCAGTCACAGTGTTACTGGTTGTAATTTTTTTCCCATCCTGTTACACGGTTACTAGTTGCAATCTATTTCTACAAATGTGTTCCTAACCAGTCACACCGAGTGTAACAGTGTGGCTCGTTGGGAAGAAAAAATTTTCGTCTCCCAACCTGTCACACCTTATTTTTATCTAAGTGAAAATTGATAACCTACTTTATTTCACCTAGAACTAATATAGGTATATTCTTGAGTAAATTTACAAAAATAATGCTTAAAAAAAATTACAAAAATATATAATATAGGTAACTAAATTCTCTTTGTAAGTAACAAACTAACTTTAAAAATATCACAATAGGTGAATAATCTATAACAATATTATATAAAAAAAATTCTCAAAAAAAATAAAACCGACTTCAACAAAACACTCAGAAAAAATGCACTAAAAAGTAAAAAATAATTACGTAATTTAGTTACTTACAAAAAATTACACTTTTTTAATCAATTTTATAACTTTACAAACTATATTATTAACACATACTCGTAGGTACCTACTTAATCTTCACATCTAACACAACACATATAACTAACAAAGAAAAATCAAAATATATGTATGTAGCACACTTAAACAAAAATAATATAACAATATTTGGAGACTGCTTAGAAGACAATCAATTTATTATAGTACAATATATACACTTATTGTTATTTTTGGAGTCGGTGCCAGCTTTTGGAGGCAACTTTAACATAAATGTGTCGGTGGCAATCTCGAAATAATAATATACTTAGCGATACTTAGCAATATTTTATCAACATAATACAAATAGAAGCACAAATCTAATATTTTCAAAGTGCACAGTCTATAAGTTTAGTAATAATAAGTAAGATGGCGCTACGTATCTTTCAAACCATGTGTAAGTATAACCATGTATAAGTATAACATACTTATTATATTATTTTTTATTTAATATATTTTTATTTAAAATATTTTTTGGAAGTCTACTAATAAAATATACCTTGACTACATTGTGCCTTTACGCCGCCGTACGGACGCTTTTTCTTGATGCCTCCATAGATGGCGCTGTGCCAATGATGACATATTCTGAATCGCGGTGTTAAGATTTTTCGTGTAAGAATGAAAGTAGTCAAGGTTTGTAACGCTAATTAGGTGTCTGGTCTTGAAAGTAGAGTAGTAGTAGTATCGTTATGTGGAGAAAACTTCTTGGAAATTGATAATTAATTGATTAGTGAAATTTGGTCCCGTCCGTCGTTTACTCGTTGTTTGTAATATAAATCAGATTCGTTTGTTCGTTCGTGTCGTCTCTTTACCTGACTGACTGCAGCAGCGGTTCGAATGACCGAGCGCGAGCTTGACAGACAGTCCAGTCGATGCGAAACGAATTCGTAGTCATTTCTAAGTCTAGTTTATAAATTTTTCCTAATCCTTAATGTAATTGTGTAGGTGTTTTTTTTAGATAGTAGTTATTAATTGTAGTTATAAATTGTAGTAGGGTATAAAGATTGTATTGTAGTATATTATAAATTTTAATACTTATAATTATATATGTTTTCATTCAGACTTGGTTTCTTTTATATGTATGTATATTATTAATATGTAGGAATTGGACACTTGGCTGGCACCGACTCCAAAAATAACAATAAGTGTATATATTGTACTATAATAAATTGATTGTCTTCTAAGCAGTCTCCAAATATTGTTATATTATTTTTGTTTAAGTGTGCTACATACATATATTTTGATTTTTCTTTGTTAGTTATATGTGTTGTGTTAGATGTGAAGATTAAGTAGGTACCTACGAGTATGTGTTAATAATATAGTTTGTAAAGTTATAAAATTGATTAAAAAAGTGTAATTTTTTGTAAGTAACTAAATTACGTAATTATTTTTTACTTTTTAGTGCATTTTTTCTGAGTGTTTTGTTGAAGTCGGTTTTATTTTTTTTGAAATTTTTTTTTATTTCTTGCTTTTTAGTGAATTGTCCCGTAACTGTGTAACCGTATTTACCGAAAGCAAATATGGGTAGACCTACTAAACGCGCGGCTCGTATGAGACAGCGCCGTTTAAATGAGACAAGTGAAGAAAAGAAGAAACGTCTATCTCAAAGTAGGAAATCTGCATCCAAAACTATTTCAAATGAGAGTAGTGGTCAGCGCAAAAAGAGACTTTTACAAATGCGGGCTTACATGAAAAATTTTTTTAACAATGAAAACATTAAAAAGCGGGCCCACCGTCTCGGCTTGATCCACGATCGCCTAGCCAATGAGACGGAAGCGCAACGAGCCCACCGCCTCGGCTTGATGCATGATCGCCTAGCTAATGAGACGGAGGAGCAACGAGCCCACCGCCTTGACTTGATCCACGATCGCCTAGACAATGAGACGGAGGAGCAACGAGCCCACCGCCTCGGCTTGATCCACGATCGCCTAGCTAATGAGACGGAGGAGCAACGAGCCCACCGCCTTGGCTTGATCCACGATCGCCTAGCCAATGAGACGGAGGAGCAACGAGCCCACCGCCTTGGCTTGATCCACGATCGCCTAGCCAATGAGACGGATGAGCAACGAGCCCACCGCCTCGGCTTGATTCACGATCGCCTAGCCAATGAGACGGAGGAGCAACGAGCCCACCGCCTCGGTTTGATCCACGACCGCTTATCAAACGAAACACCTGAAGCTCGTTTGGTTCGACTTAATACAATGCGACAAACCAGTCATGTTCGTAGGGACATCACAAGTGAACAATCGTTTCATAGGGATATTAATGTTTTCGCCGATGTTTCATGCGCTGTTTGTAAAAAAAATATTTACCCACAACAGCGTTTCAATTTACAAGCTGATATGTATAGTTCATTGTTACCCGAAGAATTGATTGTTTTAGGTAAAATAACTACGTGCTCCCGCTGTAATAATAATATTAGGAAAAGAAAAATTCCACCAACTGCATATTGGAATCATATGATGCCCGCAGAAATACCGCCTGAATTAGCCAATTTAACGAGCGTTGAAGAACGGTTTTTAAGTCGGATTGTACCGTTTTTAAAGGTTGTTAAACTTAATAACCGTTTTAGTCAGCATTGGTGCAAGGGGCAGGTTATTTTATTTGCGAAAGATGTTGTGGAATTAGCTGAGCAGTTACCACTGACACCACACCAAGCTGGTTTAGTTTTGGTTGTAGAAAGTCTTGAGAATCTTTCATGCTCCAAGGAATTCGTTGTGGATATGCAAAGATTAAACCGTGCTTTAACTTGGCTAATTTCCAACAACCATCTTTACAGAGATGTTCAACCGCATTTTGGAACTACGTCCAACATTACTCCATTAGTGCAAATAGCTGACAACAATATTCGTGAGGAGGGTGGTGTGGCCTCAGAAACTTCTTTGAACCATTATGTCACTTTAAATGACAACAAGGCTATATTACGTGGATCATTTCACCAAGGTCACTTACGATTTAATTCATCTCGAGGTAAACAATGCACTGGGGTAGCGGCTGTTGCTTGTGCTGCATTTAATGTATTAGATCCCAACAATTGGGTTAAGAGTGATATCGATTACATTGTAATCACTGGCGATAAGTACTACAATGACTGCATTGCTGCTAGAGATAATCCTGCGCTCGGCGAAGTAAACCCTGACTACCTTGCTGTAACAGATCTTATGCCAAGACTTGTCTATAATAGACAAAATATAGCGATTACAGTACTCGAGGAAACCAATTATAATGGTCACTTAGACAATGATAACAGTTCCGATGGCTTTCCAAACCTAAAGAATGCTTTAATAAGTTTTTTCAGAGAACATTCAAGTGGGATAACTACAGCAAACGCCATCTCGGTAGCAGTACATTGCAGAACTTTAGCTGAAAATCAAACATACTGGTTATTTGATTCCCATGCGCGTGGTCCCAAGGGTGCTTCAGCTCACATTAATGGTACCGCTTGTTGTATGCGCTTTAGTGACTTGGACGATTTACATACCGTCTTGTGACGCAATTTATTTGTATCGCCAAAAAAAGTGTCAGAAGGGAACCTTCGGGACAATCTTAATGTGTTCTCGTTAACATCATTAACAATAGCTATAGACAACCAAATACAACCGTTAAACCCATATTGGAACAATCGGCAATAGTAAGAATAGAGAGTCCAACATATACAACAAACTGCAATTCCCTGCATCCAATAGTACAAATCAGTGATCCCCTCCAACCAACAACACAAGTCGTCGAGTCTCTCCAAAGAACAATTCAAGCAGCATCAACCCAGGAATCAACCCAAGAACCAGGAATACAGTTACAATTACCTGTTCATAATTCCTTGGACACGATTTACATTGAATCAACAAGTATGCTCCGAAACATAGACGACATTGTACCTAATTTAGAAAGTGTTGTAAGAATGAATAGCTCTTCAACAGATGATACAATAAGATTGGCCGCAATTTCAAGGAAAACAGCACCGCCGTTGAATTTGGAGCGTGAACGCCGCATGGAGGAATTGTGTTGGTATTTTCTTTTTCCAGACGGCAAAAATGGCTTTGGTGAGGAAAGAGAAAATCCAGTTACCCCTCTGGATTACTTCCAAAACCGGGTAATGAGTGGTGACAAGAGGTTCAACAGAAACGAGTATTTATTTTATGCTTTATCCATTGTTGAATATTTTCGTGCAAAAGCAAGTGTTTCTGTTTCTTGTAGGATGCGTCAAGGTCATGGACAGCAAACCCCTCAGGGGCTTGTGGATAATATGCATCTCACTTTGCGAAACATTAGAGGATCAGCATCATATTGGCAAAAATGTTGCTCTGAATTGATTGCAATGGTAAGAACTTTAAAGCCTCCAACATGGTTCTTAACATTTTCCTGTAATGACTTGAATTGGCCAGACATGATAAAAGCCTTGCTTATCGCCGATGGACGTGACATCGATAACGCCGAACGCCTGACATTCCCGGAGCGCTTAGAACTAGTGCAAAGGCATCCGGTAGTATTAGCACGACAGTTCACACTGCGTGTTAACGCTCTCATGTGATTCTTAAAGCACAGTCAAGATTGCTTGGGTGGTCCTATTGAAGACTTTTGGTACCGAGTGGAGTTCCAAAACCGCGGTAGCCCACATTTGCACATGTTAGTGTGGTGTAGTAATGTTCCGGAATTCTCTACTCCACAAGGAATAGCCGTAATTGAAAGTGTGGTTTCATGCTCAATAAATCCTAACGACCCTGTGTTGCGTAAATTAGTCAAGGATTTGCAGATTCATAAACACACTGCGACATGCCATAAAAATCGCCAAGACGATGGTTGTCGTTTCGGTTTTCCAAAGCCAGAAAGTGATAACACCGTTTGTCTAGGCCCAGATGAAGCGCTTGCTAACAATGGACGATTCTGTTTATTGAAAAGAACCTCAGAAGAAAGCATGGTAAACAATTACAATGCAGTTCTTTTAGATATATGGGAGGGAAATATTGACGTGCAACCTTGTGGTAGTATCACTGCTGTGGTCTACTATGTCGCAAAATATGCGAGTAAATGCGAACCGCATGATACCGGTGATGTGATACGAGAGGCTATCTCGAAGGCTAAGAGGCAAGGTGGTGATGTTTGGAAACAATTGTTTTCAGTGTCAATGGCTATATTAAATCAGCGCTTGGTGAGCGCGGCAGAATGCGCATACAGATTATGCCATTTGCCGTTAAAAATGTCCTCCCGAAAGACTGTTTTTGTAAATAGTTGCAGACCGGAGGAACGCTTCAGACTTTTGAGATTTGACAGTGAGGAAACCAGTATTTACAATAACATTTTTGATCGTTATGTGTTACGCCCAAACGAGCTGGAGGAATTAAGCCTTGCGGAGTTTGCTGTCCGTTTTGAAACGGTCTCTTACGCAACATGGTCGGAGGAAGATGGTGATGCGGAACTGAGAGACGATGATATTACGCCAGTAAGGTATATCAGATTGCAGGACAATACGAAAATGCGTATAAGAAATAGGCCGGCAGTATTACGTACCCGCTATTATACAATTAATAGTGACAAAGAAGCATACTATTACAGTTTAATAGTATGCCACATACCATTCCGTGATGAAAGCGAGTTACTGCTTGAAAATGAATCCGCTGAAGACTGTTTTATAAGACGTCAAAGAGATTTTCGCCCGTTGCAGGATAACGTCAGCGCAGAACAATTTGCTCATGCCGAACAAATTATTCAACAGGCTCTTGCCCAAGCCACCGCACTTAATACTGCACGTGAAATTCACGATGACAATGCTCCCATGATATGTGTTGGTGAACAGATTGTTAATCACGATGATACCTTTTGTGAAGACGTGGGAGAACGAGCCGTCATGTCAGATGAACTGTTCCTGGGAAGTATTCGAGGATTAAATATCCAGCAAAAGAATTTATTTCAGAAAGTTTCGACGACAATCGAAAACGATTTGCATGGACAAGAAAATCAACTGTTACTTTTTATCACGGGCGGTGCAGGTAGTGGTAAATCGTTTCTCTTGAAATTAATCGTAGAGCATATTAAGCGTTGTTACGCACCAACAGTAGATACACTGCTGAAGCCTAACTTTGTAGAAGTTGGGTCATTAACTGGGGTTGCCGCTCGTCAGATATTTGGCAAAACGCTACACAGTATTTTCTTGCTTCCGATTGAGAAAGGAAATACTATGACCTACAAAAAAATTGTCGGACAAAGGCTTGAAAATGAACGGCGTAAATGGCGCTATATAAATTGGCTAATAATAGACGAAATTTCTATGGTGTCCTATGAGAACCTAAGGATAATTCACCTAAGACTTCAAGAATATAAGAACAACGATAAATTATTCGGCGGAGTCAATATTTTGCTCTTTGGTGACATATTTCAGCTTCCTCCAGTGAAAGGGCATTGGTGTTTTGTGCAACCGTCGTGGTTCTCAGCGGAGGTCAATTTATGGCATCAGTTTTCTTTTTGTGAACTGACCATAAATATGAGACAGCGCAATGACAGCGAATTCATTGATTTATTGAACAGCTTGCGAGTAGGTGAACTGACAACGGCTCAACTAGAGTTATGCGAGCGGCGGCACGTGCCTTTAAATGGCGAATTTGCGGATGGAGTCGCCGTTCGTATTTTTCCAACGGTTAGGCAAGTCGACGAATACAATGCCACAATGAGCATGAAAAATGCAAAGTCGCACCAGACTTATAAAATCAACGTTGTCGATGAGTCTCGTGAAGTAACGACATATGGCAGGAAACCACCAGACAACGTAATTCCCAAAGATGTCAATAACTGTGGTGGTTTACTGTCATCAATAAAAATTGGCGTTGAGTCCAGAGTGATGTTGAGACGTAATATTGCCGTCTCTGAAGGGCTAGTGAATGGAGCCATGGGTATAATAAAAAAAATCAAATGGCCAGCCCTGAGAAGAGACCAACTGGAGGATGGGGAGCTACCGGAAGCCGTGTACGTCAAATTTGATGACGAATCTATTGGTCTTAGGCTAAAAAATAGTGACGGTTGCATACCCATACCTCCATCAAGCACTACATTTCAGGCGGCGAGGGGTTACGGAGATGTGGAGCGACGTATGCTTCCTCTAATATTAAGCTGGGCGGTCACAGTCCATAAACTACAGGGGACCACCCTCGAAAGAGCTGTGATCGATCTCGGTAAAAAAAATTTTGCAAAAGGGCAAACATATGTGGCACTAAGTCGTGTCAGAAGCTTAGAAGGCATCGTTTTGTCAGATTTGGACGCCAACAAATTATTAATTCGACCACACGACGACAGAGCGAAAAACGAGATAACGAGGCTACGAAATCTGCCCTCTGACAATTAAGGCCACACATAGAAACACACCTGCTCCTTTTTTAAACTTTAAAAATAATATTCTAAATTGGTTTATAAA
The DNA here is from genome assembly GCA_951640565.1 of Petrophora chlorosata. NCBI lineage: Eukaryota > Metazoa > Arthropoda > Insecta > Lepidoptera > Geometridae > Petrophora > Petrophora chlorosata. The sequence goes on from OX621209.1 coordinate 14,565,014, forward strand.
TGACGAAGTTCTGTGATAACAAACATAATAAGAAAAAAAACTCCTTTTATTAATTAGTCGGACCACAATACGACGATTCTGAAAGTACATTCATTCAAATAAAAATAGAATTTTCCAAATCGGTTCATAAATGACAAAGTTCTGAGGTACCAAAATAAAATATTTATACTCCTCCTATTTTAATTCGAAGTCAGTTAATAATGGGACCAATCTAGAAGTATATCCTTACAAATAAAATAAGAATTTTCCAAATCAGCTTGACGAAGTTCTAAGTTAACAAACATAAAAAATATACTCCTCCTTTTTGTAGTCAGTTAATGATGGGACCAATTTGGAAGTATGTCCTTTCAAATAAACAAAGAATTTTTCCAAATCGGGTAATACATGACGAAGTTCTGAGGTAACAAACGAAAACAAGGAAAAAATATACTCCTCCTTTTTTAATTTGAAGTCGGTTAAAAATGGGACCAATCTGGAAGTATATCCTTTCATATAAAAAAAGAATTTTCCAAATCGGTCCATAAATGACTAAGTTCTGAGGTAACAAACATAAAAAATAAAAAAATAAAATAAAAAAAATACAACCGAATTGAGAACCTCCTCCTTTTTTGAAGTCGGTTAAAAATGGAAAACATTTTTTTGTTTGTTTGTTAGTACCGAAAAGACTCCGAAACTACTGGACCGATTTTAACAATTTTTTTCATCAATCGAATGCTAAATTATTTGGCTACAATTTATTTTAAAAGTAAATAAAAGAGATCCTTAAGAAAACTTCAATAATGTAACCCAAAATAGCAAAATTTTGCCATTATTTGACCTGTACTTGGTACCAGGCAAACATAAATTGCTAGGAGTAAACGTGATAGATAATACTTGGTACCAGGCAATTATAAACTTATAGAAGTGTACAATCATCAAACAAAAGCGCTCATCATTTGACGATACTTAGTACCAGGTGATCATAAACTTATAGGAGCATACAATCATCAAACGCCCTTCTATTTTCAGGAGTATACTTACTATACTTAGTAACAGGCGATCATACATTTGTAGAAATGTACATTCCAGGCGATCTCCGGAGTAAACACATGTTATGGTACCAAGCTATCATAAATTTCTGGGAGTAAACGTAATAGATATACGTGAAATATGGGGGTAGTCGAGAAATATACCATACTTGTAGATTTGACAGATCGATTTCTGAAGTTAACGCCCTGTAGTAGCAGAGAATCGTGCCAGTGTTACTGGATGGGATTTTTTTTCCCATCCAGTCACACTGTTACTCATTGCAACAATATTTTAGGTGAGTTCCCAACGAGTCACACCTAGTGTAACAGTGTGAGTCGATGGGAAAAAAATTCCCATCCAGTAACACTGTGACTCGATTGGGTGTGACTCGTTGGGAACCCACCTTTGGTGACGTTACATACAGGCATACTTCATTTTTGTAAATAAAAAAAAACAAAACACCGTTCACTACTATTAACACTGCTTTTCGAGATTATATTCATGAGTATAATCATACAAAAACAGAAAAACGTATCATTGTTATTACACAAAGCATAAAAAACTGATTGAGACGACGAAACGAAACGACGACCAATTTTTCCACCGCACATCTCGCCATCGTCAAAAAGCCACATCTTACAAATTTGGACTTCCCACACCACTCGCTTCACTCGCACTTTCCTTCCTCGGACTTGTAAGATTTTGAACGACGTACCTCGTCGGTATTTCCTTCGAGCTACAACATAGAGTCCTTTAAAAGGGGAATTAATAGAGTCCTTAAGGGTCGGCAACGCATCAGCAATGCCTCTGGTGCTGCAGATGTCCATAGGCGACGGTAACCGCTTACCATCAGGCGGGCCGTCTACTTGTTACATATTTAAAGAAAAACGAACATGTGGGTATTTACATTAATTTTTTTTTAGGCTTTTAATGACATACCACTGTATGTTACGTGAGCGGCGTATCATCTTATCATATCTTACAAGAATCTGTATGAACATGAATGACGTTTACTAGTGACGGTGGTATTTTTAACTTCGAAGTGTTCAATTATATGGCTGAAAACGATAAGTGCGTATTTTAGCAGTGTTGATGCAGATTATTGTCACTCTATTGGCTTCAATTAATATACAGCCAAATTAAGAACCTAGAAGCTATCCCTCTGTTTTACTTAAAGTCGGTAAAACATCCAAGTAGGTTATCCGCCTTTCATTGATAGAGTAGGTCAACTACGATTACTAAAGCATATAAGGGTATAGCTCTGAGCAATTTAAAGAGTAGTATACCGACCGGGGATGTAAAGAGGGCTTCAAAGTTAATGGCTACTTTGTCCCAGGGTCAAATTTCACGGGCTGATGAATACTTTTACAAGAAGGGGGTGTCGAGCCGAAAGGTTGGGAAACATTTTACTTAGATAGAGTTTTAACCACCATGGAGTATGGCGTGGCGTGGCTTAATTTGACCTTAAGTTATTACTTTTCTTGTAAGTTATGAAGCTATTCTTATTTATGACCAAAGTTGAGCCTGCCTAGTTTAAGGGTGCAAGTTGAGGTTGGAATTTTTGGAATTTATTTTGTTAGTGTATTATAACTTCAATTTGTTTGAGCAACGAGATATTTACTACTTCGGGCAGATTTTTCAATTCTCAGATAGGCAACAGATAATGAAACGGACGGTTATAGAAAGATACTATTACGTAAACGGAAGACCCAGTCAGAGCCGTAAGTTCATACTTTCCACTCAGCATCATAATTCCACATTTAAATGAGCAAGTAGGTACGTACGTGTGCATTCGTTCTAAAACGCCAATATAAGTGTAGGCAATCCAATAAAATGTATTTACCATCTCCAGCCTGCGAATTGATCTGATTTCCGAACGAATTCGATTCTCTCATTCCATTACAAATCCCATTGGCAAACACGAGTTAAGAATTTGATCACGTTATGAATAGAAATATTTTTATTAGGCTATTTACTCTCTAGTTTTTTCTCTACAAGAAGGTAAGCTACGGCGTACTTAAGATTTTAAATAATTAGGAGGAAGAAAAATGTTATCGCTCGGGCAGGGATCGAACCTGTGTCTTCGGAATACCATCCTGACGGCTTAACTGATGTACAGCGTTCTACTGTGAAACAGATGATGGATTTTTGTAAATTTTTATCTCTCTGTATGTAGTTTACATTTTTTCAGGTTGTAACCCCTATCCTACTTCCTTATAAACGAGAAAGTATGTGTGTGAGGGTGTGTGTGTGTGTATTATTGAGTGAAAAATTTGTGCACAGGAAAAAAGCGTAAATATTTCTTTCGTGTCTGTGTTTTGTGGGACCTCGTAGTTCCAGGATGTCTAGATACGGGAAAATAAATGAAAAGTAGAGATTATGACTCACTCTCTCCAATGTTCTCCAAAATCTGATAGGTACATTAGCATCGAATAAATATAGCATAACTCTCCTGAAGAAAGTAAATTTTATTACAAATCCAATAAGTTTTATTTGCCGCGCGTTGAGTTCACAAATTGATCTGAATTTCGAACGAACCCAATTCTCTTCTCTCATTACATTATAGTCAATCACAAAAAATAAAATAGAGGTGTTATCAGGCCGCTAAATTCTGGCAATACTTCTGTGAATAAGGCTGCGCGCCCACGACAGACGGTCACTGATTGTTATGTCGGTGAAAATGCAACATACAGGCATATACATAGAGTTTCATATTGCAACGCACACGTCCTGCAAAATATCTGTCACAAAATAGGTGACAAATGTCAGTGAAAAAATCGGACCGACTATCGGACATACGAGTAGCTACAAAAAGTGTGACGTCGGCGGAGGCATTAATCGTTTTTTTATGTAACTGGCGAGACAAACAGGTTGTTCGCCTTATAGTAAGCAATGTGCCTGCCCATAACAAACCAAGCACTGGGTAGCTTGGTTTTACGCGGCACACTCGTCACCCTGAGTCAACGGCTCTAAGTATTCTAGTGCCCACTAATTTAGCTTGGAACAGTGCACTTCAAACCAAAACCCAGTAGTGTGTAGGTACTTGGCGGTTGAATATATGGCAAATGTGAGGTACTTGGTACTTCTCAAGATGGACTCTTGCAAAAGAGGCCAATAAATAATTGTACTACGTACCGACCACTACAGAATCCTTGTTTAGAATTCTAGTTACTTACTACATCTCTTTCATTTCTTTACAGTTTTACGACGCAATTTCCCTTTTTTAATCTATAACAAAATTGAATGCAATGGAATCAGGCGTGACGTTGCGGAAATTCATCTCAAAACTGAAACGCAATGAAAATATATAGTATAATCCCGCTGAATATTATGTAGGCTGTTGTTAGTTCCTAACAACAACACTCTTTGTACGACACGTGTTTCGCCGTCTGCACGAGGCATCATCAGGTGTCGACGCCGAACGCTGAAACAAGAGTGAGTGTTTTTTATAACAAAATAAATTATTTAAAAAAAAACTAAACCGACTTCAAAACCACAAATGGCACTCAAAAGTGAAAAATAAATTAATATAATTATCATAAGCGCTACCCACTCATATATTTGAAGTCGGTGCCAGCCAAGTCTAATAGGTAGCAGATAAATACTATGTATATAGTAAGTACTACTTGTAGGTAGTATCTATCTACTAGTAGTAGTATCTACTCGTAGCAGATAAATACTATGTATATAGTAAGTACTACTTGTAGGTAGTATCTATCTACTACCTATTAGACTTGGCTGGCACCGACTTCAAATATATGAGTGGGTAGCGCTTATGATAATTATATTAATTTATTTTTCACTTTTGAGTGCCATTTGTGGTTTTGAAGTCGGTTTAGTTTTTTTTGAAAAATAATTTATTTTACCCTTTTTAGTACAAAACAAGTTTTAATTAAATTAATTTAAAAAGTTTTTAAAGACAAGCTTTTATGATCTAGCAGCCACGTCATGACGAAGTTTAAGACGGGCTATCACAATTAAATGCATGTACAAAAAAATTCATGTCTGTCCTATTCTCTGTTGAGGAGTTCCCTCGCCGGAAGTCAATCCTGGGTGTATCAGCCATGTCATGATTGAATTTAGAACAGGCTATTATGGTTAAATCCATTTACGAAATGTTGTGTCTGTACTATTCACCGTTAAGGAGTTCCCTCACTGGAAGTCAACCCTGGGTGAAGCAGGTGAAGCAGTCGAATACAAACCTCCACCTTTAGAAAGTTGGTTACGAAAAAAACAAGAACCGACTTGAAGATTAAACTTATATTTTTTGTTTTTGCTATTTTTTCAAAATGCACTGAATTAATTTCGATAAAATTTATATGGGACCACCTCTGAAGTATGACCTACCAATCAAAAAAAGAATCATCGAAATCAATGCATAATTGGCGGAGACACCGCGTAACAAACATACAAAAAAAATATTTAAAAATAAAAAAAGAAACATACCGTCGAATTGTAAACCTGCTTTTTGAAGTCGGTTAATTATTAAACAAAGTCAAGCTAGTCAAATTTCCACGTAGGGGAAACAGGTTTTTAAAAATTAAAATAAAAAATGAAAAAGCGTGTAGCCGATTTGGAGGCTCGATTTAATCTAACTTTCTTAATAACAATACAAAGGTGCAAACAAGTGCCACTGTGTGGGCGTAAATCTGAGAATTGCATCAGGTTATGCATAGTCAGCGCTTAATCTAATACAGAGGGTTCGGGAGGATGTATAACTCCTCCCTCCCTAAGAGGGAAATTATCGGTTTGTTCGTTTTTCGTAGCAATCCGATAATTTCTCGTACACAATAAAATCTTATGACGAAATATCAAAAGTACAATAACACATAGCAACACTACACTAAATAAAACTAACAAAACTACACTTAAATTCGAGTCCGGTTCTCTCATAACACTATTCACCATTTCACTATGTTTTAATGCATGTGCCATATAGTTCACTTCGTCTAAGTTTATTCTTCGCATGTTCAGTGCATGTGCACCTGATAGACGCGCGTTCATATCTTTGCTCGTACTTGTATCTAACTGAGGTAGGTCGATGATCGGTATCGGTTCTGCAAGGTCGCTCTCCGTAAAGGCATGATGATGTCGAATTCTGATGCCATGGATTTCAAAGTCACATGGCTCGGTGAGGGTCAAGAGGTATGTCCCGAAGACTGAATGCTTAGCAACTTCTGTGTTGCAATACGTGGTTACCACAGTCTTCAGTCTTGTGTACACAATCCAATTCCCACCAACTATCGGTTGTACTCGCACTTCTTCAATTTGGATTCGATGCTGCCTGCAGCTAGTGAGGTTGTTTTCGAATTTCATCAGTTGTTCGATGCAGGTGGGCTCGGGGTAAGGATCTTGGTTCTCATCAGCGCAGAGGTAGTGGTCTCCAGCAGCGAGGGATCGGCATGGTTTATCAATCGGTTGGTACTTCATTCCCTTTGCCAAAAGGTAAGGGTGTTGTGGAAAAATGGATAGGGTTATATTTTCAGACTCGCGAAAAATTGGTAACGAATATAATTTATAATAATTGTAGGTATTATTATCGATAAGTGGAATCTCTATTACAAACGTAATCTGGTTGTGCTTAATGTAAGACTTAACTTTAACAGTTTCTTCTATTTTAACTAAGTTGCTTACAGTTGCAGGATATACCAAGTTTTCAGTATCAGAAATCAACCTTAAATGATACAAAAATTCTGTAGAGTTTATTATAGACTGGTGTAGTATGGATAATTTGCTAAATGCTAGAGCAGTTTCAATTTCACCTAATTTTACAAATATGGTTTGGAAATTACTTATGAAAATATTATAAAAGCTTACAATATATGTGGAATAGTTCCAACGCTTGTTTTGAGAATTTAACTCTTTTAACATGGATTCAAGAATTTGCATGCGTTCCTCTAACAAAGCTGAATTTTTATTAAGACTATCAGTTGTATTTATAAAGCTATCAATTATTTGAGATATCAAAGTGAGTTTCTTTGAAATGATAATATCATTATTGCCAAGTTTGGAAATAAGTCTGTCATATCTTAACGCATCCTCGTGGTCCAGGTTTCCTGTGACTACTTTAATAAGTGAACCTAAAGGGTTTATGATACCTCTCTTAAATCGCCGTAGCGGAATAAGCTGTCTACATTTTTGAATAGTTATATCACGTAAGTATTTCAAATGTGTATCCAAAGTTATAAAATCACGAGAATATGATTCGTCTTTTTTAATCAATTTATCAAACTCCTTATAATGATGTATTACAGAATTTAAATCGTCATAAATTCTTTCTAAATTCAAAGTCTTGATAATAGTCCAATGATCAGTTTGAACATAGGCTTGACCTCTTTTTACCGGGAGTATTCCTGGGTTGCCTTCAAGGGACCGCAGATGAAGGGCCAGCGCTGGCATCGCTACCATCAGGACGGTCCACCTGTGGAGGGCGTTTTATGTTTTTAATAGGTGCTTTTGTAATTCTTTCGCCTATCTGTATCGGAACTACATTTCTTTCAACTTTGCCCGCAACCTTTGCTTTATTATATCGGGGTTTATCTTTGCTTTTTCGTTTATTAACATCTTTTGTGTAAATAATCTTTCCCTCTGGAAGATCTATTTCCGCCTCACCGCCTTTCTTTTCCCTAATCTTTTCCTTGCTTTCTAACATTTTATCTGCCAATTGCTTATATAACATTTTTGTTCGTTTGGCATGGTCTTTTACTAATTGCTGTATATACTGTTTTTCAAAATCTATACCAAAAGGGCTGCCTGAGTCTGTGTGTCCAAAAACAATTTCAAATGGGGTAAGTCCGGTCACTGAATGAATGGAGTGATTATAGGCCAAGATAGAATACATCATGACGGATGCTACATCTGTACACCTTTCTTCATACCTGGCACACCTATAGGTTTCACTAATGGTTGAGTGCAATCGTTCTATCAAACCCATGGAATTCGGGTTATTAGGGGTCCCTATATGAAGTTCTATCTTGTGCAAATTCAAAAATTCTTTGATTAGTTCATTATTGAACTCGCTTCCCGGATCTGCGCTTATCTTTTTCGGTGTTCCATAAAAGGAGAAGTATTTCATGAGGGCTCGGACTACTTCAGGGGTTGATCTATTAGAAATCGAAATAGCTTGGCCTAATTTACTAAAGGCATCGATAAGGGTTAGAAAATAATGTCCTTCAATTTGGAAAAGGTCTATGAATAATTCCTGGAATGGAGCGTCTTGAGATTGGGTTAACTGTAGAACGGGCTTTATGGGTTTTCTATCGTATTTCATTTTGCGACATATGTCACATGCGTTTATTATAGCAGCGATGGTCTCTTGCATATTGTTCCAAAAATATGTCCTACGTATGTTAGCTAAAGTTTCTTTAATGCCACGGTGACAGGTTTTTCCTTCGTGGTACTTTAACACTATCGCTTTCTGCTCTCCTTCCTCCTCTACAAACACTACCCGCTCCGTACACTCAAATAATTGTACTGTACCTTTTCTGAACAATTCTTTAGCTACACTGCCAAACTGCTTACGGTGTTCAACGTCTTCAAAATAAATGAAATATTTAATTTTAGGCCGCACGTATTCTTTCAGAAATTGTTTTATCAATTGTGGATTATCAATTGGTAAAAATACTTCCATGACCTTTTGCTTTGTACGAGAAAGGTCTCGCACCTGTATATCATTTTTAAGCCATGTATATATCAGAATCTGGTTTGGTTTAGTGTCTACAGCTTCTTTCAGGATTGGTATGTCAGTTGTGTCAATGTCTATAGCTGAATGTATGGTGTCGGATTGAATACTTTCAGATGGTTCTCTAATAGGATAGTTAGACTCTCCATCGGTACCGGGGATTGTAAGTGTTTCAGAATCTGAAATGGACCTTTCGCTTGCTGTTGCCGTACCACTCGAATCTGTTATCGTGATGGTAGAAGAATTATTACGTTCTTCTTTCCTTTTAGAGTTCAGTTTTACTATGTCGTTGATAACTTCTTCCATCTGCTGTTGTAATATCTGTTCCTTATCGTCAACATTTACCTTCATTGACTGTTCGTCATCAGAGTCAGAGAGAGCATTAACCTTAATTCTGGATAGGGCGTCAGCGTTGGTATTTTGCTTTCCCTTTTTATAAACTATATCATAGTCATAGTCCAAAAGTCTAAGTCTCCACCGTGTAAGTTTGCTACTAGAGTCTTGTTGAGCTTCAAGCCATGATAAGGGTCTATGGTCAGTATAGATAATAAATTTACGACCGTATAGATACGGACGAAAATGTTTTACTGCCCAAATGATGGCGAGACATTCACGTTCAATCGTGCTGTAGCGTGATTCGGTGTCACTCAAGGTTCGACTAGCATATGCGATCGGTTTGTCGCTACCGACTTGTCCCTGGGATAACACCGCACCAAGTGCGACATTTGAAGCGTCTGTCGTGAGGATAAATGTCTTGTCAAAATCGGGGTACTGAAGTAGTGGTGCGTTTGTCAGTAGTTCCTTACATCTTTCAAATGCGTCAATGTAATTCTGGTCAATTATAATTTTATTGCGTTTTTTGAGGCATGCTGTCAATGGTTTGGTGATATGAGCAAAATCTTTGATGAAGCGTCTGTAGTATCCAATAAGTCCGAGAAAGCTTTTTATTTCAGTAACCGTCTTAGGGATTGGGTAATTCAGTACTGTTGCAATTTTGTCGTCATTAGGTTTCAGTCCTTCTTTAGTTATGGTGTGACCTAAATAAAGGACCTCCTTCCGAAGGAATTCTGACTTGTCTAGTTGAACTTTTAAGTTGGTCAATCTCAGTCTTTCGAAAATAGTTCGGAGTTTTTGTATATGCTCATCTAAGCTTGCAGAGAATACAATGACGTCATCCAAATAGACCATACAGTGTATTCCCTGCAGTCCCCTAAGGACATTGTCCATGGCCCGTTGGAAAGTGGCCGGAGCAGTCTTGAGACCAAACGGCATTCTCAAGAATTCAAAGTGGCCGTTTTGGGTGCTGAAAGCAGTCTTCTCTCTGTCTTGCTCCTCCACCTCGATCTGATGATAGCCGCTAGCCAGATCAAGCGTGCTAAAGTAACAGCTCTTCCCTAGTTTGTCAAGCAAGTCAGTGATGTTAGGTAGGGGATATCTGTCGTCAACGGTGATGTCATTAAGTCGTCTAAAATCTACAACCATTCGCCATTTAGGCTCTCCGGAGGCATCCATTTTTTTTGGAACCAGATGCACTGGTGCGTTCCAGGGTGAATGCGATTCCTGGATCACATTATCTTTTAGTAATTTATCGACCTGTCGGTTAATTTCATTTACTTGTGCAGGTGCTTGTCTGTAGGGTCTGATAAAAATGGGATCTTCGTTTTTAGTACGTAGTTTATGTTTGACTTGGTTCGTAAAACTCAAAGGAATTTCCTCACAATAGAATATGTCTTTGTACTCATTACACAGTTTCATTATCTTTTCACGTTCTTCATTGTTAGTGTGGTCCAGTCTGAGTCTTTGTAAGTTTTGTTCTAACAGTTGTTCAGTCTCTATGTCAGTCCCGTGTTCAGTAAAGTTGAGGTTACTGTCAGTGTCAGTCGTGTCGTATTTTGCTACCATGAAAGGTTGTCCTATCGTCAATGTCATTGGTAGATCTAATGTATTTTGTATGATAGTAGAGGCGTAACCATTAGTGCAATTCACAATTGCACTAGGCATTCGTAAGCCGTCAGCGAACTCCTTGAAATCCAGTATGGCTTCACCTGAGTATTGATCAATGGGCAACTTGACCCGTTGTTCAGATCGTGGTGGTAGTTCAATAACGTAGTTCAAATTGTTATTGATTATTGGAATACATGCCGTATTCGTATTTAAACGTTGGTCTTTTAAATCAATTACCGCGCCTAACTGTTGTAAAAGGTCGTTTCCAATTAGTCCGTCATAGCGTGCGTCTACGTCATACAAATAAAATTTGTGCCAATCGTCGCTGTTAAAAGTAGGCAAGAGGGGAATCTCTATAACTTCATCATGTCTACTGGACGCATGAGTACTAACCACTTGAAATGGTTCTTTGCGTATGAAGTCACCGAAATATTGATAGGCTTTTCGGGGGCTGATGAAAGATCTCATGCTTCCGGTATCTATCATCATTTTTGCATCTATCTCCTCTAAGTACACATAAGGAAGCTTTAAATTTGGATCACAATTTAATTCTAAGACTTCTTGTCCTTCGAGGCAATTTCGCGAAAATCCGCAGTCTGTACATCAGTCTGTTCTGTTTCGTCACCTTGTCCGTTCATATTAATATAATATTCGTCATCGCAATGCGCTCCGTTCATATCGTCATAACCGTAGTACTCATCCTGATAATAACTTTCATCATAATACTGTCCTACATTCTCGTCAAAAGTCAATTCATTCAACCTAAAACCTTGCTGTGGTTTGCTAAGCGGTGGCGCCGTCCTCATTGACACGTCAGTGGTCTGAAGTTGAGGCTTTTGGACCTGAGGAGGTCTGTAACCAAATTGTTGTGGAGCCATACCAGAATTTAGCTGAGGTCTATAGCCAAATTGTGGTGGAGCCATACCAGAATTTAGCTGAGGTCTATAGCCAAATTGTGGTGGCCTATAACCGAATTGGGGCGGCCTGTACCCGAACTGTTGTTGTGGGGCAAATTGAGGGCGATAGCCTAACTGCGGGGGACGGTAGTCTAATTGAGGCCTAAATCCGAACTGTTGTTGTTGTCCAAATTGAGGTCTAATGTTTTGTGTATTTTGTGGAATACCAAAGGTAAACTTTTGTGGTGTGCCAATATTTTGAGGCAGAAATTGTTTAAAACCCGTTGGCTGAAGTGACGTCATTTGAGGAGTGTTACCGAATTTAAACCCTAGTCCCGAAACTGCAGGCGGCTTTTGTACGGAACTGTTACCGTACATACGATTACGCAACGTATACTGTTCGTGAAAATTCACCTCCTCGAGCACTATGCTAAGGGCGTATTCAAGTGTTGCTGGTGATTTTTGTCTGACGACGTGAACCATATTCTCCGACAAATTATACATAAATACATTTAAAGCCATGTTGTTGTAAATCGCAATTTTGGCGCGTCTAAGTTCGGCATCATGTAATAAATTTACTTTTGAGATAAGTAGCGATCGAATATTTTGCACTCTATTACAAAAGTCCAAATACGATTCTCCGGATTTTATCCTACACGACTCTAGTTCTATACTTATGCACTCTTCACTCCGCGGATCACCGAAGTGCTGTTGTAACAACTCCTTTAAGGCGGACCAACTACCCACGTCTTCTCTTTCCGATAAGAGCGCGGCTGCACTATCAGTCAACCGGCTTGTAATAGCGTGCAACAAATATATGTTTTGTTCTTCGTGACCCCTAAAACGATTGATCACATATTCGCACTTTCTCAAAAATAAACTTAACTGTCGCTTATCACCGCCAAAAAACGGGATAAGCTGTAGCATTTCCCTTGGAATGGGTATAACTGTCACCGTCGTAGTAGTAGGTGATGGGTCCGGTATCGGAGCATCTTGTGGATCGACTGGATTGCTCATTTTGGTAGAGTAACGCACAAACTAGAGGCGAAAAATGCCAATAGAATTCCGAATAATTCGAATACGGACACAAAAATATTATAACACAAAACACAAACACGTAAAAACACAATAAAACAATATAGTATAAAACACACAGTCAATAAAATCACATAAGAACATAAAATGTAGTAGTCCTAAATAAAATATTTAATTTATATTTCCTCTCTATAAATTTGTTACTCTATGTCTCAGTCAGACTTTCTTAGAATTAGATAAGGCACTTGGTAGAGGCTTATACCAACCAGATACGTTTTAATGAGAGATGTTTGATCTCAAAATAACAATGAACTATATTATAACCCTGTTATGAAAAATATGGGAGAGATTATGGAAAGGAAGGCAAAGAGTCTTACTTACCAACCGACCGCTACTCCCATACTCGACACCACCGTAAGAACTTTGACGAATTTATTTGGTTCGCGGATCGTTCCACGACTATATCGCGCCGAATTTCGCGTTTTTCGGGTATATTATGAGCACCCGAATTCACGACGAAGGACGGGCAGCCTAAACGATCCGACCCGGCTGCGCCAGTCAAATTTCCACGTAGGGGAAACAGGTTTTTAAAAATTAAAATAAAAAATGAAAAAGCGTGTAGCCGATTTGGAGGCTCGATTTAATCTAACTTTCTTAATAACAATACAAAGGTGCAAACAAGTGCCACTGTGTGGGCGTAAATCTGAGAATTGCATCAGGTTATGCATAGTCAGCGCTTAATCTAATACAGAGGGTTCGGGAGGATGTATAACTAGCTAATGTGTCTGTTTGTTTATTCTCTTAGCATCTACTTCTACTTTTTCTATTTTGATGCGGATTTCATCATCACATAAAGAATTGATTGACAATTGGTCTAGTTTTAATAGTTATATATAAGAGATCCACCCGAAATTCAACACAGGTATTTTAAGCCCATTTTTAATTTAGGAGTTATTTATAGCTACGGGTTGGAATACACTATTTCTCCTCCATTGGACTGTTTACTCGATACAGCCAGTCGATCTCATTCGCAAATACGGTAGAGTCAAGAGTTCATATCTATTTCGAGTACCTACTTCATCCTATTATAGAGAAAACGATCAATTTGAGAAATGAAAAAGAAAAGTATAAAATGCGCTCTTGTGAAGTTACTTTGATTGTGGCTTCACAAGATTTATAAATTACGCCAGTATTTGTATTTTTTATTCAGTTACTTTTCTAATACGCCCTGGTTTTAAAACGGGTGCAAATTATGCATACTCAAACTTTCATCACAAAATCATCTAAATGATGGTGAAGTATCAGAAAAACGAGACGATCGGTACAACGTCGCCCCGACATGGTGGAAGGTCCGCCTATCCGTACGAAACGTTTCGAATCTTCCTTTTTTACGAAGGAGTGGAACGCCTTCCGTCGGCGTCGTCTGTGTCTCCACATAAATACAATCTGGGTGTGTTCAAATCAAGAGAGAACGTGTACTTACTGGGTAAGCGTGCCACATCTTCGACGAAATCGTCGCTTCCCATCAGGTGAGATCGTGGTCAAAGGCAGATCCAGTCAGATGTAAAAACAATATGTAGATCTAACTCACGCCAAACTTAATGGCTGCTGATTGGTGCATACGCGACCTGCGCAGTAGCATAATTTAATACAAAAATCGTGTGCTGCGCAGGTAACGTGATGCGCCGGTCAGCGGCCAGACTCGTAAAGATTAGAGCGAATTATACTAAAGTAATAAATAGACAAATTAATTTATACGGAATCCTATAAGGAATCTTATGGAATCAGGCGTGACGTTGCGGAAACTCATCTCAAATATTAAGCGGAATTACACTAGATATTTTCTTTGTCGTCTTTATTTTATAACAATTAGGAGATACGCAAACTTAATTCTTCTTCGTTAATCTCAGTTTTTATAGAATTGACATAGGCTTTGATTACTAGTATAAATACATAACAAAATGTGGTTGAGATGTAATTCAATAGGTAACGAGATGCAGGCGTTGGAGTGTGAAACCGCGACCGCATGAACTAATAGCTGCAATAATCGCACTTGACACTCGCTCCCTGTCTCGTTGGCACTGGCTTTCTAGCATTATTTTTATACCTACCTGTAGAACGTAAAATACCCTGACTCTCTTACTCACTGCCTCAACGCCTCAACTAGAAATTAATTCAATATACATACAAGGTTTATAAATAAACTTAATATTTAGCACGTATACGTTCGTTTTGGTCGGCGCTATGTCGTCTTAGTGGTTTAGTTCCATCTCGGCACCGTGAGTTAGATTAAGTGTAGGTAAGTATAATGACTGAGTAGTATTTTTAGTAATACTTAAAGGTCAGTGGGGCGTACTTCTACGTCACGTAAAAGCTACAAGTTACATACAACACATCATCATCAGCCCATTACGTTCCCACTACTGGGACTCGGGCCTTCCCTCGTAGATAGAGTATGGGCCATAATCCCCCACGCTGGCCCAGTGCGGGTTGGTGGATGTCACAAGTCCTTGAAATTTTGTGATAAATATAAAAAACATCGTGAGGAAACCGGCAAGTCTTGGACTTACCGGTTTCCTCACGATGTTTTCCTTCACCGTTTTTAGAACGAGTGTTAAATCCGCACATAACTTAAGAAAGTCAGTGGTGCTGGGCCAGCGGGATTCAAACTCGGGTGCGTCGTATTGAAAATCGCTCGTGTTCCCACAGAGCCACACTCGCTTTCCATATACAAACACATTTCACAATAAGACATATTAATTTATCGGTTCGCGGCACGAATGCACACTACGTCTCACCTAAGCACCGCGCCGCCGCCGCGCCGGCAGGACGCGACTGTCCCTCCACCCCGCAACCCGCGCGGTGCACTGCCCGAAACGATACAATCATACACACACATTAGTCATATTTCACATTCGCCCTACTCATTACTACACTACACACTCTTGCACACTATCGTCTTTAAAATGTTGTTTTCCTTACCCTCTGGTTGTCTGGAAGAGATCGCTGCTTAGCGATAAGACCGCCTATTATACTTATAGGAAATTATGTATTACCAACTGTAATTCTGTTTCTTTTTATAAGTGCAATAAAGTGTTTTCTATCTATCTATCTATACACACTACATAGATGTACATAATATACACTACAGCCAGGTAAAAATCACTTAGGTATTTGGACAATCGTATGTATGTTTGTTTCAAAGATGTGCGTTTGTTTTTCCATTTATGGTTGACATCTCTCCTGCTCGCACCAAGCGCTTTGCTTCGACCTCTCTGCCTCTCTCTGCCGGCATCTGTGTTTCCGGATAGCTATAATCTGGGTGTCTTTAAGACAAGAATGAACAGGTTTTTTTTAGGCGAGCGTGCTACATCTTCGACAGCATCGTCACTTAACAACAGGTAAGAAAGCGGTCAAATGCAAGCCTATAATCAATAAAAAAGGTAAGCAGATTAACAATGATTTCATTTACCAAGGGTAGGCAAACAAAAAATAATTATTAAAACCCTGTACCACTGTGAAAACTCCAGCGAAATTCGACAATATTACCACCGTGGAGCCGACATGAATATTCATGCACCCATATTGGTACGAGGCACACCTGAGCATACAGTCAGTGTACTGTGGCGGAATTTACTTACGATATCTACAGCAAGTACAACGGCGGTGATTGTACTAATATAGCTATAGGCCGACCGTTTATCTGAGTCCTCGCCTGCGCGGTACAGGGGCGCGGGGGTATGACGATAAAGTAAACTGAGACAGGTGCGGGCGGCGGGGGCGCTTAGTGAGATACACACGAGATGAAATGCGCCTAGATAGTTCCTAAGATATGTGACGTCATAGTAAAGAAATTGTGATTTATTAAATGAAAAATTATTAATGATAATACAAAATTTTAATTTACTAACTAAAAGCTATGAAGGTACGTAAATAAAATATTTGGTAATTAACTATTGTACTATTTATTATATAGAATAATCATCAAAATTATATTTCAATCAGTTATGTCCATATCAATGTCGGTGGAACTTGATTCTTCACTTTCGAAGGAGCCATCATCGGATTCATCAGAGTCGTCCAGAGTGTTAATACCGAAGATCTTACGATTCATCTTGAGATTGTTATCACATGTGTATCTCTCACAAGGCGTCCGCAACAATTAACACGTGCGATCGCTGTCCGCGTTGCGATCGAAATGAGCGATTACAAAAATTCGCCCGCCGCCCGCACCTTTCTCAGTCCCCTTTGTCGTCATACCCCCGCGCCCCTGTACCGCGCAGGCGAGGACTCAGATAAACGGTCAGCCTATAGTTCTGAATATCCGTTATGTTGGCACGCGTAAAGTAAATCAAATAATTTTGTTATATTTTTATAAAAAAAATGTGTGTTTCTAAAAGTATTTGTCTTTGGGGTTTTACAGACGGACACTATTTTAACTGCAAGCATACTGAATTTTATAAAAAAGCACATTTGTAACGTAAATAGTTTCAGCTTATTGTTAATGCTCCGACTTATCAATTAGCATATTTATTACTTTTCAGATCACCTACTGCAATATACGAGTATTATTGTCCTTTTGATAGATTCCCTCACTGTACAAGTCAAACCGTGTTCGGGAAATGTGAATTTTAAAATTGTGTTAAGGTAAAAACGTCGACCTTTGTGGTTACGTAATTTGGTTAAGTGGTCCCATCGCATCGTTTCCAAATTTGATAAAGACATGAATTGAAATGGCATGGAGATCAAGAGGTAAGGATGTCCCCTACTGGGGCCGAAAACTAGGGGACATAATAATATAATATCAGGGGCAAACCACTCTGGCTCGGTGTGTACGACCCAGAGGTTAATAAATAAATGTGAAAGTGTGTGAAGATGGATGTACCAGATCATCCCAGTTCTTGTCTTAGACATCAGAGATTTTAATCAAGAGATGCTCTCATTACCAAAATTCTTCGTCGAATACGATCGAGTGATTCTCAACTTATAATGAAAGATAAAGAGCTCTTCAGGAATATCTACATACAAACAAAATGTAATTTAACAATAGACTGACGCAAGGTTTGGGATTCCTCTCGGTTTTGATTAATCTTTTATTTTTTTATTTACAGTCATACAATAAAGTAATTGTAAATTTTGCAGTTTATATACCTATCAGCATTTATATTGAACTAGCGACCCGCCCCGGCTTCGCACGGTTATTATACATATAAACCTTCCTCTACAATCACTCTATCTATTAAAAAAAACCGCATCAAAATCCGTTGCGTAGTTTTACACATTTAAGCATACATAGGGATATAGGGACAGAGAAAGCGACTTTGTTTTATACTATGTACCTTTTATATAGGCACCTACATTGCTACACATTTATAATATTAAAAAAAGATGATAACAAAATATAAAAAACTTTAAAATAATATTTAGCAGCCCTTTTGGTGTAGTGGTTTGGCAGATGGGCTCAAATCTCATACACCACTAAGGTTGCGGGTTCGATTCACGCGACGGGACAAATGTTTGTTCACAGAAAAAAAAAGCGCTAGCATTTGTTTCGTGTTTGAGTGTTGTGGGACCATGGTCCTCATAGTTCCTGGTTCCCTAGATACAGGGAATCCTAGTTAGGGGTCAGGATTTATGTATGTGATCGTCGGGCGTTATTTATTTATTTATAAGCAGTTTACTTCATTAATCTTTTTTACAATATTATAGGTACATGCAACTGAGTGGCGAGTTTACAAGACGCGCAGGTCACCTGATGGTAAGCACGCTTACCCATAGCGCCACCCAGAGCCTAGTTTTACAAAACGTTGAACTATTCAGCCATCCTTACACAGACAAACAAACAATAAAACACGCTACTTAATAAAATGTTTCAGATTACAATCTCGACGAACTCCATTAAAAACCAAAAATAGATAATAACGAATTCCAATATTAATAACCCAAAGATTATTACTTTATTGAAACAGACCCGAAATTGCAAATTATTAGCTACAGCAATAAGTACCGATCATGTTCATCGCAACAAATCAAAAAGGGTTTTTTTGGTTACCGTACAATATATACACGACTTTTGCTATTGAACGCATTAGCGCATGCTAGGCGAAAATCTTAATATTTTTAATAATTAGGAAGAAGAAAAATGATAATTATATCGTCCCCGTAGAAGGATAGAACAAAGGTTGCTGGAGCAGTTAGCTCGGTGGCCTGTGGTTAAAGCATCGGGACGGTATGCCGAAGACGTAGGTTTGGTCGCCCAGTAATAACATTTTTAGGGTTTCGTACCCAAAGGGTAAAACGGGACCCTATTACTAAGACTCCGCTGTCCGTCTGTCTGTCTGTCCGTCTGTCTACAGGCTGTATCTCATAAACTGTGATAGACAGTTGAAATTTTCACAGATGATGTATTTCTGTTGCCGCTATAACAACAAATAGACACAAAAAGAAACAGCATTAAATAAATTTTTAGGGGGCTCCCATACAACAAACGTGATTTTTTTGCCGTTTTTATAGGTGGTTCGAAACCCTTCGTGCGCGAGTCCGACGCGCAATTGGCCGGATTTTCTTCTTCTCAATCATATAAAATCTGTAAATATTTCACGACGTTCCAGGTCTGCGCGATGAAAATGTACGTGTTTCCCGGAAATGACTACCACTCACTAACACTATCACTAAAAACACTTAAAACACACAACCACTCACAATCACTCAAAACAACCACTAAAACAACCAACCAAACAATCACCAAAACCAATCAATCACTTAAAACAGAGGTGTAAGAATAAAAGATAATGAAGTACCAGGGCTGCCATCAAAAAGTAACCGGTATATCCCGCCGATACTTTGTAGAATCAAATGATACCTCATTTGAGAGGATTTTGTTTCCATCGCTGGCTCCGGTGGAACCTGGTGGGTCAAACTCCTTGACGGAGGTAGATAACAAGATTTTTGTTGAAAAATATATTTTTCAAGACAAGGTTTTAACAAATTCGTAATCGGAACCGCGATGAGATAAAAAAAAGTCCAAACACTAGTACTTTACGATTATCCGTCAAGAAGTTCCATTACCCACCTTCCGTCTCCATCATCAGATCAGCTGGCTGTCTCCATAACATTGCATTGTCATCGGAATTTGACAAGTATGCAAAATATCAACTCCGCAGGATAAGAGGAAGTGGTTCTAATTCGACTTGCAAGATTTGGCCTAAACAAACATTGCAAGTTAAATTAAAGCTTGTAAAAACATATCAAAGCTCTATGTTGCAATACAAAGTAGAAAGCCAAGCCGGGTCACTAGTATTTGTAAAAACTATCAACCGTGAACAAAATTTCAGTATTCGCACCTCACTGAACACAAACAGCGGTTTTTTGTTATATCCGACACAACGATGAGTCACGGACGCTTCTCGAGGCTTCATTTCATTTTCCCCCTTTTTTGGTAAAGTGACTTAAAAGATTCTGTATTATTGCCATTATTTCCAGAAAGTTTCCCCTGTCAGTCACTCTTCTGAGTACGTAAACTCATATCCTCCTGTTCCTGCGAAAATGTACGTCCTTTCCACCAGTTTAAATAATAAAGTCGAAAGAGAGCATCTGTAGTGTTGCGGTTCAATTGCAATCTTGTTTTTCTTTTGTGACTTGCTTTGTTATTTTTTTTTTTAATGGAACTGACTGATGAGACGAGCAAGTCGTTCGCCTGATGGTAAGCGCCACGCCTGCCCATAACAACTTCAGTGGAACTCAGATTCTTATTACCATACCCTGATGTAGTCCACCTAAAGTTTCAACTAATCCGTTGTCGTTTTTAAGGCGAGTTCGCAAACTCGTCACTCCTCAAACTGGTTTGTTATTTCGGCCTCTGTGGTGTAGTGTTTGGGCTGGTTGGCTCAAATATCATACACCACTGAGGTTGCGGGTTCGATTCCCCCGACGGGACAAATGTTTGTGTACAGAAAAAAAAAGTGCAATCATTTGTTTCATGTCTGGGTGTTGTAGGACCATGGTCCTCGTAGTTCCTGGTTCCCTAGATACAGGGAAACCTAGTTAGGGAATAGGATCTATGTATATGATCGTTGGGCGTTTTGTTTTATTTATTTTTTATTATTTAGCGTTTGATAGTTCCTGGTTCCCTAGATACCTAATTAGGAGGTAATCCTAGCTAGGAGCCAGGGTCTATGTATCTGATCGTTGGGTGAAAAATAAAACTACACAGAGTTTATAAAATCAAGTCTACAAACGTCCTTTTCCCCTCCCTAGTCAGACAGGCTCGTCCTTCGCCCGCATTGCGTTCTATACATTATAAACTCTGATCCCTACAACGTTTTGCATACAAATGCCTGGACTGCTTCTATTACGCACATTTTGTGTGCACAACCCCTCTTTTGACCCTCTACGAGGTGCCTCTTTAACGCCCTTCTTTGCACAACGTGTTAATAATCTTTGTCTTTGTACTAACAAAAGGACTTTTGTGTACGTAATTTTCAAGGGGTTGTAGAGGTAGATAGAAAAATAATTACGTTTGAACTAATCTCCCTTGCGGGATGGTTCTTGTTTGTGTAGGGTCGCGTTTGACCGCGAACTCTCAGGGGTGTGTATGAATTTGAATTTTTGTTTGGGAAGGGCCTGCCCTGCCCGCTTGACGTTGGCATACATTTTTTGCTTTATAAAGTTGATACTAGGCTTCCATCACTTACCTACCTCCCGAGTCCTGAACCCTGATCTTTTTAAGGAGTGTAAGATAAATAAGCAAAAATTAACAAGACATAAATATCCGAAATAATACAGATAGGTAAATGAAAATAACTAAAATAGGTACATTTTTATGTCTTTTATTATTCATAAGCTTATTTGTGACTTCACTCCGCCCTCGCCTCGTCGGACCGTACTCGTCGTTATAGCCAGTTAAAGTATTATACAGTTATTTTGAAATACCTTTTATTCTGAAAAACCCTTTCACTCTAAATCAGCGGCTTATTTTTTTGACAATCGCCTTTTTCGGTATAATAATTCCGAAACTAGGTTGATCAGAAATGATTAAACCCGGAAAAGAATTCCACGAATTAGTTCGTGTTTCGTGTCGAATTGAACATTAAAATACCACGGAATTATATGAGGAAATCACGAAAGCTTACAGCATCACCTAAATGTACACTTTACAACCATGTCACAATAACGATTTCAATAACATTGTATTTGCAGGTCTAGCGCACTCCGCACTGTAGGTACGAAGCTACAAGTACATAGCCGGACACCGACGGCGGGTCGCGCGTCGTTACACGTGCCGCGTCAGAAGAGATAAGAGCTATGCGATATAAAGAGAGTCGCTCTGTAGGTTAATATGACTGGTAGGTTTGCAGCGCTACGCAAGCTGAATTGAATTTTATTGCGTCATAGCAAGAGTCGCTATTTGTTTAAATTTATTTGCGGAGTGATGTTTCTGTCCCTTAGTATTTTATGGTATTTGATAGAAGCAAATATCAAATTATTGATTATGACAAGGTATAAAATGTATACTTTTTATTGAAGCTGACCCTACCTACCAAAGTATAATTATAAGTTATGTGTCGTATTTACTGGACTGAATCACGGTAGGCATTAAAGCACAATCTAGACCAGTGGTTCGCAAAGTAGGGTGCACTGCCCCCTATCAGGTGGCGACCTATTGAGCTAAATCTGTCTTTAATCTGCTGGCGTAGAAATGAAATAAAAAGCTATAATAAACTTAAATACCTCTACAGAGGAAATAAAACAATTCACAACACCAAAAGTATACTATGTGATAGAAAAAAACACACACGTACACCCACCCTCGCTTTTTTACGCATTTATATAATATTTTAGAATATTTTATTTATATGATTAGGTATAGGATTTATTTAAACTTTATTCTAAGTAACAAAAATTATATATATCGAGGTTGGTGTCTTCTATTTCAGCTCTACCTTGAACTAAAGAAAGTTTTAAACATTACCTCTTATCAAGTAATCCGAATTTAATACATTCAGTCCAAACGGTGTTAAGTAGTTTGATTTCAAACGGGGGGATAAGCGTGAAAGTTGGGAACCTCTGTCCTGGACTGATTTATTGTCCGGGGTAGACCTACAAGTTTCTTGTAATTAAATTGAGTAACTACTACAAGTTTATATTAGTTTTTGCGGTCACTAAATTCATTTAATTCTCGGTGATAGATGGTCCACTGAGTACGAAGATAAATATAATTTGAGAAAGTTATTAAAGTAATTAATCTTTGTTGACGAAATGCAATTAATTTCGTTCAATTCAACAGTGCACTGTTTTTTGTAACCACACAAAATGGCTCAAAGATTTGTGAAATAAACGTTGTCTACAGACCACGTCCTCCGTAACTACCTAAATATCTATTTACTTTAAAATACCGAAAATGTAGTGATAAAGAGCTACGAGATCTAACCTACTAATTCTTATGATAAATGCGAAAGCTTGTGAGATTGGATGGATTGGATGTGTGTCACTTAATTACACAAAAAGTACTTAACGGATTTTAATGAAATTTTGGTATGTAGGTACATTAAGTCCTGGAAAAGGATAGATGCTACCTTTTTATCTCGAGGGTGAAACCGCGGGGCGCAACTAGTAGCATGTAAACATACACTCAATATCTCTAGCCAATGGAGCCCCTAGATAGCCAGCGCGGCATTATGATGCATTCCCTTTTGGCTAATCGTCTCGCCACGAGTACGCGAGGCACAGGTTCGAATCTCGTCATCCTCATCATCATCATCAGCATCTATGTTCCTACATGCTGGGACAATCCATGAAACTTCTAATTATGGACATGCCGGTCTCTCCGCGATGTTTTCCTTCACCCTTTTCAGAGTAAGTGTTAAAATCCGCATATATCTTAAAACGTGATTAGTGCAGAGCCATGAAGGATTCGAACTTTGACGCGACGGGTCGAAAGTCGAACGAATTCCCTTTGAGCCACACTCGATTTTTGTACGGAGTCGTAATTAACCTAAGTGTTTTCTAAAACAGTAATTCTACCAATGTATTTATTTATTATCTCCACTAAGTACTAAATGTTCACCTGACTCTACCTCCGTAATTATTATCTTGCCTCTAATTACTCTAGTGTGGCTAATTGAAAATAATTAGGCTCTACTTAATTGGAATAATCACTAATGGCTTGGTTAATTCGGCTAATTTCGGTTATTGAGCAGCTGAGTTCAGGGATTACTATTTAATTCGTTTATTGCAATGAATATTGGCCGGAGGTCTTTGCCTAGCACTGACAGAATAAGCTAGGAAAAAAAAACACTTCTACAAAGTAGCCAACTTAATAAACATAGCATTATAGAAAACCAAAAAATCATAACAAAATCTCCAAAAAGAAATGCTCCTCAGTTTCTTGCTGTATCTTCTGAGTAGTGGTTCTTTTTCCTATACGGTGGTAGAGTCATTGTAATAATTGAAGTTCATAAGTGCGTCTGTGATGCCAAGAATAAAGAGATTTTGCTTTGATTTGATTTGGCAGTTAGTGACGGCAGTCGATGTGATGTCAACACTTGTGGAACTGACCGATACGATTAGTTCTCATTTGGACCATTCATGTACATATGTCTAAATATTTGTTATATGGAACTTTGATCTCCAATATCTCATTAGTCAATCGCGACATTTGGCTTCACGAAGTAATACTTTTGTTGGTACCGAAGTTCTCTGTAGATTTACGGTTGCGAACATTTGAATTTTTTTAAATGACATTATGGTAGATGTGTACTATGATATATCTTTATTTGCTGGTAGCGACTGGAAAAGGAAAGCCAAAGATAGGGCTCAGTGGCGTGCTATGGGAGAGGCCTATGTCCAGCAATGGCCTGTTGTGGGCTGATGATGATGATGATGATGATATATCTATGTAGTTACTAACCTACGTTATATGGAACACAAGTGTGTTACATTTTTCAGAATATTTATTTTTATTAATAGAGCGAGAGAAGCGAGTAAGTCGTTCGCCTGATGGTAAGCGCTACGCCTGCCTATGACAATTGCAGTGCCACTCAGAACTTTTAATGCCATAAAAAGTACTGCGTAGCACTGCATTGCGCTTGTTAGATATATGCATAATTGTTTGAGATAATTAGTATAATTATAAGCCAATGTATTATCTGATAATGCTATTATCGTTATGCTATAATCATTAAAAATGCTTTATCATTATGACAATATAAATAGCTGACCATAGACTAAAATAACGAGATTGAAACTGACAGACTGACTATTATAAAAGGCGTAACAACTTAGAACACGGCTCAGTCGCTTGTTGGCAAGCGGATCGATCGGACGTCTAAATGAATTAAGGTACAATGTATTTTTCCATACTTTTAAAATGTAAGAATTATCGTTTTGCTAATTGAATTAGTTATTTTAATAGTTGTTGTAAAATTCTAAATGGTGTATCGAATAGACATTATCAAGTGTAACGAAAGCTCTAAAAGAATGCCCCTCAGTTTCTTGCCGTGTCTTCTGAGTAGTGGTTCTTCTTCCGACACAGTGGTACATTTATTGTGACGTACCTTAAGAACGTCAATGATGATAAAACTGAATAAAGAGCTTTGAAAGAAGCCTGAAGTCTACTTATTTCACAAGACCCACTGTGTGAATCCTGATAACTAACGGCAGTGCTAATCTCTTGACTAAGATTCAACCGCAGGAGTCTTGTATCTAACAGAATTTGAATGAAAAGATATCTACTATGAAATAGAAATTAAACTAAGCCCTAGAAAATGTAATAAGTTCTTTAATTTTTACCGTAAAATTTTATAATTTCTAACACGCTCATCACCCTGGGACATATTATATTAAGTCTCATATGCCCAGTAATTTTGCTGGCTACAATGGCTACAATAATTCCTACTTTCATTGGGCAACATAGTGCAGGTGTATAGGCCTATAATGTTAGATGGTCTTTACGAAAATGGTGTACCACCCTATCCATATCCGATACGGCTGACTGTCCTGTCCAACATTTCCCATATTAACCCCTTCACCCTCCGTATAACCCTGATGCAATAAAATAACGGGTTCCCAATAATGTGTAACCGTATCCGTTGAAAGCCTGTTCCGACACAATACATCACTAAAAGGGTTATTAAACGACGTATCGGTTGACTTGAGTGCTACTTACCACTTACAGTTATACGTATTGAGCAGACTATAAAAGTAATTGGTCGTGCATATCAGTCCCCGTCACTCATGGAACATTAGCAGCATTTACCTGATATATCCGCGGATCCGAGCAGTCTTTCAACTACCGTCTTCCTTTAGTTCTATGTGATCTATCTTCGGGCACATGGTTGCCTTACATCAGGCAAGTTAGCGGCCAACAGTCCTTCTATCCTACTACCTACTTATACTTACTAGTAATCTGCGAAAGTTTGTGAGTATGGAAGAATACACAGCTGGATGGATGCTTGTTACTCCATCACGCAAAAACTACTAAAAGAATTTTGATGAAATTTGGTTTGCAGAGATCCTGGAAAAGGACAAAGGATACTTTTTATCCCAGGAGCCCGCGGGTGAAACCGCGGAGCGCAAGTAGTATAAACGTGAAAAGAAATTGCTAAATCAATAAAGCGCTACTGTAAGAGCAGTTAATACATTGATTTATTTGTTGTGCACCGCCGTCTATTTCCTTTTACATTTGTCCATTCCATCCAAAGGTTGTCTGTAAGAGATTGCTTTATGCGTTAAGAATTGTATTACCCTAGTTAAGGATTATCTTTTTTTCATGTTATTATGTTTGTGGTATGCAATAAAGTGTAATTGTATTGTATTGTATTCTATACCACCAAATTAGCAGTCTTCCTTTGCCCCAGCTAGCAGTGGTGAGACGTGTTTCTAGGAAAAATAAATCTCTCCATGTGGACATGATGTTTAGGTATCAAATATCGCTCGACTTGGGTACTACTGGGTATCAAAGGGTCGGTTTCGTAAAAGGATCTTTTGGGATAGTTGAAAGAAACCTTTTTGCTGACCATTTGAGTGGGCTGATTTTGTAAAAGATTATATTACATTTACTAGATATATTACTTTAGAGATTATATTACTTTTACAAGAGGCCACTATCTCGCCTGTTGTGAAGCGATGATGTGGCCTAAGATGGAGCACATAGATCTAGAGAGAGACGGCAGTTGAGCGGCTGCTCAGACCCGTCTCCCCGATGGTTCACCGAACATCATCCCGAAACACGACTAGGTCGCTTGACGGCATGGCTTTGTTCGGTGGGTGGTATTACAACCACGGCCAGAGCCGTAGAGCCGTAGAGTGATTATATTTTGCTTTAATCTCCTGCATGAAAAAGAAATATACTTTTGTCTACATGTAAATGAAATAAGCAGTAATAAGACAAGTCAATGAATGTTTTTCAGATCAATTGAACTGTAAACCTATTCTCTTCAACCATTAAATCGGTGCTTGAGATTTCAAAGGTAGGTTCTACTGATATCCTACTTCATACTATCCTTGTACCTAATACACTCGAGAGCAATGAATCCGGGTCACTTAAAGAATGTTAAAAATCTCGGAAACTAAAAATGATAGGTTAATGCAATAAATGTATTTAATAGACAATGTAATACTCCTTAAATGAAAGTAAAAAAAATATGAGTCACCATACATTTTATTAACACAAAATTACATAAAGAAAAAAACTGCTGATCTCTCCTTAAAACAAAAATAGGAAACATGAAATTTTTGAACTTTATTACGATTTTCTTGAATTTTAATACTTCGTATTGCCTCCTCGTGCTTCCATTACTGCGTTTACGCGGTTTGGCATGCTGTACACCAAGTTCCTTATACGATTTTGGGGAATATTCTCCCATTCCTTGTGAGAGCAATTTTGAGCTCACGAAGCGTGATTGGGGGAGGGTTTCGTTGTTTTACGCATCTGCCTAGCTCGTCCCAAGCATGCTCGATCGGGTTGATATCCGGGCTGCGCGCTGGCCACTCCATACGAGTAATGTTCATCTCTTGAAGGTAGTCATTCACAATCCTACCTGTATGAGGTCGGGCATTGTCATGCATAAATATAGCATCCTCACCTAAATTGACCATAAATGGACCAACGTGATCATTGAGGATTTCTTCCACATATCTTACGCTAGTTAAAGAGCCGTTTTCTATGATCACCAGCTCTGTGCGACTTTCAGAAGAAATTCCGGCCCACACAAGTACAGACCCACCACCGTAGGCTACTTTTTCTTCGATGCATGCTTGCTTGAATCTTTCCCCTGGTCTTCGATACACTCTGTGTCTTCCATCGTGCTTGTAGAGCATAAATTTTGATTCGTCGGAGAACATAACTTTTGACCAATCTTCAATACTCCAATTTACGTGGCTCTGGGCATATCTTAGTCTCGAAATACGATGCCCACGCTCCAGTTTAGGGCCGTTTGCAGGTCTAAGGGGTTTTAAGTTAGATTCAGCAAGCCGACGTCTTACTGTCCATGCACTTGGGTTACTTCCTCCGAGGCGTCGAAACTGATTGGTGAGTTCAGTTCCTGTGAGAAAGCGATTTCGAAGCATGGTGTTCACCAAGTATCGGTCTTCTCGTGCTGTGGTACACCTGGTTCTGCCCGTTCCTGGTCTGCGTAGGTTAGAACCAGTTTCTTCGTAACGTCGGAGAACTCTTTGTACTGTTGACAGCGACACACCGACAGTCCTGGCTGTATCGCGCTGACTCCGGCCGGTTTCCAGCATTGTAAGTATTCTGGTGCATTCTTCAGGCGTAAGCGACATAATTTCAGCTTGAATAATGAATATAGAGCACTATCAACATGGTTTATGTACCCACATAAATGACAGATTACAAACAAAAGCAAAACCAAATGCTGTAATTTCGTAGTTCCATCTTCGAAAGTGGCCCTTTTTCAAATTAGATTTTTTTATGATATAACTTTACAATAACTAAGAAGTTTTAATACCTTCATTTAAGGAGTATTACATTGTCTATTAAATACAATTGAAGTCGGTGCCAGCCAAGTCTAATAGGTAGCAGATAAATACTATGTATATAGTAGGTAAGTACTACTTGTAGGTAGTATCTATCTACTACGTTTTAGACTTGGCTGGCACCGACTTCAAATATATGAGTGGGTAGCGCTTATGATAATTATATTAATTTATTTTTTACTTTTGAGTGCCATTTGTAGTTTTGAAGTCGGTTTAGTTTTTTTTGAAAAATAATTTATTTTACCCTTTTTAGTGAAAAACAAGTTTTAATTAAATTAATTCAAAAAGTTTTTAAAGACAAGCTTTTATGATCTAGAAGCCACATCATGACGAAGTTTAAAACGGGCTATCACAATTAAATGCATGTACAAAAAAATTTCATGTCTGTCCTATATCTCTGTTGAGGAGTTCCCTCGCCGGAAGTCAATCCTGGGTGTATCTGCCATGTCAAGATGGAATTTAGAACAGGCTATGGTTAAATCCATTTACGAAATGTTGTATCTGTACTATTCACCGTTGAGGAGTTCCCTCACCGGAAGTCAGCCCTGGGTGAAGCAGTCGAATACAAACCTCCACCTTTAGAAAGTTGGTTACGAAAAAAACAAGAATCGACTTGAAGATTAAACTTATATTTTTTGTTTTTGCTATTTTTTTCAAAAACTACTGAATGAATTTCGATAAAATTTATATGGGACCACCTTTGAAGTATTACCTACCAATCAAAAAAAGAATCATCGAAATCAATGCATAATTGGCGGAGTAATCGCGTAACAAACACACAAAAAAATAAAAAAACATACCGTCGAATTGTAAACCTCCTCCTTTTTGAAGTCGGTTAATAATTATTACCTATCTAGTTTTATATAACCCCGAAACTATCTCAGCTTTGTTTTTCTGTGGGCACATATTTTTGGATTACAATCTAGACTCAAAACTGTATGATATTTAGTTATAGCTCTGTATTGATTGTGGTTTGTTTTGTGTATATAACAAAATAAAATAAAAAAATTGCAGCGGAAAATAATTCATTTTATTTATTTTTTCAAATTTCGTTATGTTTTTCATCGACATATTCCGTCGAACAGCACCAATTCATTTAGCACCAAAGTTATACCAGGATATTTTGTTCTGATGGTATTAATTATTTATTCAATAGCTCTTACTATTCCAGGATTAGCACCAAACATGTTTCAAATTGGAACACAGTTATTCTTGCGCACTACTGTTTGGCGGTTACATTTCCTTTACAATTTCTTGTAAAAAATTCATACACATGAAAAAGCGAATTCTCACTGCGGACCAATATATAGATATATATACCTACCATCAACCAAATCGGAATTTTTTGTATGGACAATCATTGTATCGAATCGGGATGAACTCGACTCATGTAATATTCAGTGCCGGAGTGACCGCTTCGCTTCATATGGGCTTTCCCGAAGATTAGAAATATTCGAGACGAAATTTATTATTTCTGATTTATTTTATACCGACAATAACCTATTCTTATCACTAAATATAGGTTATTGTGTCACGCCCCGAATAATATAGACCCTGACTTGTACCATAAATAAAATAAATAAATAAACAACGATCAACGATCACATACATAGATCATGGGACTTAACTAGGATTCCCTGTGTGGAAACTAGGAACAATAAGGACCATGGTCCCATAACACTCATACACGAAACAAATGCTTGCGCTTTTTTTCTGCACACAAACTTTTATTCCGTCACTGGAATCGAACCCGCAAACTTTAGTAGTGTATGAGATTTGAACCAATCTAGTCAACCACTACACCACAGAGGCTGTATATATGAGTATCTTATAACTTATAATTTTATTTGATTCTCTACTAGGTACGCCATAAGCATGTTTTTATTATGTATCTATTATGCATACTTTAGCTGGAGTGTCACTAATTTCTGGTAGACTTAACTATATATTTTGTTATATTTAACAGCGCATTATCTCTATTATATTACATAAACTACCTACCAAAATCTTTTGTTAGTTTTCTTTAGAAACATTCGTATAATCGTATAATTACAAAAAGAATCTCTGTTTAATTTTACGACACAATGATTTTTCATATAAGTTATTTAAAAAAAACGTGAGTGAATAAAGTAGAATATCTCAGAAGTTTCTTAAATCATAAGACTCGTAGGACGTTGTCAAATCCTGCATAGATATAGGAGTGGATTGCATTGCCAACGTCTGTTTCCTGCCAGTTACAACCTGGGGGTCTTCAAATCGAGAGTGAACAGGTATCTTCTAGGTAAGCGTGTTACATCTTAGACCACATCATCGCTTACCATCAGGTGAGATAGTGGTCAAACGCAAGCTTATAACCAGTAAAAAAATTATATACACGCCCCATTTACACTACACACGTGAACCTAACGTATCTGCAATCAACGCGCACGTCTCGTGGTATCTCGTATGATACGCTAATGCGGGAATCAAAGGGATCAGTGTTCCGGTTCCGTGCCCCGGCTCCACGCGCCGGTGCTCAGAACTGAAGCTAATGTAAAAGTATCTGAAAATGCATAAACAAATCAAATTTAACAATATAATCTATAAGAACTTCTATAAGAAGTAAAAAACGGCTGAACCGATTTTGATAATACAAGAACCACTGTCTAAGAATCACCGCTAGAAAACCTGCTTTAGAACCCGTTTAAGAGCTACAGTGCCACAGACATACACACATAGTGGTCAAACTTATAACACTCCTCCTTTTTGCGTAGGGGTTAAAAAAACACATACACTTAGTTTAGTCTATATCTGCATAGTACCGAAATAAATAAACAAGACAGTTGTTGACCACTATCTGTCTCTGAAGACGAATACTGAACTAAGCGTTAGTCTTGACGCGTCAAACTCGCTCGAGTGTGCTAGCGGTACGTAACTAGAGCCGGCTTGTCCAAACTGCAGTCAGTAACAAGTATGTCAGGCTGTCTGTTGTCATGTCCAGAGAAATTGAGAATAAGATAGAATGGAGGAGTAGGCGTGGAAAACGCGCCGCGATCATACGATTAAACAATCATATATATGTCAACGGCGTATACTTATATTCGCAAGAATTCGACGCATTGAGTCATTGCGCTAAATTCCGGTGGGTATACGCACTTCAGTGTCATAACCATTTACTATTTTTTATTTTATTTATTTATTTCAATTCAGGTGCCCGCTACACTTACAGTACTGCAACCACGCTTTGGTTGCAGTACTGTAAGCATAGCTGTAGCGGCCATATCTTAACCGATTCAGTAATCCATTCTTATTGCCTAATAATAAGGTATTTTTAACGAGTTTTGGCTCGAGGGAATAGTGTTCTGGCGTAACAGAGAGGCTACACCGCAATTCTCCTTATTCTAGTGTTTTATAATTTGTATATAATGTTAGTCTGTAAGGTATATATTATATGGGCCTCTGGTACTTTTATTTTGTTAACTGTATTATTGCCTGAAGTAAACGAATTTATTATTTTAACATTTATGAATGGCGGTAAAACTATTTAAACGTGTAATAAATGTGACGGAACAGGTCCATAATGTTTCGTTTACGTGTGTGCGATTGGCGACACTGATTTTCCTACAAAAATGTGTTGACCACCATTCTAACCTATTCTTCATATCTCTGGTCATGTCCAACACTGACTGGGTCGTAGGCGCCCGGTGGGTGTAGCCATTTCGTGTGCCCTAGAGTTAGTGTGGTTTGCAAGCTGCAAGCCAACAGCGTTACTTGCATATTCATGAAGGCACTGGATTCAGGAATACAAAGTGATTTCACGAGAATAATTAACGGTACGTTTGAATTTAAAAGCTGACTTCATCTCATTCATTACCCGAACTTTCATAAATTAGAAATGCGAAAGTTTGTTAGTTTGTTCTTTTGTGCTCAAATCACGCGAAATCAACTGAACTAATTAGCACATTGTTTTAGTTTGTTGTTAGTGATTTTATTGTGATTAAATTCAATGTCTTATTAGAAAAGCCATACAATTATTAGCTTATTAAAACCCCGCCAATAATTCAATGATTTAACAAGATTTTAGTTGAAAAATATATTTTCAAGACAAGCTTTTAACAAATTCGTAATTGGAACCGCGAGCAGATTAAAATAAGCCAAAACAGTAATAGTTTACGATTATCCGTCAGGGGGTTTCATTGCCAACGGTACATTGATGAGCAGGTTGTCACCATAATTTTGCATTGTCATCGGACTTTGACAAGTATGCAAAATTTTAACTCCGTAGTATAAGAGGAAATGGTTCTGATTTATATTCAGATTCAATCATTTATTGCATCATATATGTTACAGGGTTCAACTTGCAAGATTTGACCCAACAAACAAACATTGCAAGTTAAATAAATATAAATCTTCCAGTAACTAGTAGACGTATTCCAATATTTCCCAGAACACGTTACCGACGTCTGACGTACCTATATCTTAGACCCTTTAGCTAAACTAATCTATCTCTGCAGCAGCGGCAGTGCGACATCCTTGAGTTAGCTATTGCTTACCTAACAATATCACTGTTACCAGTTCCTTGTGTTTCTACATTTCCCGGATTCAATAAGGTTACGGCGTCCGGCACGCCACTTGCAGGGATTCGGTCTGAGACACATCATAGTGCTGCCGTAAATGTTTCAACAATGATGGAGAGTCCACTGACTCTTCAAGAGTTCTTTAGATGGCTTCAAAATCAGGATTATTTCAAATTCCGTGAGAGAAACTTGAAGCGTTAAATAAATTCTACTTCTTATGTTCATATAAAAAAATAAGATATTTAACCGACTTAAAAAAGGAGGAGGTTCTTTCTACTTCTTATGTTCATATAAAAAAATTAGATATTTAACCGACATAAAAAAGAAGGAGGTTCTTTCTACTTCTTATGTTCATATAAAAAAAATAAGATATTTAACCGACTTAAAAAAGGAGGAGGTTCTCAATTCGATTGTATTTTTTTATATTTGTGTTACTTCCCTCAAAACTCCGTCATTTATAAACGGGTTTTGAAATTTCTTTTGCGTTGGGTTTAATATAGCTACAAGTTCCCATATAAATTTCATCGATATTCGACCTTGGACTTCGAAGATATATCAGAATTGAAGTCGGATATTTTTAGTTATGTTCCGTAGTGAGACTTCAGTGTCCGGCACACCGTATTTGCTGATCATTTTATTTGCATCTATTGAACATTGTTCAATCAAGTTGCACCTCTACTCTACCTCACCTATTAATACCACAGAATACCTAACATACCTATACAGTAGATAATCAAGCTCCTAAGTGGTTATGTTAGAACATCTAGTTATGCTAAACTTAAGCTTCATGCATTAGTTAGAGTGGATGGAGTGTATTGGAAGACGCAGAGCATAGTGTGTATATTATACTAGCTGACCCGGCAAACGTTGTTTTGCCATATAAATTAAAAAAAATGTTAAGGGTGAACCACCCTTATCACTTAGGGGTATGAAAAATAGATAATAGCCGATTCTCAGACCTACTGAATATGCATATAAAATTTGGTAAAAATCAGTAAAGCCGTTTCGGAGGAGTAAGGTAACTAACATTGTGACACGAGAATGTTATATATAAGAGAAGATATGTTCATCATTATAATGTGTACAGTCACCGACAAAAGTGTCAGAACATTTTAATTATCTTTCATCCTATCTGATTGAAGGATTGATTCTATTATGGTGTAGAAAAGGATTAAAATAGTACAGATAATATTATAGGGTTTATGAAAATCTAAAATGTTTAGCTTATTTTGTCTTTAACTGTAGCTTACTTGAGATGGGCTTTAAGCGATAAGACCGCCCATTGTAACACTTTACTTTCCGATACGGTGGTAGAGTCATTGTAATAATTGACATCTAGGTGCGTCTGTGATGCGAAAACTGAATAAAGAACTTTGAACTTTAAACTGTGAACTTTTAGTTTTAAGTTTGTTATTTTTCCTTTTGGTGTTATAATTTCTGGTGGTGTAACAATAAAGAGTTATCTAATCTAATCTAATATTTTCCAAAAAGTTCTTTCGTTATTGTGAAAGTGTCATCAATTACTCTATACCTAGTAGGTATGACAAGGATCTCGATGAACGCTGTCAAAACTGGAACTCGGTGGGTTCACCTTTGCCTAATGTCAGAGCAGCGCGCCTAATCCTTGCTGAGGACCTTTTGTTCCCACACCACATCCATTGTGTATCGGACGCACATTTTGTTTTAAACTCTCTGTTTTGGTGACGATCTACGTAACACAGTGCTACTATCATAACACAACCATTGATTTCGTTGGTGACAGTGGCATTCAAACCGTAACGTATGATACAAAGAGATGTTAAGTCTCAATTAACCATTAATTTCGCTCCTGACAGAGTCATTCATACCGAAACATAATTACAGTTTGGCCAAATCGAACTCGTGACCTCTGGTCTATAGCGGTAAAAGTTATGACCTCCTAAGTCACGTCTCAATGCTCCGAGGGCCGTAGTTTCAAGCAATATTGAGCAGTATGTGATGTGGCTAAAAAAATGCTTGGAAGGTCTAAGAATCTTTTCCTAGCTGGAAAATCCTGCTTCTGCCAAGTAACCAACTGGGATTTAGAAACATATTGTTAATAATTATTTTATAAAAAAAACTTCAATTCTGATGTATCTTCGAAGTCTAAGGTAGAATATCGATTAAATTTATATGGAACCACTTCGTAACTATACTGAACCCAACGCAATAAGAATTTTTCAAATCGGTTTATAAATGACGGAGTTCTGAAGTTACAAATGTAAAAAAAATACAATCGAATTGAGAACCTCTTCATTTTTTGTGGTTGGTTAAAAACAAACAAGTATTTATTGTTGGAAAGGTCGAACAATTATGCACCCAGTTTGTAGACGTATCTTCTGTACCAATTGGTTCCTTTTTGGCTACGGTGGTAGTCATTTTAATAATTGACATTTATAAGTGCGTCTGTGATGCCAAAATTGAATAAAAAACTTATGAACTTTGAACAAACCATCAAAAAAGACCTATACCGTAAATCCCATAAAATTAAAACACAATAGAAATGCCCGGGCATTTGCAATATAACTGTGTATACTATACATAGGTACATATCAATTAGGCGATGTCCACCGCATATCCTATTTGTGGATCTACTTCCTCTACTACCCCTGTGTGTAATCAATTAATGTCTCACACAATGTTATTTTTGTTGCAGGCACTCGGCACTGGATGTCACTAACGGAGCGTCGGCCGCGCGGTGGCAGAACAATGACGCGGACACACACAGGTTAACACACACCCTTACATTACGAGTGTAGATGCACCCTTAAGTGAGAAACCTTGTACACAAAGAACACGTTGGAACAGGCTTAGATGAATGATATCTCCTTTGACGGGAAGATACGGTGATATTCTAAGATAGAGCGGAATGCTTGCTGAAAGCTACGGAGCACTTTATTATTCTTCTCGTACGTCACCGTCATACCTCAATTCGTTTAAGTGATACACCTATCTGATGAGTATTGTCTTGTATATAATGAACTTACTAGCAAATCTCACATCACAAGCTACCAGGCGGTGGACTCTGGTAAGCGTGAGACTGTCTGGGTTGACACCACCGCTTTGCCAGTTATTCTGCCGCCAAGCAGTAGTACACAGTTACGGGCAGGCGTGTTGCCTAACATCAGGTGAATGATCTGCTCGTCCCGTCACTCAATTACATTTATAAATCTAAACAAAGTTTTACTCAAAGCAGAATCTCAAAGTTAGTATTTATAGGTAAATAAACAAACAAAAAGGAAGTAATACTTATATAGAATTCAGATCACATCCCAAACTTTGTTCAATCAGTAACATTTTGTTCAAAGCTTGTATCCCAATAACGGATAAATCAGTTAAAACTTTTACATTGAATACACACACCTATACCCACAGACATCCTGTAAAGTGGTGATTGATTGTTTGATTAAAAAGTTTGTACTGTTTTGAGGACTTATACAAACGAAATTGATCCTGCTTCGATTCAAGTTCAAACTTAGTGAAATAATGGAAAATCGATCTAGAAACTAATATCCGGGCGTGTGGTTAGTCAGTTTTTTCGTCGAATTATATTAGTTCTAAAACCACACGGGCTCAGACTCGACTACTAATGATTATTGAAATATTACAGACATAAAAAATAATTACCAAAACTATACATCTTAACATTATAATTGTAACATTTTAAAAATTTTCTCCATCCAAAGGTTGCCTGCCGCCCATTGTAACACTTTCTTTAATTGTTTTTTTTTTTTATGTAATGTCTGTAATTTAATGTTTGCAATAAAGCGTTCATCTATCTATCTATACTAAGTATTATTAATAATATAAAAATAAAATGTTTATTGTTTCAAATTTGTCTTAACCTATCTTACATGACAAGTTACTAGGCGATGGTCTCTGGTAAGCGAGAGGCCGTCTGAGTTGACACCATAAGGTCGTAAGGTAATAATATAAAGAGAAACATAATAAAATTTCGTTGCACACATTTAAAGACCTGTGTGTGACTGTTTCAATACCTTACCTCTAGACTACGTATAAAATTTGTGACCATAGAGGAAGGAGATTTACTTTGGTCAGACTTGGCAGGTACGAAAATGTATAGTACCTATTCAAAAAATGTATCCGAGAAATTATTAATAAGATTTTTTTTAAGTACCTGTTGGTTGACCCGAATAAAAAAAAATAAAAAAACCCTGAATCGGTCATATCAAAGCGCCGCCGCCGCATAATCGGCATCCTTCGTCTATGGCTCTAAAAATATCCGCGATTCGGTCCCGAGCCCTACCCTAAGCCATAAACTATGAATCGATAGGGATGATACCTACCTACTTTTAGGTTTATCGGCAATTCGATAGATTATCGATGAAAAATTCTTAAGTATTTGACATGCGCGTAATTAGGGTATGGATTGGATAGGGTATGGAATAATAAAAAGTTACAATGTATCTTCGAAGTCCAAGGTCAAATATCGATGAAAGGAACGGACCAATTCGCGCTATACTTAACTGAACTCAAAAATATTTTTTGAAATCGGCAACAGCTGGCGGAGAAATTGGTGAACATACATAAAAAAATATTTAGGTACAGTGGAACGTTGTACAACCTCCTCCTTTTTTAAAGTCGGTAAAAACTAAATATAAATTGGAGTTCCAGCTAAAATCGCATAATTTTGCAGAACTAGAAGAACACTTGTTGTAATAAAAGTAAAGTAATATTAGTGAGAAATAGCGAACAACCATGATAACTTCCCTTTTTAGCCAATTCCACTAAAGCGCAACACAGACAGAAGGAGAAATGTATGTTACAGCGGAATCTACAACCAAACTGTCACAATATTTTTTTTAAATCATTTATGTTTGATTGGGGGTGTTTGGCATAACTAGCATATTACATTTCAAGGTGTATTATAGAATGCGATGCGAAAAAACCAGAATTCATTAACCATTAGGACATTATTTATTAACCTGTCATTGCGGGGGAATGATAAACATAATATATAGCACAGACATGTTTACAGGCGTCACACTAATATTCTAAATGCGAATGTTTGTATGTAGGTGTGTTAGTGTTTGTGTGTTTGTCACTTCTTCACGCTGTAACGGTGTAATACTCGTAACTTACCCTTTATTAAGACAGGCTACTTTTTATTCCGGAAAACCACGGTTAAAAGCGCGGGGCGCAGCTAGTACCTATATACTCTACATTTTAGGTGATATGAATGATAAATCCTTGCCACGAGATGGAGGGGATTGCAACGTAAACTAAACAGTCCGTCTGACCCACTTTGGCGCTGTTGCAGTATAATAACGTTAAATGTTGATGTTGGTAGAAAAATATTGTACTTGCACCAACGTGTTTCACCACTAGTATCTTTGTGAAGTTTCCTCAATAGGTGATGGTTACCGCACACCATCAAGCGGGTACTGCATGTTTGTCTCAATTTTGAATAAAAAAAGATACCCTCTCGGTGTGCGCTGCGCCTTACTGGATGTAATTTCGCCTAGCTATATTGACTGTTTGAAATCGACTGAAGTATGCAAATTAATTCGTTATCGTCGATCTATTGCGAGTAAATCGTATAAAAGAGTAGCGAGCGATGAATAGACAGCTGCAGCTGTTTGTAGTTGATTTTGCAAATAGCAAATATTGTGCGTGATTATTTTTTAACCCCTACACAAAAAGGAGGGATGTTTACAGTTTGACCACTATGGGTGTCTGTGTGACACCGGCACTGGGTGAACCGATTTAGATGCAGTTTTGTTTATTTGAAAGCAGGTTTTCTGGTGGTTGTTCTTAGACATGTTTTATCAAAATCGGTTCAGCTGCTTTTTACTTTTTATAGGTTTTTAAATTTTAGTTTACTGAAATTCATTTCTATATAGATCTTTGTTTGTCCGCTATATATTAATGTTAGGCCTGTAATGTTAGGCAACGATGTGGTCGAAGATCACTTAGATCTAGAGGAAGATGGCTGTTGAGCGACTGCTCAAATCCGTCTCCATGATGGCCTACCGATTGTTTATTAATTGTTCACCGTACATCATCTCTAAAACTCTAGGTCAACTAAGTTTTACCTTATTCAATAATAAAAAAAACAAAATAAAGCCGAAAGAGGAAACTAACATGTAAGATTTTTTTTATGTAACTGAATGACGAGACGAGCTGGTCGTTTGCCTGATGGTAAGCAATACGTCAGCCCATAACAATAACACCACCACCCAGAACATTGTTATGATGATTCAATTAGTGAATAATAACTTGTCAATTTTGTATAAAATTATCATAATATCGATTCCTACTTCGCTTTAAAAAACGAATCAATGCATCCCTGTTTCCGAACCTTCCTATCATCTAACTCTTCTAAAATACGATAACTGCGATCGCCGCGCATTATCCCCTGTATCAGTCCCCTAGCTCAATGTCCCCTGGCGCACTATCCCTTGGCTTATTGTCCCCTGGCTACCTGTGGAACTGATCCCTATTATCCTGCGGGAGAGTTGATCCTCTGCCGTAAGTTGCGGCACTTTATGAGGTTATTGCGTACAGTTATTAATATATTTGGTCGGAATGATCGGTTATGTAGGTACATTTACATCATTCATATTCATAATATGTTTTTTACTTATCGGATATTATATTACCTAATTCCTATTTTGTAGGTACACCACCAAACCGCATTGTTTCTCATCCCTATTCTATCCATCGAAAGGTTGTCTGGAAGAAATCGCTCTAAGCGATAAGGCCGCCCATTGTGCCTCAAATTTATGTATTATGTCTTTTTTTTATGTGTGTGTTTATTTGGTGTGCAATAAAGTGTTATTGTATTGTATCGTACATTTGTTTTAATAACAAATGGGTTGTATTATCGCCAGAGGAAAAAAATATAGAACATTAAGTAATTAAGTATCCTCACACACCTATGTGATCAAAATAAAATAAACACTAAAGTTACGTATGTTCGTGATTACATTTTTATATGTTGGTACCTATCAATCCTATCATCAATCTGTACGCCCACGTACTGCCCTTGAGGATCTATTTATTTAATTAACTAAATTGATCAGGTGGGCAATATTTTCGTATAGGGACCCATTATAAGACATTAACTTGATTGAATCGATGATCGACATCCATTTTTATATTCGGAAATGTCATATTCATTTATATTTTGTACCAAACAGGTGTTAGAAAAATCCTATAAGTTATAAAAACATGTGTTCTATAAGGACGTTACTCAACTTCTGAGATTTGCCTAGTCATTATTAGGTTACTGATTTATCTATAATACTCCATTCACAGACGGTCAGCCTTCTTTTCTTTTAAGTGAATTTTATGCAACACACCTGCCGCTAAACGTTTCAGTGTCACCCGGAACATAGTCTTGCAAAATTGTTCGCGGCCCAACACCCCTTTTTTTTGAGGGTGGGAAAATGCCGCTGCACTGCTCTTCTGCCACGGGGGTGGCAGGAAGGGGTGTGTGGGGCTCGAACCCACTAAAAATCCCCCCGTAAGCAGTCCTCTACCGTTGTGGGGCGAGATGGGGTCGCGCTAGCATTTACCGTCTCGCCCCGAGGCCCAACACCCTGAAACAAGCGAAACTGTGCTGTGCTTTTCACAAAAATCACGAACCAAGAATTGAAGCTGAGACTAACCTGACATTTCTATATTGTAGACTGTCGACATACCCTGCGACCGGCGACCGCTCAAACCTCCTCAAGTCGCACGCGGCGAAGTCGGCGGAGGTCGGTCCGCAGTCGCCGAGGCCGCGCCGCGCGCCGCGCGAGTCGCGCCGCGTCTCGCTCGCGCAGGCCTCCGGCTACGTGCAGCTCAACCAGTACCGCCTGCTGGAGCCCATCGGACAGGTACCTAACAGACATGCAGGCGCCGAGATCGGGCCAAGAGTCGCACACTCTCACGCTATCTCGCCTAGGCCGCCATCTAACCTACTTGTGGTAGTTTTCTCGTATGCGAGATGCTATCTGAGTAGGTATGAGTACCA
Source organism: Petrophora chlorosata (assembly GCA_951640565.1). NCBI lineage: Eukaryota > Metazoa > Arthropoda > Insecta > Lepidoptera > Geometridae > Petrophora > Petrophora chlorosata. The sequence continues at coordinate 14,606,126 of OX621209.1, forward strand.
CCGCTTTGCCAGTTTTTCTGCCGCCAAGCAGTAGAGCGCAAGCTTTATTTTGTTCCGGTTCGAAGGGCATTGTAGCCAGCGAAATTACTTGGCATTATGAGACTTAACAGGAAATTGACTCAGGGTGATTGCAGCGCCGCGCAGGATTTTGCAAAACAAAGTTCTGGGATGGTGCTGTTAATGTTATGGGCTGGCGTATTGCTTATCATCAAGCGAATGACCAGCTCGTCTCGTCACTAAGTTACATAAAAAAGGCTTGTCCCGGGAACAAATTACTAATACCTATAGAAAAAATTGTATAATAGCTATTTTCATTAACTCTTGAAATCTGCTGTATTTATATTTATATACAGTACCTTACTATATATTTTTGTTGCAGGGTTCATACGGTATTGTTAAGTTAGCCTACAACGAAGAAGACGATACACATTATGTAAGTAAATTAATATAATAGAAGGAAGTACTTACGACTGGAAAATAAAACGACTACAGAAAAAACCTGAATATTTTTGCCCTTATAATAAAGTTATACCTGCTAAAACTGATTCAGCACCACTATTTTAATTCTTACTTAGCTCAGGTCTACACAGAATTTGAAATGCAACTCCGTAGCAAGTTTTATCTTCATGTAAATTGTCTCCGTAACGAGCAAAGTTTGGACTCGTAGAAAAATATTGTTTAAACTTGGCTGAATTCCTGAAACTTGTGGGGACTGCAGCGCGGTGAAATATAGTAGTTTACCCTGAGAAATAGTGATTTAGTTGGCGACGAAAATTTGAATTTTAATTAAACTTTGGAGTAAAGGATCGTTGGGTATAACTAAGTTGTATTTATTTGCATTGTTCCCATTTTTAATTTAGTCGAAAGGCACTTACATACTTTGCAACTATTAAAAGAATTTAAATTACAATCTGGTAGTTTCAAATTAGCTACAAATTAGTTTAATCCGCAACAAATTTAAGGACTTCAAGGTTTTGATTAATCAATGCGAAAAAAGATGCAACAAACCTACAGCTGGTGACGTAGAACACTATAGATAGAAATAGAGAAGACGGAGATAAAATTATGCATAGTATGTAGGCAAGAAGGATTCGGATTTGGGTCCCGTCCAGAATCCCTTCAGTCCAGAGAATCCCTCTTTATTGTATACCAATAGCATAATAATCGATTCAATCTATCAATCAATCAAAAGTTCTTTATTCAATATTGGCATCACAGACGCACATATGAACATCAATTATTGTAATGACTTTACCACCGATAACCGATAAACCTTATAACTAGGGTTGTATAATGGACGGTCTTTCGCTTAGAGCGATCTCTTCCAGACAACTTTTGGATGGACAGTATCGAAAGAAAAGGAGTAGACGGTGGTGTACAATACGCAATCCTACATCGTATATGTAATCCTACTTTGTTGTAATGTTATAAATGAATGTTTGTGAGGATGGATGTTAGTACCTGAATCACTCAAAAACCACTGAGCGGATTTTGATGAAATTTGCTATGTAGGAGAACCTACATACCAAATTGAAAAAGGATATAGGATAGTTTTTATCCCGGAAGACCGCGGGTGAAGCCGCGGGGAGCCGCTAGTTAATAATGTATTCAAAAACTTCATAACACGAGTTTGTCTCCACACACACACTTCATCTTATGAAGTTAGACTTTCTCGCTCTATAACCTTAACCCACTCTCCAGGCAATGAAGATCCTCTCGAAGCGCAAGCTGATGCGGCGCGCCGGGCTATTCGGGCGGGCGCCGCCGCGCCGGCCCGGGCCCGGCCCGCCGCCCGACCCGCTGCAGAGGGTCTACAGGGAGATAGCCGTGCTCAAGAAACTGGATCACCCTAATGTTGTCAAATTAGTCGAGGTGAGAACAATAATTACTTATTGGCGGGAAATTAAAAGCAGTGGCGTTTTTTAACTGACTTCAAAACGGAGGAGGTTCTCACTTGGAATGTTTCTATGTGTGTTTGTTACGTGGTTACTTTACCAATTATCAATTGATTTCGATGATTCATTTTTTGTTTGGTAGATCAGAACTTCATATAAATTTTAGCGAAATTGATACAACACTTCTTGATAAAAATATAAAAATCATAAAAATATAAGGTTAGTCTTGAACTCGGTTTTAATAGACTGAATATAATCTACTGAGAAGGTTCTCGAAAACGAGCTACTTTATGGCAATTATTGCTGCCTATATCCTGGAACTCTGTGCAATACTTACCACAACCTGTTTATCTTCTTATTTAGCTGTCAAATAGTTTTCAGCAAGATGCAATATATGTATAGCTACTGTGTCCGGAGCCCTTTTAAAGGTTGGTACCTACTCTATTCTGTGAAATTTCAGTAAAGTTCAATTAAATATTATTTACTTTACTTTAAAGTTCCTCCATTTAAAGTTCCTCCATTTGCCATGCGTCTGACGACATATGTGCCATCATTTTGGCAATATATCATTACCATTACACGCTGTAATAAATGTACAGAAATGATGAATTATAAATGACTGCGCATGATTACTTATTTATTATTTATTATTATTAATTGCATTCATGTACATATACTTATCATGTAGGTCTTAAATTACATCTTATGTTGGTACAATATTATATTAGAATCACAAGGGAAAAGGCTTTAATTGTGTCCTTAATATTATTTTGGCGTAATGCGACTTAGAATTAGATACTTTAGGTACATGTCACTGAATGCGAAAAATAAACACCACACTTTTTAAAAGTAAATTAAATGTGTCGTCATAAAAATGATCCATATAAGGAGTATTGCGTGAAAAACTACTTTGTATGAGGAAGACATTTTTTTAAATAAATACTTCAGCTTTTGCTGTATATACACAGCTATGTACACAGCCTACAGTAGGTACTCGTAAAGCTTCTCAGTGACGGCGCTTCATTTGGAATGGAAACAAATTCAGAATGCGCAATACATTTTTAAGCGGCTGTAAAATGCTGTAAAGCGCAGGATTTATAGCAGCTTTTACATTGTGTTAATAAATCAAAAATCAAAATCAAAATCACTTTAATCATTTTGGCATCTACACAATTATAAAAAAAAATATACACAAAATACATCGTAGTTTTGACGTACAATGGGCGGTCTTATCGCTTAGAGCGATTTCTTCCAGACAACCTTAACCTTATTATTTATGTGTAGTTCATTAAAATAATCTGACATGTAACATTGTTATTAATAAATAAACTATGAACTATGAAAGCGGATGCCTTTTAGAAAGGGTAGGTACATTTAGCATCAATTAAATAACATCTAAGAACAAGTACATTGAAGTACTACGTCCCAATAATGATTTCAATAAGTACCTACACCATAGGTTAGGTTAGCATGTCTGTCAATCTTTTATAGAATACATTTCGGTGAATGTGCACAGGAACTTCACGACCTAATTCCACCCTCCCCCTTCCATCACACACAGGGCGAGTAGAAGATCGGCCAAATATCACCCTTACTTAGTAGACATTCCGCCAATTCGTACAAGGCGTTTTGATTCCACGTTTATAGTGCATACTGCTAAAGAATGGAACTCCTTATGTTTGCAATAAAGCGATCATCTATCTATTTCCTTGTCGTTTTCTCTGTCTCCCGATAACTACAAAATCTGTGTATATTCAAGGCCAGAGTGAATAGGTATATTCAAAATCTACGTGCTCTATCTTCGGCCATAGGCGGCGAGTTGGTGGTCAAGCGTAGATCTATCATTCATAAAAAAAAACAAAAGAAAATGTAATATCTAGAAGTGAATTTCAAACAAGGAATCGTGACATGATTAAAAAATATTTACTTATAATTTATATTGACGTACATTGTGTTTCGGTCATTTAATATTACCCATTGCCGAATATTTTAGAGCATCACTGGAGCGGGCTTTGCTGAATTAATACCCTTGTAATACTTATCAAATATCACTTTGATATAGCATCTTTATCATCAGCCCTTACTTTTATATCCTACCTACCCAAAGTATCGACGCCACGTGTTAATGAATTTATTTTTCTTGGGCATGTGTGTGTCTGCAGTAGGCAATCCTTTATTGTTTTATTTCATTTTATTTATTTAAAGTGTTAGCTTCCTATAAAGATCAATAGTTAGGTTTTTAATTCCATCTTGAAACACTGACTTACAAAAGTTCCAAGCGACTTTAAGTCTGATCTCCACCATGTTCTCAGGTTCTAGACGACCCGGCAGAAGACCAGCTGTACCTGGTATTCCAGCTGCTGGAAGGAGGGCCTGTGATCGATATCCCGACTGAAAACCCTTTGAGTGAAGAGTTGGCCAGGAGATACTTTAGAGACGCGCTTTTGGGGGTGGAGTATTGTAAGTACCTGCTTTTTGTTTTTCAACCATGTCACAGAATATATAAGAACTAGGTACGTAAATCATGAGAGCAATTCACTACAGAGGACTAAAGCACTACAGAGGTTCAAAACATTTCAGCTATTTATATATATATTTATTTCAGCTATAGGTATTTTGGTATATCACATCCATATGTGGTTAGTAACAGACTTATATAATGTTAGTAATAATTCAATACTAAATAATAATATTTTTGTTTTTGTGTGTATTAGAATGTAAATATTAGCATGTATGTATGATTATGTAAGTATTTAGTTGTAATTAACAAATTTTGTTGTACTCCGCCGTCTACTTCTTCTTCCGATACTGTCCATCCAAAGGTTGTCTGGAAGAGATCACTTCAAGCGATAAGACCGCCCATTGTACTACCATAGTTAAGGACTGTGTTTTTTTTTTAATATGGCTAATAGGCAAACAAGCAGACGGCCCGCCTGGATGGTAAGCGGTTACCGTCGCCTATGGACACCTGCAACACTCGGGGCATTACTGGTGCGTTGCCTACCTTTAAGGACCCTTTTCACCCTTCTTTTAAAATACCCCATGTTATAGCTCTGCGGGAAAACCTCGGCCGGCAGCCCATTCCATATCTTGCAGGTGTGCGGCAAGAAAGATCTGGAGAATCGGACAGTATGCGATTTCCATAGATCTATGTAAGGCCGTCGCGACGTCCGGCGAACAGACAATAAATCCGGCCATTGTTAGACGTTCCGAATGAATCTAGAACGTGAAAGTGAATCCAGAATGTTGTTTCGGAATGATTCGGGTGTGTTCGCAATGAATCGGGAATTGTGTAGATACCGCCGGGAGCCTAACTAATTTTTATTTTCCCACTTTGTTTACCATTTGCTTTGGGACTGTTTGCTGTGAGTTTGAAAGGTTCGCAGGTCAATTATTCTGTGTGAATAAATTCCGGAGTTTTGTTGGTTTGAGTGATATTCTGTTTGGGACGGAGTTTGTAGAGCAGCTTTATGCGCGATGTTGTTCTGCATGACGTTTAGTACTTAGTTGGGCGCGATGAGTGGCGTGAGTGGCTTATTTAGAATTTTAAAACCGTGGTAGCAAGTGTGATTTTCGCTTATATGCAGAATAATTTCCATGAAAAGCGCCGTTTACCTAATAATTTTGGCGTTGTCGCAACGTTTCAGCAATGCGTCTGTTGTTACGGTGACGAGTTGCCTTCAGGCGATTCAAGCATTACTCTGTTCCGGTTTGAAGGGCATTGCAGCCAGAGAAATTACTGGGCATTATGAGATTTTTTCTCAAGGTGACGAGCGCAGTGCAGTGTCACGGAGGATTTTGTAATAGAAGGTTCTGGGTGGTGCTGCAACTGTTATATGGGCAGGCGTATTGCTTACCGTCAAGTGAACGCTCATCATACAATACAATACAATGTTACTTTATTGAACATCAAATCAGGAAACAAAAGTTTTGAGTTACAAATAATAGTGGTAGAACCATAGAGATCTGATTAAAGTAGAGATGGTAAGGGGGCGTGGCGCATGTCGCCGCGACCTGTCATAAGTCACCATGTCGCGTGAAAATCAAATCAGTCGCAAACATTCTGCGGTATAGGTGCGCCGGACAAAAATTTAAAATGCCTGTTTGTTCAGTCAGTGTACACAAAAACACACCCAAAAATCGAAGTAGTAATACACTTCAGGGACCATGGCGTCACGTATCATATGTATGTACCAAAAGGTGTTTACGTATATCAAACACTAATCAAAGAAAACTGATCAAATATTTTAGTAATCCCATTTACCAAAGCACTGTTCAAACAAATCATATGAAAACATGCATTGCTGCTTAGCAGTGCGAGCGTGGAACTAAATTAGTTGTGAATACGCAATGACTAGCGCGCTAAGCGACTCGTCCGCTTTAGATGCATTTCCGGGATACCGCCGCAGCTCGCGGATCTCGCGGTCGTACAGTAACCATTTCTCGTTGCTATCGATAATAATCCTGATTCTGACGCCTAGCTTCGGAGTTTCTTGCTTTTAGGCAACTGCATTAAAAAATGAAGATTTTCTTCGAGTGATAATGTAAAATACCGGTGGATTATTTACCCATAATAATAATAATAATTAATGCCCCGCTGCCGGCGAAACTCTAGGTTTATGTTTTTTTATAATATTTTGTTTATATTTTAAGTTGGACCGTACGAGGTATGCTTTCTTTGCCACGTCAGCTCATTAAATCTTTTTCGACAATTTCGATTTGCTTTTTAAACTTAAAAAAATATATGATAAAGACAAAAAAAACACGTAATGATATTACGTGTTTTTGCCCGACATGCGATGAAACTTGAAAACTCGGGGCTGTCAGCGGTTCCTAAAGTTTCAGATACGATATCTTGTTAAACATTTCGAAACTTATCCTCGACAAGGGACTGAGATTATATATTCAAAACCTTCGCAAGTCTTATACAAATAAAAGGATATAAAATATCTGTGAGTCATTGAAATATCTTCTTTGAGCTAGAGAATAATTTTTTTCTTCTTCAAATGAGTAATGTGTATTCGCTGTACTTTTTTTTAAATTTATAACTGAAGGACGAGACGAGCTGGTCGTTTGCCTGATGGTTAGCAACAATAACAGCACTATTCAGAACTTTGTTTTGCAAAATCGTGCGCGGCACTGCACTGCGCTCGTCACGCTGAGACAATTAGCTATGAGTCCCATAATGCCCAGTAATTTCACTGGCTACAATGCCCTTCAAACCGGAACAGAGTAATGCTTGTACTATTAAACTGCTTGATAGATTTTGATGCGATTTCCACCATCATTTTGAGTATATCTTGAAAAATAGAGTAATGTTGCTGGAGCAGGTCGCTATTAATATTTAGACAAGATAAAGTACATAAGGAATATGTACATAACAATAACACATGGGTAATATAACATATGGAGCCAAAGGGACATTGCATAGCGGCTCTCTCTCGTCTGGGGTTACCTATCTATCAATACAGTTTTATGTATCCCGATATCAGTATCGGGTTTCTCATGAAATAAAGACTAAAGGTCTTCTACCTCAGCACTGATTTCCAAACTCATTCATCAAACATCACGAAGAGAGACCCCCAAACTCCGGTAATATCTGGATAAATCCAGGCACGGTTACCCAACCGCTCCGTGAAACGTTGGCGCTACAAAACTTACGTAGTCGTCTGTAGCGGACACTTCTAGTCTGTGACGGACAGCTCTGTTCAATTATTGCTAGGTGAGGCGCGGTCTCACTGCTAGCAGATCACAGATAAATATAAGAAGGTGGGATGTATGTTGATGATGTTATTTATGTAAGAAACCATATTACACGTCAAAATTAGGACCTGCTCCTTTAATATTATTTGCCCTATGCCAACCAGTGTTCGGTGACCTATCAAGAAGAAAGAAAGAAAAACATTTATTCGACAACCACAAAGAAATAAAAGAAAAAGACACACGTAAGATAAAATACAAAGAGAGAGAGAAAGAATGTAACAAAACAAGACAATACGAAATACATGAACAGAGGAAGTTGAAGACGAGTCTGACCAGTCACACAACTGTGCCTTCTTCCTCTAGGTATATTATGTGCTTCACGTTCGGCTACATCAGGCGAGATAGTAGCAAACGATCTATAAGCGTTAAAAAAATGGCCAAAGCTCACGGGTGACGTTGGAATGACTTTAATCAGATTTCAGACATTTTGGAAGTCCTTCTGGAAGTTATGAGATCAAGCTGTGCACGTTCATCGCGTTCACAACTGTGTGCCCAAAACTGATACTACGTTCGGAGTTTTTGCTATACACTTCACTGTATGGCGACATCTGTGTTCTATCAGTGTAATATACTGTGTAAAAAAACCGCTTTCCTCTCTCAAACGCGAGGGGTTCTCAGCCCCCACCCCTTCGTATTCGGGATGTTGAATATGTAAATGCGGTTCCGCAGCCGATCCCGCTGCGACTCCGTATCGCTTCGGTATACCTACATTGTAGGTAGTAATCTCCAGAAAAATATTACCTACTACCTGGGTGGTTTGAGTGTTTATTATATGCGTTGCGGACATCAGAGATGATAATAATTTGCTGATATTATCATGAAGTGAAGAGTTTTAAAAACTGTTTTTTTTTTTTGTATCGGTCACCTTCTCTATATGAAGCCTAATTCTGCTAAATTAATCTATACAAATTCCAGTTCCAATATAAGTATCCGATATATCGTGTCGATCTCATAAATGACACAAATCACATTCTGATAACTTTAAAAATAGTTAAACGTCGCTTGAAATGCGAATGTTATTGTAAAATACCTGTTCAGTGCTAGAAGTCCCTTTTTGTCCTGAAAATTTCCGTGAAGGGTGACAGACTTTCATTGGTATGGTAGGTATACCAAGGCTATGATGGGTGAACATAGAATTCTATTATGCATTTGGCGTTACAACTAAAAACCGACTAAACTACCTTCCGCAGTGCATTACCAACGCATCGCGCACCGAGACATCAAGCCCGCGAACCTGCTCCTCGGCGAAGGTCGTGTGCAAGTGGCAGATCTAGGCGCGAGCGGTGAGCTGGCGGGCCGGCTGTCGGGAGCGGTGGGGACTCCGGCCTTTAGGGCTCCGGAGGCGGCCACGGCGAGTGATAACTACGTCGGGGAGGTAAGCTTGGTTCAAAAATCAAAACCCTTGTGATATAATTATTTTAAGAAAAGTGTACACGTGTACACCAAACAACGAACGTGACTTCTGATCCTGCCTTCCCAAACTTGAGCATTGACTTAAAAGTTGACTGTCACTCTCCAATTCCATTCTAAACGGTTTTCTTATCTCCACCTTGTCCAGGCAGCCGACATATGGTCTCTAGGCGTGACCCTGTACGCTATGATCACGGGCCGCGTTCCCTGGCTGGGAGCCTCAGCCGCTGAGCTGCAGAGGAAGGTGCTGAGTGAAGCGCTAAGCTACCCGGCGCGGTTCCAACCCTCGCGCGCGCTGAGGCACCTGTTGAGCAGGATGCTGGATAAGGATCCGGGGAAGAGGATCACTATGCAGCAGATCAAGGTAACAGTAACATGTTTTGGAAGTAGTATTGGTAGTAGAGATTATAATAGACGTAAGACAGTGGCAGAGAAGCAGATGACCCGCCTAATGGATAGGAGTCACCGTTGCTTAGGGGCATCTATATGTGCTGGCGAAAAGAAGCACCCCTAGCTCTATACCAGTAACCCATCATTTCATAACCAGACACTCTAGAACAGGAGGGTGATAGTGGTCCAAGGTTCAAGGTTCCTGAAGAATAAAGGCATTAATCACAAAATGTCTCGTTGTATGAGGAATCACAGATAATTTAGTATCGTAAGCCCTAAACGATTCGCTACTTGTTCCAGGAGCACGAATGGATAACGTCGAACGGCACGCACCTGCTGCCCTCGGAGCAGGAGAACTGCCGCCTGGTGGAGGTGACGGAGGAGGACATGGCTCGGGTCGTTACCTCCATACCCAACCTCTCCACGCTCATCCTCATTAAGACCATGCTGAAGAAGCATAGCTTCCAGGTAACGTTACACAAAAAACTTGAGACATTTGAGAGATGAGAGAGAACGGTTTCTCGTATGCAAGAGGCCGTCTGGGTGGGTACCACCGCATTGCCAATTATTCTACCGCCAAACAGTAGTGTGTAAGCGTTACTGTATTCCGGTTTGGCCTTCGAAATTACTGGGCATTATGAGACTTAACAGCTTATTGTCTCGGGATGACGAGCGCAGTGCAGAGCCGCGCAGGATTTTATAAAACAAAGTTCTGTGTGACGCTGTTATTGGTATGGGCTGGTAATTTAACTGAATGACGACATGAGCTGGTCGTTCGCCTGATGGTTAGCAATACTGCTTACCATTGGCTCGAGTCGTCATTCAGTTAAATTTAAAAAACAATTAAATTCGGTTCGGGAATAGAATTTCAATTTGTAAAGTTCATAGTTTTCGTTCCATGCTAAAAATCAGTGGTCGGCTTCGGTATAGATTCTACAGTGTATCATTCATTTTATAACACAAAAACCGACTTCAATTCTGATGTATCTTCAAAGTCCAAGATCGAATATCGATGAAATTTATATGGGACCACCTTGTAGCTATACCACATTGTAGTATAAGTCCATGTTCTATAGAATAAAACCTTTGTACACTTAGTTTGGCAAATAAATAAATATGAAATATACTGAACCCAACGCAAAATTTTCCCAATCGGTTTTAAAATGACGGAGTTCTGAGGTAATAAACATTAAATTAATTAGTCTCTCTACGAGGGGAGGCCCGAGTCCCAGCAGTGGGAATGTAATGGAAATCACTGTTTCCAGAACCCGTTCCTCCGAAGCCGCGAAGGCAGCTCGTCCCGTCGCGAGTCGCTGTCCCCCCGCGGGGAAGCGGGCGGCGGCAGCTCGGAGGGCGACAAGACGCGACGCGGCACGCTGGCGCGGGCGGGGCGCTCGCTGTCCGCGCCGGGGAATTACCTTACTGAACGGTAAGTAGTTACAGCAATGTTAACTGTGTACAAAAGTCCCAAAAATTCCCGAAATCAAACACGATATCAGGTAAAAAATGAGTCTTTTATTTTGAAACTTTGGCTAAGCTCCCGCGCAGCTACGAATATATCGTTTGCGTGTTTTAGAGCTTGCCAGCGCTATCAAGTTACGCATTTTGAACTAAAAAATGAATAACTTTTTAATAATTCCTCTCCATCCAAAGGTTGCCTGGAAGAGATCGCTATTAGCGCTTTTAGCGATAAAGCCGCCCATTGTAACAATTTCTTTAATTGTTTTTATGTAATGTCTTTAATTTAATATTTGCAGTAAATCGTTTATCTGTCTATGTATAGCCTAATCTTACTCTAAACAACTATCAACTCTCGATTGGAGATTTTTTTTTACACCTATTAGATCTATGTTTGGCCACTATCTCACTATCTTACCTACACTGAATTTGTAAATGAGAGAACTACATATAAGGAATTCGATACGGGCGTATTTCCGAAACATTGGTAGAGTCAACTTTGGCATTTCTTCTCTGGCCCCGGACTTCAATTTGAGTATGGGAAAGAAATGGGTCATGCTTACCTTTTTTTTCAAAGTCAAGATATCTTTAGCTACAGTTTTTAACGTATTTTAATTGATTTGTATTACATGCATCTTTTGACTTTTGATATGTAACGCTCTAAACTAATAAGAACGTCGGTCCATGTGACTTCTGCATGGTATAGTCTCAGCTAACTTTACTTCTGCAGTCTGCGTACCACAACTCTTGTAAAGGCTTGATGCTATAAAGGAGTATAGTTAAGAAACTAGTTTTAGGCTATGACGGGGCTGGCATGCCATGTGGCAAAAGTCCCTAATAAAAAGAAGACTAAAGACGGGGTAGTCTAAGCCAGCATACCACCTGAAAGTTTCAACACGAAAATTAAATCATAACTTGAAATTATAATCTTCCTTTGCGACGTTATTTCAAAAATTCAAGACTTTTGCAACGTACCACACACCTTTCCTTAACAACTTTTTTTTTATTTCAACAGACAAGCATCATTCGACATTGGATTGGAATCGGTCGAAGAATCGCGCGACCAAAGCCAAGACTTGACCTCTCCAAAAGACAACGCAGCGACACCAACTTCATCATTAGCCACGACAACGGCACCAACTTCATCGGTGACGACAACTACTCCAGGAAAAGTTGGTGTCGTTAACAATGGTCAAATTGGCCAAAATCCTGGTCAGAGTTGTCAGGTTGGTAATAAAGAAGTGACAAGTGGACGGTGATACGCTCCGCGCGCGAGCAGTGTGGCGCGCGACCCGTGGATGGTCAGAATTCGAGTGGTCATCGAATTCGATTAAATTGACTCGATTGCTTATTATGGCTTAAGTGATTTATAGTTATTTGACATTGACAGGTAACTGACTTTATGGCAACAATTAGAACACGGCCAAAGTTTATAAACTTTTTCCGGCTTTTAACTTTTTAAATGTCACATTGTTATTTTTTGTTAGTTTTATTAGTTTTATGATAGTAGCTTTAGTTGTATTCTTTTTGGTGTGTTATGTTTAATACCAATTACATTTAGCACAAGTTTTTGTTATAGTTTACACACGTTGTTTTTGTTAGAATGTTATTTAAGTTAGTTTACTTTATGTCGTAGAGTAGGTGAAGTATGTACTTACTTTAGAGATTTGATCAAATGATATTTTTATATTTTTAAATTGTATGTAAGCTACTTAATTAATATAACTACTTATAAATTTTAATCTTCGCTAGTCTCATGTTACTGTAAATACTTTAAATTTAATATTTTAAATCTTTTTCTATTTACTAAAATTGCTTAGGATAGCGAAATGCACTTGAAATTGAAAGGGTTTTAGCATTTTATCTAGATTTTTTAATAATATTGCTAAGGTTGTAAGTTTACCTTTAATCTTTTAATACCCTTAGAATAATGGCAACTTACCATGAGGTACTATAGGTACTCTATTTGGAAAATTTGAGGCAGCTTAGTAATGTGTATATTTGTCACTATTATATAAGTAACTATAAGTTAAAATTAATTCACAACGATTTGCTCAATGCTTGTTTGATGTCTTACTATGTGTACATACTTAGCTTGGATTTAAATATTATTAAAACTATAAACTTTTTCTTAAAATTACCCAAAAAAATCAACCATCAATGGCCTCAATATAATCTGAAAAAAAAAACATTCATATTTGAAAATATTGAATTGATTCCGTAATGTTAAGAAAAAGTTTTAAATAAATTCCTCGTAAAATTATATATCGCCCTGGAGTGAAATGGGTGTGAATATTTTAAATATATTTATTAAGCGAATGACCAATTTTCACTGTCAAATTAGCTTTATTTACATTCTATATGCACCTGTTTGTCGTGCGGGGAACGGAGTCTGTGCTGTGCAGTAAACGAATCTCATCAAAATTGTGTTAGATTACTATTCGGTAAATGTTTGTGGATTACAAATGATACTTTAATAAGTGAAAATATCACTTCATGGAATAATATATCCATATTAAAATTAAAGAGATGAGACTTACCGATATTAAACGAATGAATGTACCTATCTATGAATGTATTTACTACCAATTTGAAATCAAACATAATAAGAAAATATGTAAAACTTATCAATTTTAGTCGTTGCGGTGTAATTGCTATGAGTTCATTTTTTTAACCGACTTCAAAAAGGGTTCTCAATTCAACTGTATGTTTTTTATGTTTGTTTAGTGCGATTACTCCACAAATTATAAATTGATTTTGATGTTTTTTTTTTGGTAGCATACTTCAGAGGTCTGGTGGTCCCATGTAAATTTTATCGAAATTGATTCAGCACTTTTTGAAAAAATCAACAGAATCAAAAAAATTTGGTTTTTGTTATTTTTTTCTAAAAGTAAATTACTTTTATTCTAAGTTTAGAATAAAAAAATGAACTCTTAGCATTATTCAGTTCAATTACTCGGTAATTACTGTAATGATAATAATAACGACGCCCAGCGTGAGAGTATATTGCACGACACAGACTAAGTCAGACTAAGCTAAGATGCATGTATATTGTATAGTGTACAGGGTCCCTGATCACAAGGTTATGCAGAATATGCTTCTAAACCTTATACATTGAATGTTATAATGTTTTGAAATGTCCTTGCATAGATTTTGGTTGGATAATTTATAGATATATAGTAATGCTTTCTCGAGGGGAAAGCTATTATAATATTAAGCATCGCTGGATATGGTTATTGTGATAAAAAATACAGTTTTAGAATCAATATAAAAAAAGGAAATCGGTTCTTGTACATTTTCAATTTGGCAGTTTCACGTTATTTGTCAAGCCACAAGAATGAAGAGAATTTTGAAAAATAACCTTTTTTAGATTTAATCCTTTCATTATATAAGTAACTTTTTTTACTTGAAGCTGCATTTAACTTCTATCTTTTGCAAGCGTGTGGTCCAAACGTTACAGGCCTTTGAACGTTGTGATAGAGGAATAGAACGCTTTTAAAATAAAATAATACACGTTATAATGTAAAATATTTTAACATTTTCGATATTATCATCCAATTTTTAATATTTGTAGTTCAATAGATTTTTTAAGATGTAATTTTTGGCGAGTAAAATATTTTTAAATCTGAAAATTAAAAATATATTACAAATTTATTTTATGATAGATTGTGACTACAACAAGGGAGTCGTGTTACAATCTACAAGTAAGCATTTATTTTACAAACCTGCAGTAGCTAGGTAAACGAATATGAGTCGCACAATCACATTCGTAGTTCACAAAGTGACTTGTTGATCAACAAACTTATTAATTTTATGACAAATAAATTTTTATTACAAAACATGTATTATCATTGAACCTTTACTTGTGGCCTTAATATAGAAATCATTTATATTAATGTCCTTTGTCCTACCGAGTCCTACTAGCTATCTTCAGCTAGGTACTTTATTTATTGGAGTAGTACTTCATTTTTTTAGTCCTGATGGTCCAAGACGTACCTACTTGAAAACGAAGGGGCTATTTTCGTCGTTCAGACGGGTCTGATAAATTAGAAATTATAATACTTACTAGCTTGTGCCCGCGACTTCGTTCGCGTGGACCACTTGAAATTAGCTAACAGTTATGGAAACTTAAAATGTGAGAATTCGCTTTTCCTGCATGACTTCGTTCACTTTTTTTTTTACGCTTAATATATCTATGTTTGGCCACTATCTCGCCTGAGGTGAAGCGATGATGTGGCCTAAGATGGAGCACATAGATCTAGAGAGAGACGGCAGTAAAGATATCTCAGCATTGCGATGTCACAGCACAATGAAACATACACCAGATTTTAAGATAAGATGTAGGCTATCAAACAATGAAACCACATTAAAATCCGTTCGCTAGTTTTCGAGTCTATAGCATATAACAAACACGTAAACTACAAACAAAAGGTTTTTCAATGAAGTCGGTTAATAATATCTTCAGTGTACAGAATTGGCTCAGTTCCATTTTCAAAATAGTTTAGATTATAATTATATCTGACAGATCAGTCATAAATAAACTTCAACATAAACTTTTTATCTTTTATGTGGGATTTAATTTGCAGTTTTGCTAAGTACAATTTCAAGTGGATAGAGTTACAATCGATAGTACAATTCTATGAGCATGGTTTCTACCCTCCATTCATTTCCTCCACATGGGATTGAATAGGAATTTATGGAATTAAGCATTGTGGTTTTTTAAATATTTTCCTTCAGTAAATTCATACGAATTTCGGGTGTACAGTGCGACATAAAGCCCCGTGTCGACGTCGTATACTGTCGTATAAACTTGCGGTTCGGATGATTTCCCCGAGGAGCGCGGAGTCACGTCGCGTTAGGTTTGCCTCCGACAGTCCATCATGAAAACGTTTGTGGCAGTTTTGCATAAAGGGAGATACCGTAGTACGACAGTAGACCGCAAACAGCAACGGCTATTGACGCGACACGACAGGCCTCATAACTGTATTATGTTTATACATAATTAGATATATTTTATTTGTTGCTAAGGTTTTTTATTGAACTGAGTGATGAAACTAGCAAGTCGTTCGCCTGATGCTAAGCACCGCGTCTGTCCATGACAATTGCAATACGACCCAGTACTTTTAGAAGCGTAAAAATTATCGCACCGGGACTATTATCATTATTCCAAGAGGTTACTCTTAGACCACCCGCCTTTGTAGGTATAGGTAGGTATGCATAACATATGTTAGCATTACTGCGTTCCATTTCGAAGGGCATTGTAGCCAGTGAAATTAAGGGCTTATTGTCTCAGATGACGAGCGCAGTGCAGTGCCGCGAAGGATTTTGCAAAATAGTCCTAGTCATATTTCGGGATGATGTTCGGTGAACCATCGGGGAGACGGGTCTGAGCAGCCGCTCAGCTGCCGCCTCTCTCTAGATCTATGTGCTCCATCTTAGGCCACATCATCGCTTCACATCAGTCGAGATAGTGGCCATACAGATCTATTACGCGTACAAAAAAAAGGTGGTGCTGCGACTGTTAAGGGCAGGCGTATTGCTTCCCATCAGGCGAACGACCTGCTCGACTCGTCATACAACTACATAAAAAAATATTGATTTCTGAAAGCTATTAGATATATTTATAAGTCATTAATAATGACTCATAACAGAACTATACTCGACAAAGCTTGTTTATTAGCTTGTTTGTTTATTAATGAGTCCCTCCTGAAGGTGCCCCTCTGGATCTCTCTGAGTCAAACTTATTTGAAAATGAAGAAGTTGGATAAGTACATACGTTCTTTATCGGATGTACCTACCCACTCTGTCAGTATCAATTTCAATATGACGACTATAACAGCCCCACAGCGCGACGTAAGGGTCATGTCACACAAACTACCGTGGCGCCGTGTCGTCATGATTTCCCGGAGGAGTGCCGTGACGCGTCCAATTCGGTAACAGGAGATTATTTCTAATAATTATGCGTAAAAGGATTGAACATAAATAGAATTAGTATAATATACCTACCTACATGTTTCCGCATAGGTATCAGAAAGGGACGGGAGATGTATAAGGACTTGTAACTAAATCTAAACTTTTGATAAAATAAACAGCCCTGGTTCCCACTGGGCGCTCAAGCGCCAATCGTATATCGTGTTGAGCTGTTTAAGGTATAGCTTTACTGCGACTAATGAGATGCAGTCTTGTTATTGTCGATTCAGGCAAGAAATCTCATTACTCTCATTAATTTATACCCAAATATGATAACTACAGGTTATCTTACACACCTAACATACCTTCATGTTACACTAATGACGTATAATAAAAACACTTCCAATTTTTTGAAAGGCTTGATTTATTCAGTCTTGTGAAACAAGTTATTTACAATATGTACATATATACAGAGCTAGGATAAAACTTATAATATTGACCCGTTGACTAAACCTAGAACTAACATAATGGTTTTATTTTATTTTAAAATACATTGATATAAAATTTAAGTATAGTAAAATAATGTAATGTATCGATGTCCGTTAAACAAGGCAAAGTCTTTTACATTTATTTGAGAAATTAATCTATTAGGTAAATTAATAATTCAATCGGTATCCGTTTAACATCGCAAAATTAAATCTTTCGTTATATCGAGTTGAGAGTTTTGGTGTCACGTCCATTTTTGTATTTAATACTAAAATCAAATTATTTAACTCACTTTAAAATTCACTAAAGGCGGAATGTCGGCGAACATAGAGATCAGATTAAAGTCCCTTTCAATATCTGTGCTGGAGAACGATCCCTTTGTACTTGAATGAAGCTTAAACATTATTAGAAATGTTATTATACAAATATAGAAAATAATCGAAAAATATAATAGAAATTAATGGAATTTTGAGAACGTGTTAACATCGGTGATCTAATGTTTTCTTCCTAAAAAAGACGTAAAACTCTCGGCATTTTTTGCTGAGCTGAGCCCATTCAGCACATATATTTATTATTTAAGTTTTATTTTTATTTCTTGTTTGTGTGCCGAATAAATGGTTTTTCTTTCTTTAACCACTTTCTGTTCTTAAAATAGAATTTCTTAAATGCTGCGACCACACTGTCAGACGAACATTAGTTTCAGGTCGTATTAAAAAAGAGAAATCATAATCATCGCCCGAATCTGCCTTCTCTCTTTGATATGAAGAAGTATATAGCCAGAGTAAATATTCGCCGATGACGTGGTCGCAGCAAAATAGACGGAGCATTCTGTCGAGTCTACTGTTGTCCCCTGTCCCTGGTCCTGTCGGCGAAGTTGATGGAGCAGTTCCTGACGGCCATGTTGGGCTGCAGGAAGTCGGGCAGGTTCTGTGCGGAGGGCGCGGGCCGGTCGAACGGGAAGCCCATGGGGCGCCGGTCGGGGTACTTCCGGTCGCGGATGCCGCAGTAGGAGGCCGCGTCGTTGCACGACCCCACCAGGTCTTGTTCGACCTGTTGGGGAGGAACGCATGATAACATTTTAGATATCGTGATCAATATTTTTATTCAAAAGTCAAAAGTTATTTAATAAATAGGCACAAACGTGCACTTTTAAACGTCATACACACATAATACAAAATGTCATGTCAATATAAAATGTCATGACTTTGAAAAAAATAGATAAGCATGTTACTCAAATTGAAGTCCGGGTCCAGAAAATAAATATGAAATCTGACTCCACCAGTGCTTCTGAAATACGCCCGCTAGAGAAGATAGCACCAAGAAACTGTGCGGGGATGTCTCTTTTTTTAAGCCCCGACGCAAAAGGGAGGGGTGTTTTAAATTTGACCACTATGTGTGTCTGTCTGTAGCGTAGTAGCTCTTAAAAGGGTGAACCGATTTGGATGCTGTTTGTTTTATTTGAAAGCACGTTTTCTAGCCACGTTCTCGTTCACACACGCACGTTCTCGGACCATTGTTTACTTAAGAAGACATGTTTGTCAAGTTACAAGTCGAGCCAACAGACATTCGAAGGATAGGACAATCGTTGCAATGGCTTTTCGGTGAAACGGACGCTCGACCTTATTGGCTAATCGAAATTGTGTTACATGGATGATATCGAATATCGGCAATTCGGACACTCGAGCTAATGACTTCGGAGAATTAGCCACCGGGCACATGACATTCGAAATCAAGAAGTAAACCCGACTTACCCTGTCGTCGTTCCAGTTGGAGACCATAGCGAACAGCACCACGGGGTATCCCTTCGAGTTGCCCCTCGGCACCAGCATGTGGTGCGGCCAGCCGCAGCCGCAGAAGTCGAACTCGGCGGCCTCGGCCGAGCCGGGGTCCCCGGGCCGCGCCGACTGGTCCCGGAACGTGCGCTCGTACGGGATGGTCACGGACGAGTCCACGCTGCGCCGGCGCACCGTGTTGTTGCCGGGACGGACTGCACGACAGAGAGCAGTGTCATCGCACTTCGCAGTGGTGAGCACAGATCGACAAAACAAAAAGATCAAAATAATTGCGGAGATTGAAACATCTTTTTTAGATCTAAGTTTGGCAATGATCTCGTCTGATGTTGAGTGATGTGCTTACAGATGGAGGCCATATATCTAGAGGAAGACGACAACATTGAGCGAATGCTCAGACTTCAGACCCGTTTCACAGAGAACAATTACGAAACACGATTAGGTCGCTTGACGGCCTGGCTTTCTAAACGATGATGTGATCAAAGATGTGACACGCTCGTCTAGTCACCTGTTCACTCTCTGCATGCAGAATCCTAAATTGTAAAGAACTGGGACATTGGCAATGTATTCCTTCTTGTATGGCCTTTGTATGATGAACATGGTCACGTCCGGGTGACCTGAATGCTCTGATACAAGATAGACCAAAGAATAATGAATAGACAAGGGAAATAGCAAGTGGGGCTCAGTGAGCACGTGCGACTTTCGATCTGACGCACTCGAGTTCGAATCCTGTTGGCCCCGCACCACTGACTTTCTTAAGTTACGTGCGAATTTAACATTCGCTCTAAGAATGGTAAAGGATACATAGTGAGGAAACCGGCATGTCCAAGAATCACAAGGACATGTGACATCCACTGGGCCAGCGTGGTGGATTATGGCCCATAGTCTCTCTATGAGGGAAGGCCTGAGTCCAAGCAGTGGGAAAGTAACGGGGGGGGGGGTATAATGATGATGATGATGAAGGGTAAACGTACGCGGCTGAGAGAACTTGTCCAGCTCGATCATGAGCTTCCTCTGCTCGTCGAAAGGCAGCGGCTGGCCGCGCTCGTCCACCGTTGGAGCCAGGAACAGCCGCACCGTGCCCATCAGCGACTGTCCCGAAGTGTTGTTCACTTCAACACTGTATAGGAAACAAATAAACAATGACAATAACTCATTATTACAAATTACAAATTTCTTTTTTATTGCAAAAATGTTTTACATGTGGTCTCTGCCTTTTGTTTTAGTTATCAAAACTGTGTTACAAAAGACAGCGTCTTCCCAAGATCAGCCTGTGTTTGTACAATAGTAGAATATTAAGAACTTAAGTTTTTATACCTGATTTATAATTTAATATTAACATGTAAGAATTTGTGAGGTACAGAAATGAAAATATATATCAGGTTTTGTATTAACCGATTTCAAAAGAGGAGGTTCTCAATTCGACTGTAAGTTTTGTATGTTTGTTACGTGATTACTCCGCCACTTATGAATTGATTTTGATGATTCTTTTTTTGTTTAGTGGTTCCATAATTTTTTTATCGAAATTGATTCAGCGCTTTTTGAAATAATCAACAAATACAAAAAATATAGGTCTAGTCTTAAAGTCGGTTTTTGTTTTTTTTTCTAAAAATGAATTATATAACAAAAATAACCGACTTCAATTCTGATGTATCTTTGAAGTCCAAGGTCGAATATCGACGAAATTGATATGGAACCACCTTGTAGCTATACTGAACCTATCGAATTTTCCGAATCGGGTTATAAATGACGGAGATCAGAGGGAAAAACATTAAAAAAAAACGAAATGAAAAACTCGTTTTTTCAAGTCATTTAAAAATGCAAATTGTTATTTATAAAAAATATTACTTTTTGCAATGTTCTGGATGATCAATGCTACAACTTTTAGGGCGTTACAAGCGTGTCGCATACCACCAGGTGAATGGCTCTCCCGCCTCGTCACTCGATTACCTACCTAAAAAGAAATTAAAGATGTTGCTTCGTTACTCAACAGTCAAGGGCAAGTCTTTCACCTGATAGTAAGCAACACAGCTGCAAAATCATCCAGAACTTTGCTTTGCAAAATCATGCGCATTGTACTGCGCTCATTACCATGAGACAATAGCTTCAGTAAGTTCACTGGCTACGATTCCCTCAGGTCGATCGTAACATTCTCGAACAGCTGCACAACTCACACGTAGGTGAACTCCTGGTGCTGCAGATGCGTGAACCTGGCCAGCACGCTCCCGCGCGGCGTGAAGTCCAGGCCGCGGCCCAGGTCCACGGTGCTCCTCTCCCACAGCGTGCCGATCGTGTCGCTGCCGGCGGGACCCTCGATGCCGACGGAGGAGACGCGGACGCCGGGGAAATCCAGCTGCAGGGAGACAACAATCAATAAACTCAGGCTCATTACCTGTCCTCCTACCTCTACCTGCCAACACTGCTATTATTATTTTTATGTAAATACGTATTATATTGAATGTATTAGAATAATATTTTGATAAGTATATATTAGTCTATTTTAATGATAATATTTTTGTTTTTGTGTGTATTACCATGTATGTATGTATGTTTATGTAGGTATTTAGTTATAATTAATCAATTATGTAGTACACCGCCGTCTACTTCTTCTGATTCTATCCATCCAAAGGTAGACAACCTTTGGAAGAGATCGCTTCATGCGATAAGACCGCCCATTGTACTACCATAGCTAAGGGCTATGTTATTGTCTATTTCTTAGAAATGTGTATACAATAAAGAGTTTTTCTATTTTATTCTCGTATTTTTAGGGATCAGTTCCGTTCTTCAGAAAATCGTTCATTTCCCCCATAAACCACTTTTTCCTTGGTATGGTTTCATTGTCAATACATGATCACCATTTTATTACAATCTAGCCAAATTGATTAGACTGATAACTAATTTAAATTTAACTTAAACTGATAGATCAACTAATATTAAGAATATGTCCCAA
Source organism: Petrophora chlorosata (assembly GCA_951640565.1). NCBI lineage: Eukaryota > Metazoa > Arthropoda > Insecta > Lepidoptera > Geometridae > Petrophora > Petrophora chlorosata. Next base: position 14,628,178 of record OX621209.1, read on the forward strand.
CACTTTTCTTATTGTCTCTATTAAGTCGAAGACACTTTACTTTTTTTTTTTTCTTGTATCTTTTATAGGTAGCACTTGTACTACATTACACTACCACGACCTCGGTACTATTGAGTATTCTGTGCTGTCGCTAAACATTACACCAACTCAAACGGTTTTGTTCTTTTGAGTCTTCTCACTATATCCGGGTGTGCACAAAAACCAAATGATTGAGTATTTTGTAAGAACTAAATGTTCACGGTGCTTCATAATATATCAAAAGTAGGTGTACAACCTACTGTTTAGTAGGGAACAGAAACAACGACGACCATGAGCGCCTACACCTGGAAAAAGATTTATTTCTGTCGACTAACAAACTTCTGGCTAACGGCATTCGATCTGCATCGGGAGTTCGAATCTTACCACTTACTAAATAACTATAAATAAAACATTTAAGAAACCCCCGACACAATAAAACATGTCTATGAACCTGCTAGAAATCCTGCTTTCAAATAAGAAAAAAACGCATCGAAATCGGTTCACCCGTTTAAGAGCTACGGTGCCACAAACACACAGTGGTCTTATAACGTCCCTGTTTTTTGCGTCGGGGGCTAAAAATAATAAAGAAAGAAAGAAACAATTTATTTTTGACAAAATACTTTATAACGTAAGCTTGGACAATAAATGTTACCTTGTCAACTCCGTAAGGAGTGAGCTTGCTCTTGTAGAGATGGAAGAGGTCGTCGACGTAGGCGTGCCAGCGGTAGAACACCGGGTCGCGCATCGCCGTGGCGGAGTCGCCCATCACGCCGAATTGTTCCTGAGACGAAATAATGTAGGTGCTATTATAGGAGTTAGATCACCCGAATGATAGCTACAATCACCCTAATTCTACGCTGCATTCTCTAAACCCCTCGTCTATTTTGACGTAAGTTCATGTATAAATGCTTAATTTTAGCGCCGTCAAACGTAATTTAAATATAGAGAACGCGGCAATTAGAAAACCAAATTAGTACATTGATTACACCTAGAGTACCAAATTGGTATACAGCCGTCAGGCCTCGTCGGAGGCCTTCAGGCGGTCCATAAACTCCGACACCAGGGTAGGCCGGGTAGACACAAAGAAAGAAGAAGGTTGTCTGGTCCGATTTAACGGGTTAACCACCAAGACTTGAGCAACCGTTCAAAGTAAATCAAATGGAATCATTTATTTGCAATACGTGTTGGTACACACATTAAATTCAAGTGGATCCGCTCATAGCAAATGTTTAGTGACATGCAAATATTTAGGATTATTGAATACATTAATAGCTTAATAACATTTATAACTGTTGTTAATTACGGCCCCAGACCAAGTGCTGATGAGTTCGGAATTAATGAATGAAGTGTTTCCAAGTTACCAAGTGGCGGTGGTCCGGGTCGTGCGAGTAGGATATGAACACGTGTCCCATGTTGTGCATGTCGCCGTAGTAGGGGCGGTTGCGGCTGATGATCGAGGACTCCATCAGGTTGCCGAGCACGTCGATGCCGGTCTCCTCGTCCAGCGGCATCTGGCGCCCGTTGGGCTGGAGGACGGATACACTAAGTTTACTGTAGTCGGCCTCAGCCACCCGCGATATTTTTGGGCACGGCACGGTGCCTACAACGTTTTGGGTGTGGGAATGATATTTTAAGTTAAACATTTTAACGTATTTTAATTGACTTTTATTATGCATATATGTCGTTTAAAGTGTATGTTTGTGCCTATTTCATAAATTATTTTTGATTGACTTTTGTGTGACTTACCAGCAGAATAGACTGGCTTTCAACAGCAGCCATGAAGCGGTCGCGCCAGGTCTCCAGCTCGGACACGTCGGCCTTGATGAGGTCCACGGGACGGTCCAGGTCCTTGATGGTGGTTTCGGCGAACCTAGGGCACATAGACATTGAAACTGCTAACAAGAAACTGACAAAGATGCTCAGAACATTCCACTTCTGCAAAGTAGCCAACTGGTATCTACACAAGAAACAGCATTGTAGAAAACCAAAAATTGTAACAAAATCTCTAAACAAATTGCCCCTCAGTTTCTCGCCGTATCTTCTGAGTAGTGATTCTTTTTCCGATACGGTGGTAGAGTCATTGTAATAATTGACGTTCATAAGTGCGTCTGTGATGCCAAAAATGAATTGTTACGTCCGGTGGGATTTATAAGTAGCAACTTTAAATAAATGTTTAGTTAACTTTTTTGTGGTAACTCACTGCACAATTTAGAGTTAGATGCAAGAAGTTCCCCTTTTTAGTGCCAACAGCGAAAGCATGGAACACTTTGCCGTTCTTTGTGTTTCCAAATAAAATTCAGTCTGGGTGCGTTTAAATCAAACGAGATTTACTGGGAAAGGTTGTACTACACTGTCGACCACATTGTCACTTTCTATCATGTGAGACCGTGGCCGAGCGCTGACCCAGACTGTTGGAAATAAAACTGAGGGGAACTGCAACTGCTATAAACAGGAGTGGCGCATTCCATCAGACAGATGGATAATTATATAAAATGTTACCTCGGAGGCCACGGACGGCTGGCTACTTGGGAGTCCATTTTGGGGAAGTATCCCTCATGGATTGGCTCGCGGAAATTGTTGAAGCGACGCACGCGATCCAATCCGTTGCACATGCGCTCTGCGTTGTACCTGGAACACAATATATATGATTAGATATATGTACCTAGGTAGTTTGCTCGTATAAAGCATCTAGCGATTACTCGTCTCCTGACCTGTTCCGATGACTTGATACTGGCATAGTGTAGGATTACAGTATACATATTATTTTCTTATTTTCGTAGGGATAACCTTTGCTTCAAAAAGGACCTTTGTCCCCGACTTTCAAGGAATTAGGTTCCGTCGTAGGAAAATAATTTCGTTAATACAACAAACTGGTGGCAAATTGTATTGTCCATGGTGCGTCGGAGTTCCTAATGGCCAAGAAAGATCAAAGAATAAGAAAGGCAGCACGAGTAACGTTACCTAGCAATGATCTGCTGGTGCATGTAATAGAAGAGCTCCCCCCTCCTGTCCTTGTTGACGATGGCGCGGTCGGCCGCGTCGAACGGGTACACGAGGTGCCAGTGCCAGTGGTGCAGGTTGATGCCGATGTCTTCGCGGAAGTACGCCACGCGCTGCTCCGGCTCCGTGTTGGATGCCGTGTAGTTCGACGGGATGGTGATTGGCATCTGAGAAGTATTGGCATATGATTTAAATTAAATAACGCCCAACACTGACTCCTGGATTACATGTGTTTAGGGACCAGGAGCTATAACAATAATTATGATATAGACAGGGCGCAGGGGCGACTTTGTGGTGGCGCAGGGGCGACTTTGTGGCAAGTCGACGGTTCGTGGCGATACCGAGCCTACCCCGAGCCTGAGCCTAAATGAGACCCTTAACTGGCCGTCCGGGAGCGGAGATGCAAGATTTAAGAACGAAGCTTCAAGGGTGGAAGTGTTAAAGGGCATAACGCCGGGAGTAGCGTTTAAGTGAAACAAAAAAAGTCAAAACATAAAAGCAGCTTTTTTTGTGGCTAAAGAGCCACACACACCAACGTTGCCCCTCTCGCCGCCAATGAACGGCGTGCCAATGAGTAGCGAGTCACCACCTGCCTAAATATTTTCTTATGAGGCGCAACTGGAAGAGGCCACACTGAAAGTACCCACCCTGGCTCCGTTAGGCACGACGGAGGTGAGCTCCCGCGCGCGGCGGAACACCTTGGGGTCCATAAACTTGTCGGGGAAGGTCTCCGCGAACGTCGGGATGTTCAGACCTTTGGTGTCCGGCCTGGAAGACGACGAAAAATAACGATCACATACATACCTATGTACTTATTTTGTATAGGGTATTCACCTATATAATATTATTTCCTTATTGTGGTAAAGGTGAAGTTAAACGAAGGATAATTAGTTTAATTATCGTTTCGCCAGCAGGAAACTGTAGACTTTTCAGGAAAGTCATCCAATTAGCAATTAATGTAACTTTTCCTGGTGAGGGAGTAATCATCGTTAAATAATATATAGGTATTTTTAAAATACCTTCCCAGAATCCACATTGCTAGACTCAGAAAAAAAATCTTAAATGCTCAAATACGTTATTATCACTAACTGAGCATACTCGGCCCCTCACTCACGTAACATTAGCAGCTTCAAGATAAGTGCAGCACTACTGTGAGAGCAGGTTATCCTCTTTACCGGCCAATCACAACTACCCTTTCTCTCTTTGCCCCGGCGCGCCTGTGAGTCGCGTTTCAAGGAAAAATAGGCAGACTACCTAGCTCCATGACGCCAACTTGTTGCTTCTACTGTTTAGTTACGAGTAGGTAGGTTAGGTAAGAACTTACTAACATCAATGTTTCAACAGCTGGCCACTTTTGATCTTTTAATGAAAGACACACGAATATTAAAAGACTTTTGGTAGTGTTGATAAGTAGGTATTAATTTAGTTATTTATTAATAACTAGCTAGAGTACGCAGCTTCCCGGAATACAAAATAGCGTACCTATATGTTAATCCAAGGCATAGTATAAAGACTATTAATCTATGTGCTGTGTCCGCGATATAAGCTATTTCCATTCCGAATTTGACTCAAGCCCGTTGAGCCGTTACAGCGTGAAAAAGTAACAAACACACGTTAGTGTGTTAACACTTCACACAAACTTTTGCTTCTATGATATTAGTTTGATAAATAATAGGTAACTCATTATTTACTCTTTATAAATTGACTCATGCACCCAAAAGACGATGTTTACGATGATGGCCTGTTCTACTTAGAATGGCATATTGGTTACCTGTGCAGGATGGCGACGGAGAGGCAGTAGTTGAACATGTATGGGTTGATGCGCAGCTGACAGAACGAGCACACCGACTGCAGGTCTTCCAAGTCGCGCATTCCTGAGGAAAGTAAATTTACATTATATATCAGTACTTTTCTTGAGGCCCACTTGGATTTTAAATATTGACATTAAAGAAAGTGTCTATGTTTGCAAATATTTTTAATGTAGAAAGAACTATTTTGCAAGACGTCGAGTTGCAAGTACTACCCTATTATAAGCTATCTGTAAAATCCTAATAAAATAGTTCTCCCACTTCTAGACTTTACGGCTGCTCGACTGTATATAACGAAGTATATTTGCCTAAGATACGGCTACTCTCTTTTGTCTTCGAATCGTAGCCAACCTACGGCGCTGCAACTAGTCCATTTCAATCTGTGAGACAACTACACTAGTCAAATTTTTCCCAGTAAACGTACCCATGAAGATGTCAATAAGCCGACCAGCCAGCTGCCTGTGCCGGGGCACGAAGAGCGAGAACTGCTCGTTGTAGGGCAGCTGCATCGGCAGCTTCAGGTCGGGCAGCGAGATGTTGCGCACGGGCACCATGCGGCCCGCGTCGCCGCCGAAGCGGTTGCTCAGGGTGGTGGTGACGTTCTTGTACTTGTCCGGCTAGAAGGGTCATATTATGTTTGGTATACGGCACAAGGCTTTCACAGCCGCACGAAGCGTGTCGCCTAAGCCGCACGCTTCGTGCGCCTGCGCAGGTGCAGCAGGAAGCATCATAAGAATTAAGAACATGGAGTGGACGTGTCGAACCGCTCGTGCGGTTTGCTAGCGATTCGCATGCATGTTGTGACAGTCATGTGATGGGTATGTGCACATGTTTGCGAGTAGTTAATAGTTATGGACGCGTTTGCGAACAAACACTCAGTGCAATAGCAAGAGCATGCCCGCGAACCGCCCGCGAACCGCCCGCGAACCGCCCGCGAACTGCCCGCGAACCGCTCGCGAATTGCTCTATATAACGGTACCTCATACATAAGTATTTTTGTCTCCATAATTGGATGTATAATAAAATATAATAACATAATGTTTTCATACCGCATTATTGCACTAATTAAACCACAATCGGTGTCAATATTGTTTTCCAAAGTATTTTCCTCCATTTAGTCACTTTATAAATGCCTACCTACTTTAATTAATGTATTTGTCTCTACAGGGTTAGGGACTTACCCTTTGGGCAATAGGAAGAGGTCGCCTTCTCTACTATAATGTAATACAAACTTTAAATAAATATACCTAAAATATAATTACTACACAACTGGAGAGGTAGCTCCATAATCCTGTTACAGGAAATTTTACCGTGTGTAAACACGACTTAAACGCTGGCTTATCAAGCAAACGTTCTATAGTTTTGATGAATTTATGACATTGCCGTAATGTATATATTTTATACTCCTGACATTTTTTAACTGATCATAATAATTATGATTGTTACAAATTAATTATATTTTTATTTATTTATTTTTTCTCCCCTTTGTGAGATTTGAATTTAATTATAATTGTGACATTACGAATATTATATTCTATTATTTTATTTTGACATTTTTATTCTAAATTTCATATTGAATTTAATAAAAATAATAATTATGATTTGACTTGTAAACCCTGTTTATCAATAAATGAGTATTTGAGTATTTGTGTTCTAAATGTAAATTATTGAAGTTGATACTGAGAGAGTCATCTAGCGGTGAGTAGCAAATTAAAGTTTCCTTTAAGCGGCTTTTTCTTACCTTTTGCTTCAAATTGGTAAGTTCACAGTATCTTTTTAGCGAAGAAAACCCTAATTAAGTCAACTTTTATTTTCTCCTATAATGCTAAACTTTTCCTTAAGATGCTCTAATGGCTGAAATAGGTATTAAGATACAAATAAGTTAATTACTTGTTTACTTATAGGTAGTTCAACATACTTAGTTCGTGCGATTTAGGACTCTCTACCCAGCAATAAGTAAGTAGGTATAGGAAAACTACAATCGATAGAATGTACTAAAAGAAGGTAGTACTCACGTAGTAGTGTTCGGGGATCTGGAAGACGGCCTTGTCGTCGCCCTTCTGCATGAAGCAGGGCTCCGTCGGCCGGTCGAAGAACAGCAACAGATTTTTACGTGCGTCACTCATCTTGAACTACCGGACAAGAAGGGTTAGTATCTAAACACTGTCGAAAATTCCTGCTAAGCTTTCTATAGAAAGTTGTTATAGTCACTGAAGAATTGACTTTGAATGGAAGAGTTCAAAAGTTACTAGTATCTATGCGTAAGCATAAGTAGGTAACTAATGCAAATTTATTTATTTATTTTTGGAAAACTGACAACCAATACTATAATAATATAGATAATTAAATTATTTTTAGGATAACTAGGCCAATTACAAAGTTTCACCTATAAGTAAGAATTAGTATGTTAGTTTGTATAGATCACCACAGTCGGGAAGCTATAAGATTCTTAGTTAGGGGTTATAATAATAAAATAAAATAACTAAATACTTATTACATTACCTAGGTATCCCATTTTTCTAAAAAGATAGGGGCGGCAATCTTTAAAATAAGCAATAATTTATTTGCAAGACTTTAAACCTACTTGTATAAATAAATGGGCCTTAATAAGTAGGTATAGAAATGACTATGATTTTAAATGAAGATAACTTTAAGTTATTACTTAAAGTTATCTTCATTTAAATTACATTAAAACGCCAGGCACAGTTAACAAAACATACACAAATCAACTCACCAGAAAAACAGAAACTTTTTAACAAACTAAAACAAAACTAATTAAATTAATATTCCCTAAAAACTAACTAATTGGAGATGTTAGCAAGCCGTGAGGACACGGCTCAACTGTGCCAATCCAGAACGAGCTCCGTGCCTTTATAGGGCACCTACACACGACGTCGGGTGATAAGGGAGACGTGTGCAGTGCGGCTCGGTATTACACAGTGTTGGTGAAACAGGATGCTCTGCGGTTTTGTTGTGTTCCCTTGGTAAATCACGATAATTATTACTTAAAACATAACATAGCAATTAACATTTGGAAAACTTCCTTAAGCCTTCTCGTCACCCATCCCTCAGTAATGGCTGAATACAAAAGCCTTCAATCAGTGCATTCTACCAGAAATGACATACGGAGCAGAAACGCGGACACTAACTGGTTCATAGGTTCAAAGTCGCTCAACGAACTAAGCTTTGCATTTCTTAAAAAAATCGAATCCGCAACGAGGTGATTCGAGACAACCAAAGTAACCAACATAGCTCAAAGAATAGGTAGGCTAGGTAGACGGTAGACGGTACGTAGGTAGGCAATAGTAGGCTGAAAGTTACATACCGGGAAGATCGGGAGCATTGCAGAGTCGCGTGTATTGGGAAAGGCCTATGTCCAGCTGCAGTAGACTCGTACAGGTTGATGTTGCTTGTAATTCCAAATATAATATTTTTTCAAATTTAATTTATTTTTCCAAATATAATAAATAAATATTTTATGAATTTGAATATTACTTAATACTATTTTCTCTCATCACGCAGAAGCATGAGTGGCGATTATAGGTCAGTAGAGATTGTCTGTACAATAGAGATCTCTATTTCGCCTTTATGTCGGAGTAAATATGTCTTTTAATGATATAACAGCAGCTATAATAGACGAATCGTGTTTTCCTTAGGCGCAAATATCATCAAAATGGTAAAATAAAAAAGGTACCTATAATAATGACTAGTTAACAACAATTGTCTAAGAACAGCGTGAATGGTAAACATATTTTGTTGTGCCTGGAAATTATAATAGGTAATTATTTTTATTTATTTATTTATTGAACGCCAACACGATTTTTTCATAAAAGTCAATGTTACTTAACTCTAAGATAGTACATGGTTAATGCCAATTACTTTGAAAGTATATCGTTTAAAATAAAATATGCTTACCCATAGCTACTCATAAAAAAGGTTATGACAGCAGTAGAAAAAATGTAATGGTAGAAATACCTACCATTACATTTTTTCTACGCTTTAACAACTAGGTTCTGCTAATGCTAGTGAAAATGCTACTCCATGCTAGATGGCGCTTTTAAAAAATCTTATTTTATAATGTATTTATTAGACAGCCTGTGGTGTAGTGGTTAGGCCTCAGATAAAGTATCGAAGGGTTAGGCTGATCGGCATTATGCCTCATGGGAATAAATAATTTCACTAGCGGGGGCATTGTCATACCTACCTAGTTAGATAGGAGACCTCTCCCCCTACCAAGATGTACCTCTCCCAGATTTAGAAGGGTACATTATGTACATAAACACGTAGACATTTGGTGCAGGTTAGAAAGGTTTACCTAAAACATAGTTTACCTATAATATATAGGCTAGTTATTTCAGTATTATATTTTGTAGACCTGCTTAACTCAATTACTTACTTCCATAACTTTGTTCCATGTTTGCAATATTAACAGAGGCGTAGCTAGGTAACCAAAGGCCCTGGGGCAAAACAAACTAGATCTCTAACTAAACTATTTATTGAAATTGTAACAAAATCTCTAAAAAAATGCCCCTCAGTTTCTTGCCGTATCTTCTGAGTAGTGGTTCTTTTTCCGATACGGTGGTAGAGTCATTGTGACAATTTGACGTTCATAAGTGCGTCTGTGATGCCAAAATGATTAAAGAGATTTTGATTTGATTTGGATTTGATTTAATTATGAATGTGGGAGAAATTTTCACTAGTTCAATTTTATAGTTTGTAAGTCTAGAGTCCGAGGGGCCCCCTGGGCTTGGGGGCCCCGAGGCACTGCCCCGTCTAGCCCTCCGGTAGCTACGCCACTTAACATTACTTACATACGTATTAAATATATTATTGTATATAGAATATAAATCATTATGCCTACCTACATAAAAGATCATAATTATGTTTCTTCGTCGCTGGCTCTGCCTATAGTGTAGCGATGATTCATTGTGTAGGTATAGTTGGCACTATTAAGTATTCTGTGGTATAGGTAGGAAAGTAGTTACTATACTTTACATAAAATAATATAGTCATGTATCCGTAAGTAAACCTAGCACAAATAGAAATTTAATTGAATTATAAGCGTTATCTAATTTATCTAAACTAATCTAATCTAATAAACCAGTACCAGTGGGCAACGTAACGTTCCCAAAATGCTGGCAGCATTGCCACGTTGAATGGCAATGCTTATCCTTTGGCCAAAATATAGGCCAGCATTTGGTCACGCGTTGCTTCTACATGTTATGCGACGATGTGGCCGAAGATGGAACACGTAGATTTAGAAGATACCTTACCTAGATTCACTCTTCTTTTCAGGAAACAGAGAAGACGGCAAGGAGTTCCATTCCTTAGCAGTACGCACTATAAACGTGGAACCAAAACGCTTTGTTCGAATAGGCGGAATGTCTACTATATAGGGATGATATTTGGCCGACTTTCTGCTCGATGAAATTTATATGGGATCACTTCTTCGTAGTTGTACTGAACTGAACGCAAAAAGAATTTTTGAAACCGGTCAACAGTTGGCGGAGAAATCGGTGAACATACATAAAAAAATTCAGTGGAACATAGAACCTCGGTCTTTTTGAAGTCGGTAAAAATAAACTCCACTCGCGTTCAACACATAGGGTGGTTGTATTTATCACGACCCCATTGTACCTACTTGTGCTATTAATTATTCTATGTATGTCTATTGCGTTACCTCACTTTTTGTAGAATACTTACCTATATACCTTGATACAGTCAGCATGAAAAATAAGTAGGTATACCTACATAATAGTACTTACCTACCGTCGCAACATTTATTTAATTAATAAGATATTTGAGTAAAGAAAAATGTCAAACTAGTGCTTATTGACAGATAGGCAGGTAGGTATTAAAATTTAGCACCTACCTATAATATATGTAGATACTTTATAATTAAAGATAGATAAGAGAGAAATACAATAGGTACACCATATAATAGCACTCGTAGCGCTCGCCTAGCCGTTCGTAACACGTTCTCAGCGGTCACCACGTGAATGGGTGACGTTTGTATTACATTACATCTGAGTGCTACCACAGAAGACTTTATAATGCAAGTAGCACTACCGTGCTAAGGAGGGCACGGTTGTTGTATTAGGACAACCATCGCAGGGCCATGTCGGAGGCCTTCGGGCGGTCCAATAACTCCGACACCGAGGTTGGCTACACATCCACACGAGAGGTATCTTAAATTATTCAAAACATGAATGATGCTGACTGTAGGGAGTTAGGTATTTTATAACTCCTACCGTATATAACTTTCTTGCAATAAGTACTTATTTAAATATTCATAGAGATATGTAAATATACCTGGATTATTTAATTAAAAAAGGTTTTCAGTGCCAAGGACAGGGGCTGAAGCAATTGAAACTCAAGATAGCAATCCGCAGTTCATTAGAATTGATTTATGGAACACCATAATGAAAAGAAGCTATAAAAAAATCTGCAATTCAAATATACGAGTAGGTAGTGTTTCTACACTAACGCGACTTATACTTCTGTATGAAGTTTGAATAGCAGAACATTTTGTTTTGTGGTATGTATAAAATAAACCATGAATTATATTTAAAATTTTACCATAAAAGCACGTAGATATATTTAAAGAAAGTATAAAAAAAGAGACGCGCTCTGTAGGTTAATATGACTGGTAGGTATGCAGCTCTACGCGAGCTGAATTGAATTTTATTGCGTCATAGCAAGTCGCTATTTTAATTTCTTTGCGGAGTGATGCTTCTGTCCCTTAGTGTTCTGTGTTATAAACTAGATTTCTATACATACCTACTAGGTACATAGATATTTTTCTCATATAGATATTTTACTAGTAGTAGGTCTCTCGTAAGCGGAAGGCCGTCTTTGCCAGTTATTCTGCCACCAAGCAGTAGCACGCAATCACTACTGTGTTCCGGTTTGAAGGGTATTGTAGCCAGCGAAATTACTGTGCATAATAGATGTCTCGGGGTGATGAGCGCAATGCAGTGTTCAGAATGCTTTTTACTGGATGGGACTGCAGTTGTTTTGGGCAGGCGTCGCGCTTACCATCAGGTAAACGAGTTGCTCGTTTTATCACTCAGTCCAATAATAATTAATAGTTAGCAGTATAAGATAACATACATCCATGTCACAATTTTACAAGCCTGTGTTTACAAACTAAAATACCTTCATATTCCGAACTCTTAGAATTCATATTAGGTAGTTACAAAATGCCTAACGCAATGCTAAGTACAAAGCAGTGTAAACGAGCCATTTACGTAAGTTATAATAGCTAGATTAATTATCGCGAGTATGAATGACGGCGCGCGGCCTCGCTTTCTGAAAACATTTTGATGAACGAATACTTTGGACAGAATTTCGGAATGTTAGATTTTAGTTATGGAATTGAATGCAGACCTTTCACGAATGCTTTGCTAGTCCATGCCTGTTATTTTGATTTTACTAACTTGGATATCTACGAACCAAAGTCCGTTAAATTTAAAAGTTTAGTGGAAATCACGCTAGATACACTTTTCTGAAACTAGAAGCAGCAATTGGACTCACGCATTCGAACGCCAATCGAAGCGACTTTGGTCCCGCGATCAGATCGCTAGAACGTGCGATTTTGATACTAAGGGTTGAACTACATCTGACCGCACCGAATCACACTTTCCTATGCATCTATCCTTTTCTGTCCCTTAGAATCGTCATTTACTAGAGCGAGAAAGAGCGGGAGTGCGCTCCACGATAGAAGCATAGGAAAGTTCGGTTCGGTGCGGTCAGATGTAGTTCAACCCTTAACCGCAATGAACGAAGATCGCCGCTGCGGAAAGTAGAAAGTATGTTTTGTACCAAAACACACAAGCTACTTCCAGCAGCGGCGTAGGCACAGAATACAATAAATAGTGGTGGTAGGTACTGGTTCTTTTGTGCCTGTGGCCAGCGGTAGCAGTGCAACATAGTTCTCTTACAACTGTTACTGTGGTCCTCTACTGTAACTCATCTATACGTAGCACTGGTAGCGCGATGTGGGTGGTAGGTAGGTATATTGTGTGCCCCACTTTGATCGAAGAGAAACCCTCACTTGAGTGATCAAAGTGAAATTTACTCATCACGCTACTTTCCTAAACATAACCACAGAAGACATTAGTGTTTATACTATGACGTAACTATGGCACGGTAACTTACCTATATATAAGTACCTACATATCCAGTTTTTTTCGTTGAGGGAGAAATCTTCAACAAGATACTCCGCTGCATTTGGTACAACAGAGTTAGGCGAGGTTCTCGGGATTCCGAGGACTCACTAAAACCCCCCGGTCGCCAGCCTCTATGCATGTCAAAGGCTCTGGGATCTCTTCAGGAACGCACCGAAGGCGGCGGGGCTCAGCGTCCTTCCCACATACTGCCTTAGCACTTCCTTGCTCCGGCCCACGACAGCCCAATGTGCATGCTAAAATGCGCTGTTGCAACGCGAGTGATAACTGGAACCCTCACTTTAGCCGCCTACGTACCCGAATGGTCCACTAGGGCAGGGCGGCCGTTGTCGACAGCGATGCCTCGACGCCTCGCCGCCTTAAACGGGATCGGCCTTCTCCCGATCTTCATCGGCAGCCTCTTTCTGGCGGTCTCGCAGAAAGAGCCCGCATCCTTCTAAGCCTCCTCTTCTGCCAACATAGCCTTACACGCTTTGGTAGAAGTCAAATCCGATCCTCCTGGCCAAGATCTGCCGTTCTACGCCGCTGTTTCCTCGTGGTCATACCAGTAACACCACGAGATATACATGTTCCTACTCGTGGTCGTACTACACGCCCCACTGCTGCTGAATTCGACACTGCGCTGTCTTTTCCCGTCCGATCGCCTGATGCTATACAGGCACTCTCCGAAGTATCCGTGCCCTTCCCTCTTCTCTATATCTAGTTGCGACGCAGCTGTGCCTAGGGTGGCCTACGGAACCTATGCAAGACTGTGCCGGTCTAGGAAATGAAACAAATCCTGATTTGTAAGAAAGTTTAATAATAGAAGTATTGAAAATATCTCCAGTGAATGTTATAACAAAAAAAACAATAAATTTAGTTAGGTACTAACATATGACTTTACGCTATGCTAGGTATAAGTCTAGGAATTAACTAAAATTTTAAATATAAATACACTAGAAGTGAACATCGCCCTCGTCGTCCGCCGTCGGAGGCCGAGCCGGCCGCCCAGTCCGGAGCCCGGGGGTCGCGGCCGCCCCCCGCGCGAGCACGGAATGTAGCAGGGGGGCGGCCGAGAGGGCCGGGGGGTCCGATAATACGTCCGCTAACATAAAACTTGGGGGGAGGGCCTAGCCGCTCTTGAAGAGCAGGATCGCCACCTGGCCCAGGTAGAAGTAGATGAAGTGGCGCGTCTCGTGCGTCACGTACGAGCCGAAGTTGCGGCCCACGATGCAGTGCCACGTCGGGTTGTACTTCTTGTCGAACTCCTTCTTGATGAACGCGGCGATGTCCTGCAACAACCCACGCGCCGCTTACTAATCGAAGCACTCACTGTGACACTACATTAACAATAACTACCCAACTATAATTTAGAACTTCAATTCTCAGTATTGCCATAAATGACCTCCTAATGCCGAAACAACCAGCGCTGATCTTTAGTAGGAGTCGGTGACGTCACGGAGCGTTACATCGATCATTATAGAAGGTTATTAATAGTTCTGATACTGAGGGCCCCAAGTGAACCCTTGTTACTATTCTGTTAGCAGTCACAGAGCATTGCAAATGTCGTTGGGTGACTTCTCAGGGCGTCACGATTGGCTTATTTAGCGTCAAATTCGTCAACGGCCACCATACGATCCAACCAAGCCCTTCATGTATTTTTGTCAATACCCTAAGTAATAAGTAAGAGTAAGTAAGGAGTAGTAAAGATGACTTGCTGTTTATCCATTGGTGCTGGTCGTAAAAGAATCATTAAATGTTTGTCAACTTTCCATGTACTTTGAAACAAAGACAAGTTTGAGTTGTATTGTGAGAAATTCAAAAGGAATTTTGAACAATCTAATAAACCTTGAAGGTATCACATCAGACTTCAGTTTTCTTAGCGCAAACAAACTCTTGATTGTATGTCAATATCATCTTAGTATTTGATAATATTGTTGGTATTAAGATAATGGCTGGCAGAATTGTTACAATAAAGACACAGAAGCGATAAGAAGTCGAGTCAAGATAATGGCCCTTCAGAATGCATGTTACAATGTATTTAGAGTTACTTTTATTTATTATCAGAATACAATAAACAAATCGTTGAACATCTAAAAAAAATTCAATGATGTCCAAATCTAAATGAATGTCCAATGATCATGGATGAATCATACAAAATAAACAATAATAAATATGTATGTAGGTAGAGAAGTTTTGACATTTGATATCCTTGTTTAGGAAGTGTGAGAGAAAATATATTTCAGTAACCACACAAGAGGAAAACCACATGTCAGTCAGGCGTGGGAACTTTTGCACACATCGGTTTACAGTCAGTTGTTGCTAAGTGTGCGGAGACATGAAGTCTGTTCAGTCTGTAGTCTGTTTCATTCAGTTTAAAAATAAATCTGTTCTTTACAAGCCCGAGAATCAATATTGAAACCTTGAATCGACTTTTGCATAAAAATTCAATATCGCAATTTACAGAACATGTAATCAAACTGTTATGGTGATAAGGCTGAGAATACAATGGTAAATTTTATATAAAAGTGGCTTTTCAAAAATGTTAAGTAAAGAACTCTCTTTAAAGTTATTTTATTACACCATGTTTCAAACTAAATTTGATGTGGTGTCATTTCACAACCTAAGTTACTACTCTGCATTTTTATGCTAAATTTGCATTTTTCCAACGAGGCGGAATGTTTTGTTGTCAGCACCATATTGTAGGCTGACAAAAATTTGAATGATGCCACTGCTGAAAAAGCTGTGTCACTTCGCTATATATCAATAGTCAAACCTTAACTTGTTGACTGACATCAGGCAGACTGTCATTCACAAATCTATTCATATTTAAGTACTTGAAGGACATTTACTTTATATATGCCCTGTAAAATGGCCTGTTTTTTTCTACTACCGGTCTTTGCAAAGTGTGTGAGCCTAACACATTTACTGAACATTTGATATCCTATAATAGAAGCTATTGAATTCAAAAGGCAGAGGAAACTTACCTTTTCAATGTTGAACTTCTCAAGGGCCTGTGTTGCGCAGTCTACAGCATCTTGCTGCATCTCCTCGCTCATATCAGCGTTCTTAATCACAGCCTTGCGGTCACACATCTTGGCGGTTATCGGGCTGCACAAAATTATTAAAATTGGATTAGTCAGTTTTAATTTTTGGCTTAGCGACCAATAAATTATGGAGTTATGGTGAGTCCCATTTCAATAAACAGTTAGAATTTCACTTCTTCATTTTATTATGACTTTAAAAATGTTGTTTCAATGTTTTAATAATTTTTTTTTAATTTCACTTTAGTGATAGCATATTTTTTCTTGTGTTAGTTGCATGGGTCATTGATATTAGTATTGATATAGAATTTTATTAAGTGGACGTGTCATGTTTATTGGGTCAAATTTAATTTGACACTTTGACAGGTCCACTGTCAAGGTTCAAAAAAAATTGTCAGAATTACAATGTCAAGGATCAGAGAAAATTACCTACCTTCAATATGGTATTAGGAATAATTTGTTTCTCGTGCTTTGTTTTAATCTAAGCTGCATCCATGATGAGGATAATCCCGATAACGCCGAGGTTATCAGGGTGATGAGGATGACACTCGCAAATATCAGCTCGATAACATTTCACGAGGCCGATGTGTCACAGCATGCGTGAAAGGAGACCCATCGATTGTTTATGTTCAATATCCGCTATAAATAGCCTGAAAAGGTCAGGCGGGAAACCCGTGGGATGGGTCCCCACCCCCGACAATAGGGGTAGGTAGATGAGACTAACGCAATGCGAACTAATAAATACATTTAGATAATTTACCTGCACTCTCGAGTAGTCTGAATCGGTTTTTTTGTAGTAATCCTAACGGAAGCGCTAGCACTGATACCCGTCATCAAATTATAGAAGACTAGAAGCGAGGTGCGCACATTTCTCGAGTGGATAGACCTCGAAAAGTTTTTCGATTAACCTGCATAACCCCGATTATCGTCATAGAAACGCCGTAGTTTAATCAATAAACCATCTAGCTGCACATTTTAGCGCATATTTTCACCAATAAAATACTTCGCGTTGGGACTCACGAACACCATTTTGTGAATGTCGGAAAAATCACGAAACTTGCACATGATAACGTTAAATAAATATAATTGCAGTAGCATTAGTAAATAAACCAAGAAATACTCACTTTTGCTTCGGGAAATGAACAAATTCTCACGTAAAGATTTTGATAACCGGAGATTCAATGCCTACTTTCCAGAGGATTCTTTCACAGGCTTCTTTCAGAGAAGATCACTTCGCAGTGCGACAGAGGGCGTTCTAATTTCAAAAAAATTCAAAACATCGATATTCATATTCCCCTTTTGTTTTCGGCCAATATTAAAATCGACTAAAATGCGATAATGATTTGAAGAGAATTTCTAATCCTTACTTCAATCGCATTCATTGAAGTTCGATTGCATATTTTTATATAGTTTTTGGTAGTAGAGTGTGAGTAGTTATTTGGATTGGAGGCCACTTTGAAACTATTTAGGTATATAGTATAGTACAGAAGAGAGCCACGTAGGTACGCACGTACCTAGTATATGACCTAGTGAAGCAAGTTCTCCAAGCCGTACCGTACAAATATTTTGCAGTAAATAATTATTATTAATCAATGCTACTCCTCAAAATGTTTTCAGTTTACAGTTGTGTCATTATACTGTATTAAGTAGGTATCTAGTTTATGTATCTCTATAAATTCAATGATCATCACTACAATAATAAATAAAATAAATACACGTGAATAAAATAATATTCACCTTCCCACAATAATAGGTCTAAAATAGTTCTTTATGTACTTGAATGTAAAATTATTACTGTCATAACCACTTTTTCATTGTGAGTGATATATAGGTAGGTACGCTAGTAGTCCAAACTAGGTAGATCCTGTGCTTTGGAACTCATCATCATCACTAGAAATTTTCCAAATCAATAAGGATCACAATCAATCACATTAATACGTATGTAAATGTTCACCCAATAAAGCTCGTCGAATTTTTATATTCAAATAGGTGCGTCATAGACTAACTTAATAGAGATTTTTTTCATGAGCCTGTTTCGTCCCACTGCTTGGCAAAGGCCTAATAGAGATATTAAAATATTTATATAATTTGTGTTCTTTTTTCCTCAAATTCTGATCACCATATTTGTACACATCAAGTCTACGAAAAAGAAGTAGATTGGCTGCTTTATCGGTGAGTGCTGATCAAACGGTTTAGTATAAGTGTAAAGAATGCCTGAAAAAATATTGGTTTTTAATAGTTCCATAAAAAAATCTGTGACATCAGATACCTAGCTGTCATAGTTTAGTCACAATAACGGTCATTACGTTTAAAGAAAACAAAATAAGGTGATGTTTCGTTGTACTTATTGGGTAGGTACTACAGTATGTTATTTGGTTGTATAGTTTAGGAGATACCTAATTTAAAATTAATACTCGTGTAGTGTGATCCTACACAGAATCCTGACGCTGACTTGGTACTGAAAGCGTATAAATTTATTTACAAGTCAGTACAGTACCGATTTACTTACATTGACTCTGTGTAAACAGTATAAGGCGCTGGTAATGACGCCGTTTACAGACCCGGAGACGCGGTCAGAGATCGTAATCGTGAAGGGACGGAGCCTCTTTCCGCCACTGAACAATATTGGGTGTAAGTTGAGACAGATATCGATAAACTTATTTTAGGTCAATTTTTACGAAGTTATGTGGGTTGCTTAATATAATATAAAAATATTTTTTCAAATACCTTAATACTAAAATTCAAAATACAAAACATCGACTACTCGACTAAAGTCTAATTTGTAGTTTACCGTTCCCACCACTAAAGTATTTTTTTTAGACGATGTCATTTATGAACTTCCGTATCCTAATGTCATTATATGGGTTGCAGTGTTGTAAGTGTAAGAGCAAAAACCTCCAATAAAATAAGGGAGATTTATAAATCTCTATATATATATATATATATATTATTCCATAATTTCTTTTGAATCACAAAATATTATAAGATTTATAAGGTATCCACGACCAACAACGACTCCACGACTATATATTTCGTTCCATTTTCTACATAAATCTCCTCCAACAATCTTATAATGTACCATCTTGAAGGTTGTTTAATTAACTACATTATGTTCCTAGCTACCTCTACCTACATATCTTTCCATGGCTGGCTTATTGAGCAAACATTTTTATTTTTGATAAATTTGTGACATTGTAGTACTATTTGTAGGATACAGTTATACAGGTGTGGAAAAATTTTGGGATCTTCAGTTCAGGGTATGTACTAAATACCTTTTCCTTTGCAGTGAAAAAGTTTAATTCTTAGGAAACATCGGGTGAATTTTGGAGAAAGTAAAAACTGTATTTGGATTTTGTCATTTTATATTTAATATAAAATAAATTGACCTTACTATTGCTTAATTATTTTTTACTGAATTGTATATTTTAATATTATATTGTGGGGTGATGATTGTGTAATAAGTTTCATTGGTATGTAACTGTGTACTGCTTTCATTACAATAAATAAATTTTACATTATGAAATGTTATTAACCAAAACATAAATGGGTAAATTTTACCAGAAGCTGGTATCTCAATTCTTTGCCGCCATATTGGTTTTGAAAGCGTACACAACCGCACACCGCCGAGCTTATTTCAAAGTTCAATATTAATTGAAAATCGTGTTAATATTGTTTATTTAGTTCTAAAAACCACAATAATGTCTGGCGGGAGTAGCAGTAACCGAAACGAGTGCAGGATATATGTTGGGAACTTGCCACCAGATATCAGGACAAAGGATATTCAAGACCTATTTTACAAATTTGGCAAAGTCACATTCGTTGATTTGAAGAACAGGAAAGGACCACCTTTCGCTTTTGTGGAGTTTGAAGATCCCAGGTGAGAAAAATATTTACCTATTGTAAACAAAATACTTTTGATATCTCTTGTAGGAAGGTAAAATGAGATTCTTCAGTTCGAACAGTGCGTACATCGCTTACTTAAAAAGGGAGACTACAACCACAGGTACCGTTTCCTGATACTAATGTACCAAATACCAAAAAACATATTAAATTGTATGGTAAATGGAAATATCACTTCATTCACTAATGATGAAGGTACCTATTTAGTGATATGTGGGTAGGTAAGTCAGTAATGGACAAAATTAGTAAAATTACCTTTTCTCGGCTGTAGCTATATGCATTATTTAACCTCTTAGTATGGACTCCCACATGGCTGGCTGGTCCAAAATATTAATGGAACAGGGGGTACGACAAACCATTTAACGTGAGATATGTATAGGTTGTAGTTGGTCTATAGAGTGCTAAACTGAGTTCACCCCCACGCTACTTTTCTCTGAAAATAGCGAGGAAATATGTCATGTGTAGTTCACACATTCTGTGATGTGTAAACATTTTCTAAGGGCAAAGTTTTTTGTCACTTTATTTTGTTTTTATATATTTTTTTTCGTTGAATGCATATTTTCCTAGTTTTATAAAGTTAATTCAATTTAAGCCCTTTAACTTAAATGCACCACTTTAATCCGTTTGTCTGCAGCTTAAATGGCACACCTTACAAGCTTCAGAAGTATAAAGCTTTTTGCATGTTTTATACGCCCAAGGGACAAGGGATGAAATAATTAGTGATTAATATGTACAGTCAGCTGAGCTGATATGTACACTCCCAAGATTTCAATTTTATTATAACTTTCAACCAGTGCACGCAAACATTTTTCAAATATGTGTAGTCATCTTATTTGTCAGAATGCGGTATACAATTTATCAAAATTGTTTATAAAGTCCCGATCATAACCCCATCAAAACTTGGGAGTGTATACATATCAGCGCAGCTGACTGTACATAATATATATTTATTATAGCCAAAATCATTAACAACACCATCATTTATTAGTATATTTTTTTGTCAGTAAAAAGTAATTGCTTACTTAGTTCTCCAATAGAACATCATCATTATCAAAATGAGCTACGCCATATCTAACATTGATAAGTACAGACCAAACATTACAACTGATGATAAATGAAGACATTCAAACCTGAGTGAATTAGTTTACTAAATAAAATACTTGTTTCTTATTGTAGATTTATTTCTTTAGTATTGTAGATTTGAGATGAATTGCTCCAATGGCACACCAGATTCCATTAGATTGCTCCCTATATATGTATGGGATCAATATCAATTGATGTCTGCTATTCTAAATACTTATTTTCCAGTTTACCAAGGTTTTCAAGTGATTGTGTGAACATTTGCATCACCGTTACTGTGAAATAATGCAAATGCCCGTACCACCTAATTAACATTTAAAGTGTATACAATTAACACTTGGCTACACATAATTAGCATAATAAAGTACACTGCCGCTCAAAAGTTTGAGACCACTAATCAAAACCTTTGTTGTTAGTAAATATTTTGCAAAACATATAATGGTAAATAGTGATTTGCACATCTGCATATTCTATGGCTTATAAAGATTTCCAAAAAGCTAATTGTTTTGTATATAACCCAAGGAAAGGGCAATAAACAAGCATTGTTTCCAAACTTCAGTGAGTTCCGAGGAAGAGCTTGTCCGATAACGAATTGTAAAAAATGTATGACGTCATTACCGCACCTGGCACTTCTATTATATTACATTAAATAACAATGCAATTGTCCTAAATTCCTAAAATATTATTCATTTTTATTATTACCCGGTATTCTTATGTTTATCGACGAATATCCGCAATTAGTCTGATTTCGTGAATTCTACAGTCAAGACGTCTTTAAAATGGGAAGAGTTAGCGAAATTAGTATTGAAACGCGATCTGCCATCGTTACTCTTCATAATGAAGGCAAATCTGAACGTGAAATTTCATCTCAACTCAAGTTATCAAAGACTTGTGTTCATCGTACTATTGTGCGGTACAAGCAAACTGGCAGTAATCAAGATCGTCCGCGCTCCGGGAGGCCAAGAGCTACGACTTCTAGTGAAGACAAATTTATCGTAGTAACCAGCAAGCGAAATAGACGCCTAACAGCCCCAGAAATTCGCGTTGAAGTCAACAAATCTCGGGAAAAACCTGTGTCAGTGTCTTCAGTGAAAAGACGATTGCGAGACGCCAAGTTGTTTGGTCGCGTTGCTGTTCGAAAACCTCTACTAAAACCACAGAATAAAAAAAAGCGGATGCAATGGGCCCTAGCCCATCGAGACGGGACCGAAGACGACTTCAAAAAAGTACTTTGGAGTGACGAATCTAAATTTGAAATATTCGGTTCAAAAAGAAGGGTTTTTGTTCGACGTTCCGCCGAAGAAAAAATGATGCCACAGTGTGTAGTCCCGACTGTCAAGCATGGTGGTGGATCAGTTATGGTCTGGGGTTGTTTCTCAGGCTATGGGATGGGAAATCTGGTTCTTATTAAAGGAATCATGAAAAAGGAGCAATATAAAGATATTTTAGAGAAAAATGCAATTCCCTCCGGACTGAATTTAATCGGGCAAGGATTTATTTTCCAGCAGGATAATGATCCAAAGCACAGTTCAAAATTATGTAGGGGCTATTTGCAAGAGAAACAAGCTGAAAAGGTGTTGGAAAACATGGTGTGGCCACCCCAAAGCCCCGATCTCAACCCCATAGAGCTGTTGTGGGAAGAGCTAGACAGAAAGGTTCGAGAACAATGTCCTTCTTCACAGCAGGGCATGTGGAATGCTTTAGAAGAAAGCTGGAGAAATATCTCGCAAGAAACAATTAATAAATTAATTGCTCGGATACCAAGATTGGTACAAAGAGTCATCAAATGCAAAGGGGGATATTTTGATGAAAAATCTGTATAATTAATCTTGTGTGTGTTTTCTATAGATCATTGTATTCGTCAAAACTTGAATTATATTTTGATTTTAAACCATATGTGTAACATAAGAATAAAACCGGTTTTTTATTAAGTTTTAAATATTTTGACTTTTATTTCTTTTCTTAATTTTTTTGAAGTGGTCTCGAACTTTTGACCGGTAGTGTATATAATGGCCAAATGAATAAAGGAAATATAAATATACTGGCTCATTTACAAGCACATAATTTATACTTTAACTTTGAATACTTGAAAGTATGTTTACAATGTGAATATGTTGTATACCAATTTATGGCAACGATTTAGCTGTCTAGAGATGAGGGTTTTTAAGAGCAGGGCATTATCTCTATTCTCGTATTTGTCAAACAACAATAATGTTATCAGCTGTAGTAGGTAGGTACTGTAGGTAGGTTTAATGGGGGCTACTGATAAGGACCTGTCTGATAAGTGTCATTAAAACCACAGAAACAAACTGTAATTCATTATGATACAATTTTATTATGTTGTTTAAAACAAGAAGTGTTGCTATATTACTTTGAGTAAAAATAAAAATTTCTTGCATACATTTCCAGTAGATGATGCATCTGTTTTCTTAGAGTCATTAAGGAAAGATGTTAAGGTCGAGATGATGTTCGATGCGATGAACCATCAGGGAACCGGTCCAAGCAATCGCTCAACTGCCATCCCTGTAAATCTATGAGCTCTATCTTCAACCACATCGTCGCTTAAATGGATTGCACAAGAGAGTGGCCAAACAGAACTATAAGCGCCAAAACGAACCGTCCGTCAAAGAGCTTGGTGCAAAAAGGAAGGAACTTGTAATTACGTTCTTCGTTCTGTCGGATGGGAAGGACGGCACTATGCAACAGGCATAAGAGTATCTCTTTTATTCAGCATTAGCTAACGAAAGCAACTCATGTTAAAGCGCCTGTAATAAAGCGTTCCGTGCACCATCCACCAGAGACGCGGACGACGCGGTGCGCGCGCGCGACGGGTACGACTACGACGGGTACCGGCTGCGCGTGGAGTTCCCGCGCGGCGGCGGGGGCGGCGGGGGGCGCGGGCGCGGCGGCGGCGGCGAGCGGTTCGGTGCGCGGGCGCCGGCGCGCGGCCCGCCCGCCAGGCGCTCCGAGTACCGGGTGCTCGTCACCGGCCTGCCGCCCTCGGGATCCTGGCAGGTAACTCACTCACCGTAATACTTGTGGTAGGTCCCTCGTATGCGGGAGGCCGTCTGGGTAGGTACCACAGCTTTGCCAGTTATTCTGCCGCCAAGCAGTAGTGCGCAAGCATTCCTTTGTTCCGGTTTGAAGTGCATTGTAGCCAGCGAAATTACTGAGCATATGAGACTTAATATCTGATGTCTCGGGGTGATGAGCGCAATGCAGTGCTACGCAATGCTTTTTATGGTGTTTAAGTTCTGGGTGGCACTGCAATTGTTATGGGCAGGTGTGGTGCTTACCATCAAGTGAACGACTTGCTCATCTCATCAATCTGTTCCATAAAAAAATACGAAACAGAAAAACATGTCTCAATTTTTTTATTGATTAGCATAAAATGTGTTCCAACCCTGTTTATAACTTTTAACTTTATTCAGTTCTCTCCCTTTTCTTGTTATAAACTTTATTTAGGTCGACAAAGCATTGCTGTTCTATACTATTATCGTTAAAATCAAGAAAAGTCTAATAATCTTAAATAATTGGGAAAGTGAACCTATCAATTTGTTACCAGGACCTCAAAGACCACATGCGGGAAGCAGGCGACGTGTGCTTCGCTGACACCTTCAAGGACGGCACCGGTGTGGTTGAATTCTTGCGCCATGAGGATATGAAGTATGCTGTCAAGAAGCTCGATGATTCCAGGTTTAGGAGTCATGAGGTGAGGATACTGTGAGCTTTTGCCCAGCTGTGTGAATAATGTAAATGAGTGACGTATTGCAAATGTTTTTTTTTAGTTCATTGTCTTTTTAAGAGTTAATTAACCCAAAAATACACCATGTCTCATTTCATCACATTGATGACTAACTTACTAGTTTGAATAGTCAATAGCCGGGTCCACACCGGTTGAACACTCCGATCCACGATCAAACGTTTGCTTCGTTTTAATGGTCATCACAGATTACTGAGTTACTATGTCTATGACGTATGTTTATGTATATGATATATGTATCTTTCTGTTTTATCGTTTGTATAGGGCGAGGCGGGTCCACACCGACCGTGCGTTGAGATCGAATCGCTCGCGCGGGTTGGAGCGGGCGTGGATCGGTCGATGTGAAACCGGCTAGTAGAGAATGGATGACTTAACATTTTCATGGATTATGCCAAAGGAATTGCATCTTTGTTTCCACCCAATTAAGGTTTAATATAACATAATTGCGTCACTTCCACCTAAGTAAAGGTTACGAGGAAATCAATGGACGGAGTGTACAATGGAACTGTATCATTATTCCCAGGGCGAGGTGTCGTACATTCGCGTGAAGGAAGACTACGGCGGCGGCGGCGGCGGGGGCGACCGGTACGGCGGCGGGGATCGGGACAGGTCATTACTATTTTCTAAAATTTAAGATTCTCCTAAAAATGTGAGACCAGTGTCGTCCCACCTATGGGACGAACGGGAAATAATAAAACAATTAAAACCTAATGATGAGCAATACGCCTGCCCGTAACAGTAACAATAAGTAAGGTATTGGGGAACTTATGTAGGTCAGTGTCAATGTCAGTTCAAGCAAAGGCTACTCACAAATTTTCAAGTTTCACTCCAATTCTGTTAAGCAACTAATGTGGAACATTCGTTTAAGGGTCTGTACTTTTGCTATCGCTAATCGTTCTATTCTCGGCCACAATCTCGCTCGTGCTCCATCTGCCGGAGATGTGTGCTCCATTTGTCTGAAGACGGCAGATCAATGTCCCTGACGATGACGGTCCAAACTAGACAGTTCTCTCGACGGTATGGCGTCATTCGGTGGGTGGTATCGTTACCACGGCCGGAGTGGTACGCTGGAACACTTAACTGTAGGATATAGTAAGTGTCGTTTTTAACCCCCGCGCCCCGATGCAAAAAGGAGGGGTGTTATAAGTTTGACCACTATGTATGTGGCACCGTAGCTCTTAAACGGGTGAACCGATTTGGACGCGGTATTTTTTATTTGAAAGTACGTTTTCTAGCGCTGGTTCTTAGACATGTTTTATCAAAATCGGTTCAGCCGCTTATGTTAGGGGTTTTTTAAATTGAAGTTGACCGAAATTTGCTTGTTCCCCGCAGGTCCCGCTCGTACTCCCCGCGGCGGCGCGGCTCGCCCACCTACAGCCCGGTGCGGCGCTCCTACTCGCGCTCGCGCAGCCGCGACCGCGACCACGCCTACTGACCGCAGGTGCGTACACGAGCCGGCCGCCGGTGCCGCGCCACTGTGCCGAGAGAGTCAAATTTAAGATTGTATGTTTCTCTTACAAAATTCAACCAACTTCCAACAACTTGTTTACTGAATATTAGAAATGCCTACATTTATGCGTGGTTACCTATTTACGGGTGTTTAATTACGCAAAACTAATAAAATGGTACAATTTATATCAAGTTACTGATATTAATAAAATAATAAAATGGTACAATTAATTATGGTTGAATTTTGTACGAAAAACGTACCAACTTAAAGATATGCGACTCTCCACAGTTTAGTAATAAAACTAAACACTAAGCTGAACTGATCACTAACGAAGTCCATCTTAAAATGGCATGATTATTTTAATTGGAAATTGCTAAGGAATGTGTACAAGTACTTGTCGCAAGTAGTTCGTGCTCGCCCTATTGGTTTTATTGAAGGTGACATTTCTTATCGAAAACCCCCTTTAACTAAGAAGTTGCCCGTTGAAGGGTAGTCGCGCACTGGTAGTCTCGAGATCGAGACCATTGGACACATCTATGTCCGAATAAAGATCACTGGACACACCTTTATCTGACTAAACTCTGACAGCTGGAGAAATGTTGCTGAATCGAGATCACTAGACGCAGATCTGTGTCTGAATAGAGATCACAGGACGCATCTGTGTCCGAATAGAGATTACTGGACGCGTATGGAGTCCGAATCAAGATCACTTGACGCATCTATGTCCAAATCGAGATCACTGGATGTATCTGTGTCCGAATAGAGATCAATTGGCCGCACCTGTGTTCAAACGCAGACGTGTGTAAAACTGGATAAGGACTGCAGCTGACCTTGGTCTTGACCGATAGAGTGCGCAACTACCCTCGATCACGTCGAATAGCGTCGAATAGAATCAATTTTTTTTAATCATATTGCAATTATTTTCCTTCTGATTTGTACGTAAAACGTCCCTATATTTTTATTGGTAAAGAGTACTGAATCGCTACGGTCCGGTGCTTGAAGTCCTTTTTCACAATATTAATTAATATTCTTTCTAAATAATATTCATTTGGATATTACAAAAGCATGTTTTAATCTGGACTTGGTACAAAATGGAGCGGCAAGGGAACACACACATCTACACACCTTGGACTCTGGAAAGCATGGGTTTGTTATACACTAAAACAGAATACTAAATAGAACATTATCAAACAGAATACTTACAAACTTGTCCATTGTTAATGTTAATGATTTTTAATCTAAAATATTATTGAATTAATTTTTCTATCTCTCTCACACACACATACATCAACTTTATTTGACAATGAAAGCACTCAGCGCTCGCCAGCACCACTTCAGGAATCGATGAAGGTATTCTTAGATTAATAGTGACCAATACCACAGCAAAAACTACCGACGACAAAGTCCAAGTTTCCCGATGCCAGAGTCCATTGATGTCCCGAATAAGTCACCCGGGTCCCAATTCTGTTAACTATTGGCAAAGTACCATCCTACTGAGACTTCTGCGATTCAACTGTAAGTCTCAAAAGGTGTTCTGTTGAATCAAGTGCTTACGCTATCGCAATAGCTGTTCAGTCGAGCAGAATCACATGTGAAATGACGAGAACTACCGATTTACGCTATCCCAGTACGATCCTTTACAGAATACTAAAGTCAAAATAGCTAGTTATTGTGCGAGATAGCACGCGAGGCGAGTCTGTGGAAGCGACTAATGGAAACACTGCTACACAAAATATACAGTTACAAAAATAGTAAGCAAAGTTAAAGTAATTCAATAGAGAACAGAATTAGGGTCCCGGAGTCTGGACATCGACATCCCGAAGAGAGGCTCTACCGACGCCGAAGTCCATAGGGCCCGGCCGGTGCCGCCGGTGCCGCCGGTGCCGCCGGTGACATGTACTGAAGGTTGGTTTCTCGACAGCGCGCCGCCCGCCGCCCGCCGCCGCCCGCGCCGCCGCCGCCCGGCTAGATATAAGGACGTGCTGTGACTTCTGCACCTGCGCGAGCGCCGCGCCGCGCGGGAACCACTGCTAACGCGAACTATGCTACGTTTCCAAATTGTGTGTCGTAAACTGAGTCCGGTAGCTCTGCTCTACTGATCAAAATCTAATCCAAATCATGAACGTTTCAAATGTTTAAATGATCTCGCAAAGAAAGTCACAAAGTAGGAATCTGGAGGACTAGTTGTTTTTTAATGTTTTGTGAGAGTGTTTCCGTACTGTTGACGTAGTGGTTCCCGTGCGCGCCGCACCGCTGGGTTCCGTCGCGGACGGAATCGAGCAGTGTGTTTATTTACTCGTGTATTATTGTAATAATTTGACTTGTTTTAACGATATAATTAAAAAAGTTTTCTTTTGTTTCATCCACTGTGGATTGGGATCGTTGGATGTGCTTGGCTGGAGTCGGATGTGGTTGGCGTAGGATCGGATCGGATCGGATAGGAACGCACGTAGGATCGGAAGGCGCGCACTCATCGCATCGCTCGGATATTTGGATCGTACACAAGGATCTCGGAAGGATTAGCTCCCGGATCGGATAACGGATGGATTGCGCCTAACGCAAACTTTATAAACTTTCGGATTCATTTCTCGGACCGCATGGATTTTGGATACCGTCACGGATCTTTGGGTATGATTTTCAAACTATTGCAAATTAACTTATGTTGAGTGCACGCTCGATGCGACATTGATGTCTGTGTTACGGCAACTTAACACTGGTTTGCTTCTCGATGTCTGCGGGCAGTTCGCCTGAAGTGGTCACTGTTCGCCACATCGACGCATGACACCCGAGCTTGATCCCGACACTCCGATGCGAAAGGGACGGATGGTGCCGATTGAATGAACCGTTTCTTGTACAACCCACTTTAGACTGTATTCCTAAGGTATTTCTCTGATTCATAAATCGATGTTTCTAGTGACTGGGCTAATGTTTGGTCGAATATTTAATACGTAGAATGTATTTGTGTGACGAAATTGTAATTTAGATGGATTTGCATTCCAAAGACCAACACAGTTTGATGGACTTAATAAATTCCCTACAAAAATGTTTTTGTTTCATTTTCTATCACTAATATCCCTACCCCACGTCAGGTTGGCATTCAATGGAGAAATTGTTCAATCATAACACATTCTGCTAGGAACCTATCGACAACTTTAATAAATAACAACATACACACCTTATAACATTGCACTTTATACCTACATTCTAGAGGTAGTTTACGTTAAGCGTTATATCTTGAACCCTGAATGAATAGCGCAGGTGCCGAACGTGAGGTTTTCATATGTCACCTGTCTGAAGCCAGCATCTTCAATCATTGTTTTGAATTTCTCCTGCAAAAGAAGTTGGTCAATTTCATTGTTATGCTTTAGAAGTAGTACACAATACGATCAGGATTCCACAATATTACTTGTAACTATTGAACGGCACTTGGGTAT
The DNA here is from genome assembly GCA_951640565.1 of Petrophora chlorosata. Lineage (NCBI taxonomy): Eukaryota > Metazoa > Arthropoda > Insecta > Lepidoptera > Geometridae > Petrophora > Petrophora chlorosata. The sequence continues at coordinate 14,657,843 of OX621209.1, forward strand.
AAATTAATGTCCGATTTAAAACATGAATACTTCATCACAGAAAAACGAGCAAATCTACACTATAAAAATTATAACTAAATTACCTACCTTAGAATTAAAAACAAAAATTAAAGCGTTCTTCGAAACGTCCTTTGTACACATTGACTACATTGACGCTCATAAGTGCGCCTGTGATGCGAAAACTGAATAAAGAACTTTTGAACTTCCACGTGACCTTACTGAAATTGTGGAAACCCCGCAGAAGCCATATATAAGAAGTTGATGTTGAACTTTGAACACAATAAACGAATTTATGAATGCTGGAAGGCAGAAATGTTCATGTTCTATTCTTATACATTCAAAAATTCTTGTTTTAAGTAGATTATAATTAAGTAATTCTGTATAATAATGACATGCTAATATAACGTACATTGTTATGACTTGGTCAATACATGAATTGAATTGAATACTATGCGGACGGAGTCGCGACGGGCATCGGCTAGTTTTCAGTAAAAATTAATAGAAATGATGCTAGTGTGAATTTCTATACAGTAGACAAGCTCATGTCGTCGAATGCTACGTGGAAGTTAGTATTACCTGATTAGGGAACTGGCGGATGCTCTCAACTAGATACTGGTATGGCTTCCACTGCCCCGCGAACAGCTGGCCCAGCACAGGGATCACTTGGAATGAGTACTGGTCGTACACCCTGCAAGTATCAGGTATGGAATATTCATAATAATAATATGGAATGTTCATAAGGTAATATGAACATCCTACCTGCTCGTTGCTATACTATTAGGTACTCTGTGCCGTCGCGTCACGGAGTAGAGAAGTGGAAGCTCACGGTACAACTTGTCCACAAAGGAAAATTGCTCAGAGCTTTGGAATGCTCGGTATCCTATTACTCCCGAGGGATCGAATCCGGAACGTAATTCTTCACTTATTCCTTGGTTTATCATTTATCCACATGCATGAGAATTAGGTATAATGTCACCCACCATTGCAAAGTGTCGTTATTGAGCTGACTGAATTCCAGACACATGAACCGGCCGCCGGGCGCGAGCACTCGGTAAGCTTCTTCTAATACCTGGAAAAAAACCTTTTTTCAACGTAATATATAACCAATTTGTAAGTTGTAAGCAGATTTGTATTTAGAAAAGTTACTGCTACCAACAGCTATAATAATAGCGAAAAATGATGAAAGTGACGATGAACCACACGCCATCACTTGCATAAAATTGCGCTAAAGATCTTATATAAACAAGATATATGAACAAGTATTTCGTGTCTAGGTATTGTGTGCCCATAGTTCTGTTTATGGTATCGTAGATACAGGGACTTCTGGTTAGGGTACTTGGACCATTAATAATTTACTCTATGGTTAGGAGCCACGATCGTTAGGCTGATAAAAAATGACCTTGTCTATATGAGTGCAGTTTCTGATCCCGAAAGCGATGGTGTAAGCCGTGTAGCTGTCATCAGGAACAGTTTCCAGTTTCTCGGCATCGGCGCACAGCCAGTCGATGTCGACTCCGCACGATTCTGCTGTGTAGCCTAATCTATGAGAAAGAAGTGAAATGACAATAAGCTATTTAGACAGATATCACTGAAGAATGGGATCTTTTCTCAGATGCAAGTTGGGACAGTCATGACCAAACCATTAGGTATTCTATTTGATGTCAGTTTGGGTTATTTACCTATGCATTAGATCATTACAAAAGCTGCCCTTATGAAGTATAGAAATGATCAGGTTTAGCTGATGCTCTCAAGGTACACTCTAATGCTAAGTTCAATAGAAACTTTTAATGAAACCTACTCACCTCTGAGCCCTGACTTTCCCGACATCCAACATGGCCTGGTTAATGTCGCTCACAGTGACCGATGAGCGCTCGCTGTCCACAAACCTCTGGTTCTGCAGGTACTTTAAGTATCTGAATGTTATGTCACCTGGAAAATTATATCAATTAGAACTCAGCTGATTGCTATGAAATATAGACTATTTTAGGCTCGAGTAGAAAATATAATGAAACTGAAATTGTTACTTACTATGAAATTGTTATTACGATTCTGAATTTCTGTTTGCTGATAGAAAGCAATCATAGTAAAAGCATGGGTGGTCATTCAGCATGCAATAGGAGCCTATTATAACTAAGTTTCAACATAGTGCAGTTCTCACCAGTGCCCCCCGCCATGTCCAGCAGCCTGGTCCCAGGAGTTGGAGCCAGTCGCTGCATGAAGATGTCCTTCCACACTCGGTGCACACCAGCTGACATCACATCATTCATCAGGTCGTACTTGTTAGCTACTGTTTCAAACACCTCATGAACTGAAATGGAAATTTTATAAATGTACAGTAGAATCCGGATATAACAACCTTCAAGGGACCGGCGTTACTATTTCGTACTTACTGGATGACGTACAAAACGGCAGAATTATTTCTTAACCTCAGAGCGTCTGTGGGAATACCGTACGTGGGGTTGCATTAGATTCACCAGCTAATTGGTTTAATATTGTACTTTTTACTTTAATTGTAACACACTTTCACTTCACAGAACCAATTTTGTCGAGCTTTCAAAAATTTTACAAACACTAACTGTGATTTACGCGCGCCAATAAGGACCAATAAGCGCCACCAATAGACGCCAATAAGCGCGCGGGCGGGGTTAAGTTGGGGCGTCGAGGCATTGATGCGTAGATTGTGTAAACAAAACATTGCGCGTCGTTTTAACCGGACGTAATATTATAAATAATGGTCGCTATAAGCAGTTGGTCGCTTAAACCGGAGTCGCGCTAGACGGTTATATTTTCTCAGTACCTAACTATGAAAGCTAACTTGAGTAAACATTACCGTCGCTAAAAACGGTTAGTCGTTATAAGTGAATTCTACTGTATGTACATAATAAACTAAAAATGCTCATAACGAATGCAGTTGAGTTAATGATGTTACATTTTTGTACGCATGTTCTGTAAGGTGGGCCTTTCTATGGGCCTCTGTTAATTTTGCTTTGTTGTACTTTAATATTGCCTGAAATAAAGAGTTTAATAATAATATAGTATATAATGTGTTTAATAACTATACCTTTCTTCCATTTTTCCTGTTCATCAACAGTTTGAAAGCCGAAGTGAGTTTGCCCTGGTTTTTCATTCTCTTTATTGGCTGTCTCTGTACTTAGCACTCGCCTGCAAAATCGTTGTAACGGCCTGCTCGGGTACCGGTCTCTCAATTTCAATACAGTTTTTCGAAGAGCCATTTTTATTCTACTTCTTTAAGCTTTTTACAAACAATTAAAACACATGCAATGCAAGCAACATTTCTCAATTTCACTTCAATCCGTGACTGACTTTTGACTTTGATAGTTTGATTTTTTTAATTTCGCCCGTTAGGGCAGGCTAAAGTCTCTAGGACCATACCGCCATGTCTTACGTTTTTTTTTATTTGATAGTTTAATATTCCATTTATTATATTTTCGTTGAAAATGAGAGCCATCAGCAACAAGCCGGACCCTCTCCTAGTGTTTTATTATGTAGCAGGGCTAGTCGCAGCGGTGTAACAATAAAATAATCATATTCAATAATATATTACGACTTTTATTTTCACGTCTCAGAATCAACAATCAAACGGTCGTCTTGGTAACATACTCTATGACACTCCCCCTCAAGAGGACCTTAGGGATGGAGTGACTCCTATGCAGTTTAATAGCTTTAGCATCGTCACCTGTGGTAGAGCTTTAGTTAGGAGGTCAGCTTCCATATTCTCCGTTTCTTTATACTTGATGGCTACAAGTTTCTGTTGAACACAGTCTCTAATAAAGTGTTCCTTTATGCTGATATGTTTAGACCTCTTTCCAGTCATCACATTGTTAGCCATTTTCTGAGCTGCCAAGTTATCATTGTAGATAGTAACAGTTTGTTGTGGTACTCCAATATCTTCCAGCAATTGTTTCAAATGCAAAGCCTCCTTCGCTGCTTCAGTCATTGACATATATTCGGCTTCTGCTGTTGACAGTGCCACAACTCTCTGTTTTTTCGTTTCATAGCTGATTAGGCCACCACCGTACTTGAAGACGTAACCGGTGTATGATCGACGATCAACAGTACAGGCTGCCCAATCTGCATCAGCCATACCTACCAGCTCTGTTCCAGATCTCTTATATCTCATATAAGCATCTTTTGTTCCTTTCAGGTAGCGTATGACTCGTTTAGCCGCTTGCCAGTGCTCTTTTCCATAACAGTTATTGTACTGGCTCAAGTAGCTAACAGTAAACATTATATCGGGTCTAGTTGCTACTGCTAAATACATTAGTGACCCGATGAGCTTCTGGTATGGGTAGTTTTTCTCATTCTCGTTCTCATTTTTATCTAACTTAAGAGCTAGCTCCATTGGGGTAGACGCAGGCTTGCAGTCTCCCATATTAAATTTGTCAATCAAGTTTTCGACATAAGTTTTTTGTGACAATCTAATCTCTCCCCCTACATGGGTGAATCGGATGCCCAAGCAGTGATGTAGAGCACCCATGTCCCTTAAGTCGAATGCTTCTTGCAATTTAGACTTAACATATTTTAGGAGCTTTTCAGAACGATATGCTAATATCAAATCATCGACATAAATGTTGATCAGCAGCTTTTCTCCCCCTTTCTCTAGTATGTATAAGCAAGGGTCTGCTGTTGCGTTAGTGAAACCAATTTTCAAAAATTTTTCATGAAGTTTCAGGTACCATTGTCTGCCTGCTTGCTTCAAGCCATATATTGCTTTATTCAGCTTACAAATTCCATCATTTGTATGTCTGTTTAAGTCTTTTAACATCTCTCTTGCCTTTGTAATCAATTCTTTGTCTTTCCCATCCGTCACAATCAGTTTTAAATACTTTTCTAATTCTTTTGGCTTTTTCATATAAATTTTCTCATCTATGTCTCCGTTTAAAAATGCTGTACACACGTCCAGTTGACAAAGTTTCATGTTATTTTCTATGGCATGTGCAACTAGCAGTCTGATTGTACTCATTTTAGCTACTGGAGCAAACGTTTCGCTGTAATCGATCCCTTCTTTTTGATTAAAACCGCGAGCTACAAGTCTTGCCTTTCGTCTATCTATTTCTCCATCTGCATTGTACTTATATTTTAGGATCATTTTGCTGTCTATTAAATTCTTACTTTCGTTTCTGTGTACAACTCTCCACGTGTTATTTTTCAGATGCGATTCAATTTCACTTTTTATAGCGTTTTCCCATTCATCGCTATTCTCATCTATTTCACAGAGGAGTATTTGTTCAGTATCCATTACATAGTCTTTATGCCATACTGGTGTTGTCCTTTGTCTCTTTTCATTACTAGAAATAGTCGCTTCAACATCCGTTTCTGTTTCTACAGACGAATCATTATCCATATTTTCAAACACTTCAATGTTTGTTTGTTCTGAATCGGTTGTTGCATCTACGAAAATTTCTAGTTCAGACTCTTCATGTACATTCCAGTCTTCATGGTTTTCATTTTCATTAAATAGTACTTCTATTTCTTTATTCTCGACTTTATCATCTTTTATAATATTTCTTATTTCGCCCTCATAATACATTTTATCTAGGAATCTGACATCTCTACTGATGATTACACTTTCTGTTTTTGGGTTGTAAACACGGTAGGCCTTGTGATTTTCTGAATATCCCACGAATATTCCAGCTGTCGATCTGGCTTCGAACTTTCCGTTCCTTTTTCCTTTGTTGAGGACAAATGCTTTACATCCAAAGATGTGAAAATGCCTGATCTTGGGAAATCTTTTTACCCACTTTTCGAATGGAGTCGCATTATCAATGCTGCTGCAGGGACTGCGATTTGCCAAGTAATTGGCAGTATAAACGGCCTCCGCCCAAAATTTTTCTGGCATGTTAGCGTCAATCAGCATACATCTGGCTTTATCTAGTAAAGTTCTATTTTTCCTTTCTGCTAAGCCATTCTGCTCTGGCGTATAAGGTGCTGAAAGCCGTCTCTTGATACCATTTTCTTTGAGGTATTTATCAAAGTCGTTGTTAATGTACTCTGTCCCATTATCGCTTTGTAGATGTAGAATCTTACGCCTAGTATATTTTTCTGCCTCATTTTTATATTCCTTGAATTTTGATAAAGCTTCACTCTTAGCTTTCATCGTGTATATTCTTCCATATCTAGTGAAGTCATCCGTGAAAGTTATAAAATATTTTGAACCCGCCACTGAGGGCTGTCTCATAGGACCACATACGTCAGTATGAATTATTTCTAGTGGTTCGCTCGTTCTTTCCTTGTTTTTCGGTTCGTTAAACGGCAGTTTTGTACATTTTCCTTTAATACAAACTTCACAGTCTTTTACTGTATCTCTTCTGTTGAACTCTAATCCTTCTATGTTTTTCTTCTCTAGTGCAATTTTCATTTGAGTTTCATTGAAATGACCAAGTTTCCGATGCCATGATTCCATTTTATTACTTTCGCAAATATTTGCCTTATCGTTCTTCTCCTGAACGTAGTATAAACCATCATCGCTTCTTATAGCTTTCATCAGTATAACACCGTTGAGCATGACTGTCGCTTGTTCCTTTTTGAAAAGTATCGTGGCCCCTTTATCAGTCATTTTTCCAACTGACATAAGATTTGTAGTCAAGGATGGCACATATAAGGCTTCAGTCAGTAGGAGGTCTTTGATGTTCAATTTTATAGGACCACGGCCTTCAACTGATGCTGTACAATTTTCTGATGCTAATTTTAGAGGTTTGCAATTTTCATGTTCTAAGTTTCGGAATCTTTCCTTCTCAAATGACATGTGCGACGTACAGCCGCTATCTAGGCACCAGGTATTTACGTTTTTTATCTTTGCATCATTTGCATTCAGACAGGTTTCATTTGAGCAACATAGGTTTGCGTTTGCGTTATTTCTCTTGGTCTCGTTGACTTTTGATCTACATTCATTTGCTTTATGCCCTTTCTTTTTGCATTTGTAGCATTCTCCAATGAATTTTTTGCCGCACTGTTTACTGTATAGCGCCTCTTGTTGAGAACCATCTTTGCTTGTGCTAGCTATATTTCTCCTTGCTTCTGCTTCTTCTATAATTTTAATTTTTAAGGTGTCAGGGTCAGGTAAATCATCTCTAGATTCAATAGCAATCCGGAAGTTTTCAAAGGATTGGGGTAGGCTGTAAAGTAGCATGATACTAAGTAGATCCTTGTTAATAATAATGCCCATATCTGCTAATTTATCGACAATATCCATAAATTTGTTCAGGTGATCTACTGTGTTATCGCTGTCTTTCATTTTCCTTAGGATTAATTCCTTCAAAAGGGTTGCCTTACGCGCAGGTCCTTTGCTATTATATATACCTTCAAGGGTATCCCAGACATCTTTACTTGTTTTGCAACTTTTTACTTGCTTTAATTCACTCGGAGCGATAATCAAAAGTAACTCGGACAGGGCTAAACTATCTTTCTCTAGATATTTATTTAAGTCGTCACCTGCCGATGTCGGCTTTTTTATTTCCTGCGAGACGTAATTCCAAAGTCCACATTTTGTCAATAGTGCTCTGGCTTGGATCCTCCATGTATCATAATTTTCTCTTCTGAGGGGTTCGATGTGTACATGACTCATTTTTAATTATTTGTATATTCGTTACTCACGCCAAGGGTCCATAACCTTTTATTATGTAGCAGGGCTAGTCGCAGCGGTGTAACAATAAAATAATCATATTCAATAATATATTACGACTTTTATTTTCACGTCTCAGAATCAACAATCAAACGGTCGTCTTGGTAACATACTCTATGACATAGTGCTTTAATAAAGTGGTGGAACATAAAAAGCCATGTTTTTTTCTCTTTTTTGTTTCATTTGCCTACACTCGTGCACGTTTACGAACACATTATGGTTAATATTCCACCGATATTACACATGATCACTCGATTTGGAAAATATAACAAAATCGAACTGTATCACTTTTCACTTCCCGCTAAAAAGACTGATTGATTGACAGTGCAATCAATATTTTCGAGGATTTGGCAATGTCTTATCCCGAGATCACATCACACGAGGTGACTTTAGTTGTTGAACTACTCACTACTCAGATTAAATAAAGTTGAACTACCAAAAATATAATAGAGTGAACTCGATATATCAAGCTGTTTTTTTTTGAAACGAAACTAGAATAAAACGCAAGATCTGAAAAAATCTGTCTTAACCTTACCCACCTTAGCTTAGGAGAGACTAGCTGCGCCCTACGGTTTCACCCGCGGTTTCACGGGATAAAAAGTAGCCTATGTGTTAATCCAGGGTATAAGCTATCTCCATACCAAATTTCATCAAAATCCATTAGGAGTTTTTGCGTGAAAGAGTAACAAAGGTACATCCATACATCCATTCTTACAAACTTTCGCGTTTATAATATTAGTAGGATTTACTGTACAAACATATCTTTGTATTTATCAAAGACCCAAAAATAATAAAAGTAAATGTGATTATCAAATTATCAAAATTAACATAAAATAACCTCAGATAAAGTATCCAGTCTACTCGTAGAAAATAGCACAACCAATCAAAAATTAAAAAAATATTTAAATTGAAACGCAATCGCTTTCTGCTTCGTTCTACGCAGAAGTTCCAATTCCCAAGGCCAAACACTGCACTCAACAGGTTGTTAATTGAACGCAGCGCAAAAAGCAATAGTGCGTAATAAGGAACGAACTAAAATCTTATCATTATCAAAGCAAAGATAACAACAACGAACATAACAACGAACACGTCATCAATGTTATCATCGAATATGCTTCGTCAATGCATCGAACAAGAAACTTAAAAGAATGTTCCAACAAGAATGTTAGTGTAAATCCTGTATAACATTTATTTAATACACACCATGTCGACTTTCAGAGAAGGTAGGTAAAATAGTTTTTATTTATGACAGAACTTTTCTCTTTGAATCACCTCTGTTCTAAGTACTTCCACTAGCTTCAGCTCTGGTTTTATGAAACGCAGTTATGGTAGGTACATACCTACCTATACCCACCTATATATAATAAGCATTCTGTGCGTTTAGCTAAGTAGAATCGCTAACACCATGGTCCTATTGCATACCTACTAGCTACTTCTTTATCTTTGTAGTAGGTACCTAAATAAAAAAGTTCTGTAGACAATTGATTTTTCTTAATAAACTTGTAGAAGAGAATGGGCACAAGTATCATGAAGTGGAGCACTTCCGGCAGCGGTACAGTTGGGACTGCGGAGTGTCGTGTGTGCTGATGCTGCTTCCGGCGGAGCAGCGCACGCACTTCCTGGACAACTTCTCCGAGATATGCACCGAGGAAGGGTTCGGGCAGTCTACTTGGACTATCGACTTGTGTTACCTGTTGAAAAGGTACATAATGTGTCGCTTATTTACTGGCAATATGTGACAAAATAATATAAGAGAGGCCTACACCCAGCAGTGGGATCTCAAACGCTGTGGAGGATGATGATGATGATTATGATGTGACAGACTCACAATGCAGTGCCTTCAGGATACAAAGAAGTTCAAGAGGCTGAGCACTGCCTCTGGAGCAGCTTTGCCAGCAATCCATAGCGACACTCCATTACATTAAGGAGTGGAGGTGGCTTGGCTAGATGGATAGATGCAGGCAGTATTTATACATACAGAATAAGAACAGGCCGTGCAATGGTTATGGAAAAGCCTATTTGCTGATTCAATGCTTTGACTTTGAATATCTTATTTCCAATGAAACAGTGAAGTTTGTATAGTTATTTTTGTTCTTATGTATGTCACAGAATAATTAGAAGTACAAGTTTATATACCTAAAAATATGGTTTGTGATCCGCTCATTCCATATTTAATTGAAATGTATCCTTTCCTCTGCAGACATGATGCCCACAATGTGTTTGTTTTCAGATTTGGGGTCAAACACTGCATGTATACCAGCATGCCAGGGGTAAACGAGAACTACAAGAAACAGGGGTATTACCGCAAGATTATAGACCTGGTACTTAAAACTTATAAATGCTTTCGGTAAGCTTTACCTACTATTAGAACTTGTCATAATAATATAGGTACATACCCACCAATGCTTAATGAAACAGACGGCTACGCAGAAAACCTAATCAAAATTTGAATCGGTACTACATTTGAATGACGTTTAAATATTATTCGAAATAGATAGATAGATAGATAGATAAACACTTTATTGTTAAAAAACCTTAAATATAGGTACATGAAAATCAAGTAAATTTCACAGTAATCAGCATAACAATAGGCGGTCTTACCGCTCAAAGCGATCTATTCCAGACAACCTTTAACACCTTTTTTGAAATATTGACAGGACAGCATAATACTCGCTACTGAAATATCAAACCAATAAAATTGACGTTTCAAATGAGACTAACTAAAGAACATCTACTTTAACTCACTTTTACCTCGCTAGCTAACTCACGTTCAACGTCTCTCGTAGGACCGTGACAGAGTGGAGCGGAGGTTCCGGCAAGCGGCTTCGGACCAGATGCAAGTGGCAGTGGGGAGCACTTCCTGCGAGATGCTGATCTCTCACCTGAAGACTCGCGGGCCCGCGGTGCTGTTGGTGGACGCAGGGCTGCTGGTGTGCGACCTCTGCAAGCACAACAAGTTGAAGGCCGAGTTCAGGTCGGTTCCATGACTATTGTAGGTCAGTTCCATGACAAGTGTAGGTCAGTTCCATGATTTGTGTAGGTCAGTTCCATGGCTATTTTAGGTCAGTTCCATGACTATTTTAGGTCAGTTCTATGACTAGTTTAGGTCAATTCCATGACTATTGTAGGTCAGTTCCATGACTAGTGTAGGTCAGTTCCATGACTAGTGTAGGTCAGTTCCATAACTATTGTAGGTCAGTTCCATGACTATTGTAGGTCAGTTCCATGACTGTTGTAGGTCAGTTCCATGACTATTTTAGGTCAGCTCCATGACTATTGTAGGTCAGTTCCATGACTATTTTAGGTCAGTTCCATGACTATTTTAGGTCAGTTCTATGGCTATTGTAGGTCAGTTCCATGACTATTGTAGGTCAGTTCCATGACTATACAGTACAATAAAGTATTTTGTAATTGTAATTAGTAAATTGTCGCTAGACGGTGTTTCGGCGGCGGGTACAGAGGCCATTACATCCTGCTGGTCGGCTACAGTAGCAGAACCGACAAGTTTGTGTACCGCGACCCGGCGCTGCCCGCGCGCCTGTGCGCGCTGTCGCGGCGCGGCGCGCGGCGCGCGCGGGCCGCCCCGGGGACGGACAACGACTGCATACTTGTCTATAACAATAACCCGTAGACATAATGACGTATTTGTAATAAGTTCGGTAGTCCAGAGAACTAGGGGTGTCCACTTAAAAAAAATATCGACATTCGATGTAAAATTTCGGATCCCTTGTCCCGCTCCTGCTTTCCAGATCACGTCCTTTTCCTCTACCATTACCGTCCTGCTTCTATCTACATTTTATCCCGTTACCGACCTCTCCTAGCCCGGAACCGTCCCTCTCATATCCCGTTACCATCACACTTTCGTATTCCGTTACCATTGCACTCCTATCCCGTTACCGTCCCGCTCCTATCCCGGTACCATACACCTCCTATCCTGTTACCTACCCGCTCCAATCCGGTTAACGTATGTAGGCAGTGATGAAATATTAGTTATACATAGTATAGAGCTAGATAGATGACGCTATAACTAGACTAAAGCAGTACCGATAATTCTCTGTCGATGTCGCATAGAACAGACTGCAGAGTGTGATGTATGTACGATACGTTGACCCGTTGACCCACGACACATTGGTCAATCTCATGTAAGTAGTCTTTTATTACGAGCTATATACATGACGTTAAATATATTGGAACTAGTATAAAGGACTGACGAGTTCCTCTAACTGAACTGACTGATTCATTTATGTATGTACTTGTTTATAACAAATTAGTTAAACACCATGTCTGTGTGTATGTAGATATGTTATGTATGTACCTAGAGATATTTTACTGTCACATGTATATTAATTAGGTATATAAGTTAATTTATGTAGTCATATGTATGTACATATAAGTAGTTATAAATATTATATTTTATATCATGTAGGTATTAAGCCTTTAGTATATCTATAATAATTTCTAACACCGGCGTCCGTTTAGGTTTCGTTATTCCTTTCCATCCAAAGGTTGTCTGGAAAGATCGCTTTAAGCAATAAGACCGCCCATTGTTACACCATTGTAAACATTTAACTTGTACTTAAATTCTATGTTTAAGGTGAATAATAAAGTGTTTTCTATGTATCATGTCTCGTGATAGTACTAATATACTCGTATATATAATAGGAATAGGACTAACGAGTTCCTATATCTGTCCTACCATCAAATGTCTGCGTATTACACTCGAGAGCAATGAATCCGGGTCACTTAAAGAATCCTAAAAATCTCGGAAACTAAAAATGCTAGGTTAATGCAATAAATTGTATTTAATAGACAATGTAATACTCCTTAAATGAAGGTATTAAAACTTCTTAGTTATTGTAAAGTTATATCATAAAAAAAACAAATTTGAAAAAGGGCCACTTTCGAAGATGGAACTACGAAATTACAGCATTTGGTTTTGCTTTTGTTTGTAATCTGTCATTTATGTGGGTACATAAACCATGTTGATAGTGCTCTATATTCATTATTCAAGCTGAAATTATGTCGCTTACGCCTGAAGAATGCACCAGAATACTTACAATGCTGGAAACCGGCCGGAGTCAGCGCGATACAGCCAGGACTGTCGGTGTGTCGCTGTCAACAGTACAAAGAGTTCTCCGACGTTACGAAGAAACTGGTTCTAACTTACGCAGACCAGGAACGGGCAGAACCAGGTGTACCACAGCACGAGAAGACCGATACTTGGTGAACACCATGCTTCGAAATCGCTTTCTCACAGGAACTGAACTCACCAATCAGTTTCGACGCCTCGGAGGAAGTAACCCAAGTGCATGGACAGTAAGACGTCGGCTTGCTGAATCTAACTTAAAACCCCTTAGACCTGCAAACGGCCCTAAACTGGAGCGTGGGCATCGTATTTCGAGACTAAGATATGCCCAGAGCCACGTAAATTGGAGTATTGAAGATTGGTCAAAAGTTATGTTCTCCGACGAATCAAAATTTATGCTCTACAAGCACGATGGAAGACACAGAGTGTATCGAAGACCAGGGGAAAGATTCAAGCAAGCATGCATCGAAGAAAAAGTAGCCTACGGTGGTGGGTCTGTACTTGTGTGGGCCGGAATTTCTTCTGAAAGTCGCACAGAGCTGGTGATCATAGAAAACGGCTCTTTAACTAGCGTAAGATATGTGGAAGAAATCCTCAATGATCACGTTGGTCCATTTATGGTCAATTTAGGTGAGGATGCTATATTTATGCATGACAATGCCCGACCTCATACAGGTAGGATTGTGAATGACTACCTTCAAGAGATGAACATTACTCGTATGGAGTGGCCAGCGCGCAGCCCGGATATCAACCCGATCGAGCATGCTTGGGACGAGCTAGGCAGATGCGTAAAACAACGAAACCCTCCCCCAATCACGCTTCGTGAGCTCAAAATTGCTCTCACAGAGGAATGGGAGAATATTCCCCAAAATCGTATAAGGAACTTGGTGTACAGCATGCCAAACCGCGTAAACGCAGTAATGGAAGCACGAGGAGGCAATACGAAGTATTAAAATTCAAGAAAATCGTAATAAAGTTCAAAAATTTCATGTTTCCTATTTTTGTTTTAAGGAGAGATCAGCAGTTTTTTTCTTTATGTAATTTTGTGTTAATAAAATGTATGGTGACTCATATTTTTTTTACTTTCATTTAAGGAGTATTACATTGTCTATTAAATACAATTTATTGCATTAACCTATCATTTTTAGTTTCCGAGATTTTTAACATTCTTTAAGTGACCCGGATTCATTGCTCTCGAGTGTATTTTAAACTTGTTTATAATACGATAATTTATATACGCTGTCGACGTGACTCCGATAGGACTCACAAGTTCCTATATTCCCTGCATCGCCCTTAAGCGGTCGTCCATTAATATCGTGATGTTTTTTTAGCAACTTTCGACCCCCCAGGGACGCTGGTGTTACGTGGTGAGGTACCCTAGGCTACCCTATAATTAATGGACGAACCCTAACATAGTGTACAGTCAGCGGCGTAAGTAGATGAACTTTTACAATCTTTCAATAGTCAACACCAAAAATATATAAATTACATGCATTTTTTTTCCAATTTCTCTATTTGCACAGGATGTTAACAGACTTTATAAATGCAACATTCAGAGATATTAGACAAATATTGAAGGTTTAGTCAATCAAAGATTCATTTTTGTCGTTGACCGTACTATGTATGACTTTATACTCGTACCTAGTAAGTATAATTAATATGCCCATTTGCATTGTACTGTTATGTGAGCATTATGTATATATTTCATGTGTTCTTTGTCTGCGATAAATAAATGTATTTTGAATGTTTCTATAGTCAAATGTACCTAAGTATACATAGGAATAGGGATGACACACAGTTGTCCACATTCTAGTCTTAGCTGATAATGAAATGAATTTTTAACCGTGAGACTGTGAACGATAGAATTATACTTAATATTATTTAATTAATGTTTTGTAAGGATGATGTAGAATATAATAGAACATGACACCACAAAACGGAAACAATAAAAACTAAAATTTCAATAAATACTTAATATTGTTCATTACTCACACGGCATTATGCACACACTCATTTTAATGTGAACCTATCTACCTCTTATTTTTCTATGTAGGTACTTAACTATTGAGTAGACATTTGATACTGTAAAAACATATTGACGTTCTTAAATAAGTTGCATAGATATTTCTGAGTAGGAACATCGTAGGGTTTGTAATTGTAGCTAAGTATACCATACCTATAAAACAAGGGTAAAATTGTTGTCTCCGAACCGTGATAGGGTTCCATGCCATTTCGAGGAGATCTTAATGCCTAAACTGGCCTAAACCCATGTACATGGTACATACTTACTTCCTACTTCTATTATTTGAATCGACAAACAATTATATTCACTTTCATCACAACACAAACTAGACAGAGTTATACCACGTAACTACATAATACCTTCATCACAAGTAGTAATAATAAATCTTAGCCTATAATGATATTATTACGATTACTACGAACATAGACTAATATATTATGTATATCGGGCTATAATAGGACTACGTATTAACGTAGTAGTTACCTAAACGTGACGAAAATATATACGTGACAGAATGCGGTTCTTGGCACAGATAAATAAATTCTAGTCTCTTTTTAGCTTTGTAGGTATATGTTTTTAAAAGGGGACTCCTCCATTATTGTACAATGAAAAAGGTTTTTCCCCGCTTCAAATAAAATGTACCTTCTTTTTCAAATCGTTTACATTAAAAAGGACAAAAAATATAATTCGTACTTATAAATAAAAAAAACATATTACGAACATAATTTCCGTGAGCCGTTTCTCTGATTGTGTTGCCATGATACCTCGTCTATACACGGGGAATCCCCTAAACGCTAAAGATATTAACTATGACGACTTCAAATGTAAACTCTAATGGAAGGGGTCAGGGTCGAGAATGTCATTCAGCGCCCTTTTTGCGAATAATTTGATAAAGTTAAACCCGTGAATCATATATGGATAGGATAATATACCTAGTAAATAGACCAAACATCTGTCGATGTAGAATAAATAGGACACCCCTGGGAATAGATAAAGGTAGATTGAGTTCAACTTAGTTTTTTAGAATTTGCATAAAAAAGTATGATAAAAAAGTTGTTGTTTTTATCTTAATTTCATTATAGAGTCGATTGAGCCAAAAATATTATTTTTTGAAGCATGATTTTCTTTGCTGACTATAGGTAACCTTTATATTTTTTTCAAAAACCTATAATAATGAGAAAGAAACGACCGTTTTCTAAGACCTGTCTACTGCCCAGCCTGGGCCTAGCCAGGCCTATGTTCTCGAGGATTGATATAAATTGTCTTACGTACAAGTAGGAGTGGTAGGCTCTGGCCGTGGTTGTACTACCACTCACAGAACAAAGCCATGCCATCAAGCGACCTAGTCGTGTTTTGGGATGATGTTCGGTGAACCATCGGGGAGACGGGTCTGAGCAGCTGCTCAACTGCCGTCTCTCTCTAGATCTATGTGATCCATCTTAAGCCATATCATCACTTCACATCAGGCGAGATAGTGGCCAAATATATATCTATTAAGAGTAAAAAAAGTAGGTTCATTAAAAGATAGGCGAGCCACCGTGATCCTGATGTCCCAAAAATTTGCAGTACCCTCGGGAGAAAGGAGATTATATTTTGGATACATTTCATCAACTCAAAGTCAGACTTTGTAGAGACGCTCTAGAAATTAAAATCCGTCAGCTTTTAAGGTCTATACAATGACGTGAAGCCTGGGGCTGATGTAGGTACCTGTGGGCTGTACTTAACTCACCTAAGTAGTAGATAAGGTACGAGAGTACCTACGAATTATATCGAAGAGAACCCAGAGTTATTAATGGATACTTAAATTGTTTAATAGAATAGAATAGAATAATTTATTAACCATAATAACTCAGTTTCTTATTCTAGGCAAGTCTTAATTACAATATTTTTTCATGGCATTAATATACATGGAATAAATAAAAAAATAAATTACATAATTATTAACTTCAAGAATAGGATAGAATTTTTTATAGACTCTATAATATTGTTTGTCACTCTGGGCAAGTCAAATTTACATTATTACATTATTAACATTAAGAATTATACATTATAAGATGTCAAATAAATTAAATTGTAATAAAATTCATTCTCTTTAGTGAAAGTTATATCGTTAGTGTCAAAGTTATTGTCAGTTATAATACTCTTTGGTTATTTCTACATGAATGAAGATTCTGTGAGACGCATATCCATAAATTCATTTAAGGAATACATAGGATGAGACTCGAAGAACTGTTTGAGTTTTCTTTTGAAGTCAATTGTATGTAATTTTGTTATAGTCAAGGGTAGGTGATTGTACATTGATATTTTATTGTAGATTCCCTGTTTTTGTACCTTTGTCAATCTAATTTTTGGCTTAAATAGTTTTTCATTATTTCGCAAGTTGAATTTGTGCACATCTTTGTTTTTAGTCAAATTGTCTTTTTCTTCATGTATTTCTAGTAGACTGTTGTAGATATACAAAATATAAATATAAAGATATGACTGTCATTATCCTATTTTTCTTAAAGTATTGTCTGACCGACATGCATTTACGTAGTCCAAATATAATTCTGATCGCCCTCTTTTGGGTTTTTAAAACCTTACCTATGTCTGCACCATTTCCCCATACAGTAATAGCATACCTAACCAAAGATTGTACATAAGCGTAGTATACTGACATGAAGGTATTTTTGTCCATTAGAGGCTTTAATTTAAGAAGAGCATAATTAGCACTAGCCATTTTTTGCACAATTTCTCAATATGGGGTGAATGAGTTATTGTATGGTCAACAGTTAATTCCTGATTATAGCTAGGTATGTAAGCACTACTATACAGAATTTGACGGAGTTTTTAGCGTTTGAAAACATATCTCAAAGTTTGAAAAAATATAGGTAGTATTAGGTGCCTAATGGAAATAAATGATACCAACCTACTTTTTGGTGGTCAACTGGGAATACCCTAATCCGAAATCACGCAAAGAAACCCAGAGGCGGATGGCTAGCTAAGTATAAGTACCTACCTACTTACCAATATGTTATCTATAAGGTTGAACGTTTAAGATGTGATTTATTCCGATAACAGGTTCATTGGGATGCTATATAAACCGAATAAGTAAATAGTATCCAGTCTTGTCCGTTCTGAGGTCAACACAATAGTCATTTGAAAACATTTCTAACTAATTAATATTAAAGTTTGTAAAACTATTTGAAAAGATTTTATTGTTGCAATGAAACTAGTTGTAACGCATCCTCTATGCTTTGTATTTTTTGTTTGTGTAGCTTCATCTGAAGCCGGTTTGGTTCAAGTAAGTTATATTGTTTTATGTATTATTGAATCCACATTCAGTTTAATTCGTGCTCTTTCTGAAGTAAAACGCGTGTGTGTGTATCATCGCAATCAGCAATTCAGAAGGAACAAAATTCTAACCACATCACTCATCATGAGAGATCGCTTTTAGCAATAAGACCGCCAATTGTTACACTTTTGTTAAGTTGTTTATATTATTAATAGTTTTATGTGTGTGTTTCAATAAAGAGTTATTTCATTTCATGACTACGAAATACCCTAGGCTCAAGCAATACCTAGGTACCTAGTACTGAATTAAAAATTGAACCGAACTCAACATTTAAGTAAGAAGGTAACTTCTTTCAAATAAAAATGAAACGTTATGATACGAACCTAGCCTTTTGCTGGAGTTTTATCTCTATCTCCTCTCTTATTGCATCATTAGATCATATCTTAACTAATTTTGTATGGAACTTTATGGCGGGTATATTTATTCCATCAAGCGACAAAAAGAAACTAGGTATGTACCTACTTTAATTTGTAGATTTAAAGTACCTAGGTAATAAGTGTACATACCTACACATACATAACAAATAGTAAAAAGTAGGTAAGCCCACGATGCAACTGTAGCGTTTAGTTGTAATAAATAAATGACGCCCAAGGATGACATATACATATACCTTTACCAACTTGTTTAAGTAACCTACCTACGTAGATCCTGCCCATATGCCCCCCACCCATATGTCCTTCAAGCGCCAATCGTATCTGCGACTAATGAGATGCGGTCGAATTGTCGATTCAGGCAAGAACTTTATAACGAAATACGATAACTGCAACTTGAAATAAACTTAATGGGACAATATATGGCATCATAATACATTGTCGCGGTGTATCTACACCTTAATCTGAGCTCAACCACAGAATACTAAAGGAACATGGCTCAACACGATATACGATTGGCGCTTGCTTTACGAGAGTGTGTGCATGATATTTATAATTTATTCTTGGATTGTACAGTGCTATGTGAGATGTCTAATTTAGTTAGTCATTCAAATATAGCTATAAAAATTGTATTTGAGTTGGAAGTGACTAGGTTTTACATTCATGCTCACTCAAATGTCTTTGCTTGCGGCGGCTCTGTGTGTCGGGTCACTCCCTTCCCTCCAATATGGTTGAGGGGGGTGATGGCTGGTCCACAAGTCATACTCGTGAACGGGTGCTGCTTGCGGGGACTGGTCTGTTCTAGTCACTCCTACTGCTACTGTCATACCTACTTATATTTTATTTATACTTTTCTGTTACTGATACTATGACTATGGGACATCTCACTCGCATTTCTTGTTTAACATTCTGTTAATTCTAATTTATACGTAATTGTTCATTGTTATTTTCGAGACATTTTAAAAGAGCTGAAAAAAAGACATCCCCGCAGAGTTTCTTGGTGCTATCTTATCTAGCGGGCGTATTTCTGAAGCACTGGTAGAGTCAGTTTTCGCATTTCTTTTCAGCACTCAGACTTCAGTTTGAGTATAGGAAAGAAATGGGTAAACATACTTACCTTTTTTTTAAAAGTCATGTTAACATAAGTTACAATTTTTAACATATTTTATTTGTATCATGTGTTTATGACCTTTAAAAGTGCACTTTTGTGCCTATTTAATAAATGATATTTGACTTGACTTGAAAGATATATGTGTAGCTACCTCCTACGTACGGGGGCTTGGCCCCGTGACTAGGATTCCCTGAAAGTATCAAGAGAAAACCAGGAAACAACGTGCGTCACAAACAATAGTTCCGTAGCGTGCATTTACCGACTTATCCGCATAACCATAGCCTCAGCGGTATATGAGATACATATTACCTCCACCTACCCATGCCTGCTCATCAGTACCTATCTATCTATACCACAGAGGCTGTTATTGAATATACTAAATGCCTCTGTTAGATCTGTTAATTTGAGCAGTTTTTTTAACTATGCGGTCACACGTAGGTACATCAGGAATATCAGGAAGTCCCATCATGGCCACTGTGACTAGTGACAAGCAAGGCCACGCCCAACGCAACGGCCCGGGCATGGCCGCGGCGGCGCGCGGCGATACGCAGCGCGTGATAAGGCTCTGCCACGGGATAAATATCGAATATCTATGTATTATTTACATAAATCAAGGGGTTAAAGATTTTTTTAATGCTTTTTCATCTAAACAATTAACTACGTAAACAAGGTTTTTCGGAAAGAAAAAATACGACCATCGGCTGATACTTGAACCCGCATCATAATCTTCCCTCGTAAATAATTACATACATAGTTACTTTTTTTATTGTCAATACAATAAAAGAAAAAGTAACTACGCCAAGTCGCGATCGCGACGACTTATGATTTGATTCTATACAAATCACTACAAATAACAATGTGAATTGGAACTGCGGACTATTCTGTGATCTCTTCACTAGTCGGTGAGTATACCTACTTGGAAAACACATTTCCATTTTGACTCTCGATGAGAGCAGTTCGATACACTACACCTCATTTTAAATATCTTAAGAAATATTTTTAATAGTTTTCATTGTTTCTCGAGATTTTAGCAAAAGTGTGTTGTTTTATATTGACAGTGAAATGGATGGTATACAAAGTCGGCCAATATAGATTGCTCAGTGTTTCCACAGCGCATGTTCGACTGTTTCGTACCGATAACTGAACAATTTTTGATCTACAACTTCGATTTTAGCAAAAAATAGGTAGACTAAATAAATTACAGCTTATATAGATGGGAAAAAATAATATACCTATTTCTTAACAAATGTTTTTGTTTAAAAAATTAAATATTCGTTTGAATTGTTCGATCGATGTTTTAGAACAAAAGTTGTTCAGTTACCGATACTGAACATTCGGTCTGGTGAAATATTGTGCATTTTTTATTGGACTCCTTTGTATAGTTGGATGGATATAGCTGCAGATATTGTTTCGGATTCAGATTTAAGTTCATTGAACAGCGGATTGCTGAAGGTAAGTTTGACAGTAAATTAATTATTTTTAATGTTGTGTTTGCTTGTGTTACCAGCGAATCTCTTTTCATTTTTGCATCATTAGTTTAAAGGAATAATTAAGTTCACTCGTAGGTATTGCGACGCCACGAGTGATTCTGTTATAGGGGCGCCGACCGCCGGCGGGCGCCGCGTCTCGAGCGACGCATGCTAATATTATTTATTTGCGTCATTGCTATAACTTTAACTGAGACAAAGTGACACCAGAGACGCGATCGAACGACCTAAACATATGTGGCAAAATTTTGGGCCTCCGGGGTAGGGTACCTCTTCCCTTGCAGTGAATGTAAACTACAAACTATTATATTTCAGGAAAGTCGTTAGAGACTGAGTCATGATCATTTGATTAAGTACCCATATAATGTAAGTGCTCATGACCCAACGAAACACTTCCCGACGGTTGATATAACTGTAAATAAAATAAAATGCCGACTAACCTTATTCATAGCACAGAAAACTAATCAATAGTAAAAACAATATGGGTAAAGGTTGTTAAAAGACGTTTAAATATGGTAGGTCAATTGTAAATCACTGCGCAATGCTGCCAACATCTTGTTGCGCCCGCGCTACGCCCGCGCAAAAGGCGCCATCAACATGTTATTTTTCGCTCGAAATTGTTTTTCGCAATTGGCATTTTGGCGCCCCTTGCTACCTGGCGCCTAAAACGACCGGTCCAGTCGCTTTACCCTTGATCCGGCGCTGGGTACCTATGTTACGAGGTTTCTTATTATTTTTTTACATAGGAGGATTTTGATATTAAAATAGTTCTAAGTACGGTGATTGGAAGATTATGGCACAGAATTATTATTCAGTGAGTTCCAAGTGACATCTACGTACTGTAGGTAAACATCGCAATATTGCTTTATTCTGTGGCTATACCTAAAGGTCTGTACCACGGTACCAAAAGTATATGACGTTTACGATATCTCGAATTTTTTATCATCGATGAGTATATTTTCGATTTTTTTAGGTAATTAATTTTAATTAGTCCACCAACATCATTATATCGACGCCCATAGAACGTAATAAATAAATAGACTTCCTTGCCAGCGTGTGACAACACATACATAGGTACACAAGCCTTATCAGCGGCGTCTGATAACGTGTTGTTTATCATTAGTGAAATCGTGACCCGAAAGGAGAGAAGAGAGCAGGAGGCCTACTCCGAGTTGCTTTCGGTCGTTCGTTCGTGCGGACTAAAAGAGACACTATTATGCCTGTTGCATAGCGCTGTCACTTTCATCCGACAGAACGAAGATCGTAATTACTTTTTCAGAGTAAGACCTCAGTTTCTTTAGACATATAGGTAGCAAAGAGTTCGTTTTATTGTGCAAGGATTTTCGGTAAGTCCTGCTAAACTACGTATATTTAACTTTGTAAATCAAGTGAGGTTAGGACTAGCTACCTAACGAAAATCAGTGAGTGTTACGAATTTAAATTGGAATGCTAGAATATTTTCGAGATTAATACGAGTTGTACCCGTTACTTGACGTACATGCCTAGGTTCCTCTTGCAACATTTTCTAGCTTGATTTTTTTTTGTGTGATCGAACCTGAGTAATTCTATTTTAAACGTTTTATTTGAACTTCTTATGTGCATTGTGCATAGGTAATTTTACTGATCTTATAAAAAAAGTATCAGTGGGAGAAGCGGAATGTTTCATGCATTTACTTAAGTAGGTACTTAGTTGTAGTTGTCCAAACCAAATCATAGGTAGGTGTCTGCTTTTTTGAATTAGTATTTAAACCTGCCCCCCTACCCATATGTCCCTCAAGCGCCAATCGTATATCGTGTTGAGCTTAAATTAAGGTATAGCTTCACTGCGACTAATGAGATACCGACTAATTATTATCGATTTAGGCAAGAAATCGAAATAATCTCATTATACTAAAATATGATAACTAAAAGTTAAGATAAACGTCGCAGTGAATCTATACCCTATACTGAACTCAACACGATATACGATTGGCGCTTGAGGGACATATGGGTAGGAGGGCTGCATATTTATGAGTCATCGAATGAGATAATAGTCAATAGTTATTTATTCATAATAAAAATTACATGTCAAAAATAATAAATAAGAATTAATAAATTAAAAATTTGTACAAGCATGTACCAGTTAGATATGTCAGTAGGTATACAAATAAATAATAATAATAATATAGAATTAATTAAATTAAATTCTCCTTATATGTAATAAATAAATGAGACAATAATAATTAAAAATAAAAATAATTTAATTACACTAGGGAAATATTATGAGATCTTAGTAATGAAACTCATAACATTACGTATTGCTTATAAGAACCCAACGTGAGTTAGGTAGAGGCAAGTTGAAAATGTTCGGTGACTCCGATTTTCCATGCAGTTCATCTGTTTCCTATTAAATACAAGCTGGGTGTGTTCAAATCAAGTAAATAGATACTAACAGTAACTAGGCACGACATATGCGCTAATGCGTGCTTCATCTTCGACCGCATCGTCGCTTCCCATCAGGTGAGATCGTGGTCAAACGTTGGCCAAGTCTGAAGTAAAAAAAATAATTTAAATATTAGGTAGTTGTCGACTTTCTCTGATTAGGTAACTGGCAACATTTATCAACACATTTTGTATCATTCATTACATTTATCATCATTATGTTATACCTAACTAGACAAGGAGGTAGCTATTTACCTACCTACAAGCGCACGCTAGGGCGCGGTTGACGAAATCACCTCCAGATAATCAATTAAATACCTAATCAATTAGATATTTCTTTAGTAAAATAGTCATGTGATGCATTTGCTGATATGTTCACAGTGCCTACCAACAATCTTTTGTAATGTGACTTGATTCAGCGTCTTACTTACGTCTCAAATATTTAGTTGAAAATTGGCCATAATATGGTGGAAAATGTAGCGCATGTTACGTAAAACAACTGTCCCTTTTTAGAAATAAACAAAAACATAAAATAAAAGTTCGATTCCCAAATATAAAAACAGAAATGATAAATTAATTCGAAAGTTACCTAAAGGTTTCAATAACGAATCGGGATGACGAACGCGATGGCTGAAGACTTTTTTGAAATGTCATTTGTAGTGGTAGGTATACCTACGTAGTTCTTGTTATTAGCTAATTGAAATACTTCCCTCCGTAATGCATTTCTTTACGCGAAGGTATCTTTACCTACTGGACAAAAGGGGAAACTACTACGAAATACTACTTGTACCTAGGTATATAATTGTTTAGTATTTTATTTGCAACTTCTTTTTTACTGTTTAAAACAAGCGTAGTTACTCTAGTACCTATAATATACGCTCTCCAGGTTTTCTACTGATACTTCCAGAACTTTAACTTATCTCAGGTCGCATAAAAAACTGTTATGTTTGTTTTAAAAACTGTTAAACAAGGAAATAAGAATGTTACCTACCCTTTAAAATACTTCTTTCCAGCCTTCCGATATGTCGAAGAAGACGGTGCTAAACGAGAACTACAAGGGGCTGGTGGAGTCCCGCTCCATCCCGGCGGAGGTCCACGAGAGGGCCGGCCGGAAGTACGCAACCTTCGGCTCCGCGGTGCCCATACACACTTGCACTGAGGAAGAGGTAACTTACTCTGAAACGCAGTGAAAATATGTAGTGTGACTCCGCTGAATATTGCGTTTCAGATTTTAAAGCAATGTCACGCTGATTACATTAGATTCCTTAGGTAACTTACTGTCTTTTTACCTACTAGCGTCTTTACAGTTTGCAATGAGGACTGACCTTTTCTTTTCACTATCGTCTTTATAGAACGTCTTCGAGAATGAAGCGCACGGGGTATCTTCTAGATGAGAAAGCAGAAGGCCCATCACAAAAAGTTGACGACAAATAAAATAAAATAAAGATACCGTACCTATTACCAACATCTCTCACACGGTTGACACGGCATCGGCAATGTCTTTACGCATTTTGTAGTCTTAGTAAAAAATATAAGTAGATAGTAAGTATATCAACAAACGACTTTCAGTAAACTAAAATTTAAAAGCCCCCGACACAAAAAACCTATAAAAAGTGAAAAACCGGTAAACCGATTTTGATAAATGTCTAAGAACCACTGCTAGAAAACCTGCTTTCAAATAAAAAAACCGCATCCAAATCGGTTCACCCGTTTAATAGCTACATACAAACATAGTGGTCAAACTTATCACACTCCTAAGTACTCCATTTTGCGTCAGGCGTTAAAAAACTAAGAAAGCAACAACAAAAATGAGGAGACGATATGAGGGATAATCTTCCTAATTCGATGATGGTATCGAATGCTCCTCGTTCCCGTTCGTATCTGGTTGTCTCCTCTCGTCATTGCTCCCGTGTCCTGTACTCCAGGTGCAGCGGCTGTCCCAGACGACGCACCACTACTGCGACATCTTCACGGAGCAGCTGCTGGCGCCGCTCGGCGAGCTCGCCTACGTGAGGATCGACGAGGACACTGCAGAGAAGGTAAGCCTTCACACAAAACGAATAAGACTTTACATCATTTTGGTCCCTCAAGGGTCGATATTCCAAACGAAGCGCTATTCAATTGCTATCTCATATTCGTCTTCGGTTTGCAAGTTCGGTTTGCGCCTTCAGCAGCCGAACCGTATGAGCAAACTTCGACTTAAATTATCGATTGTTCATCCTACTCCTAATAAAATTATAATTACCGAAGTTTGTGAGAATGGATGTTTGTTATTCAATCACGCAAAAACTACTAAACGAATTTTGATAAAGTTTGATACTTTAGGTCCTGGAATGGGACAAAGGAAACTTTCATCCCGGAAAAACTAACAGTTTGAGAGGGAGTCCCTAACTATAAACTGAATTCTACGCGGGTGAAACCGCGCGGCGCAGCGAGTAACTATAACAAAAAACCGACTTCAATTTTGATGTATCTTTGAAGTCCAAGGTCGACTATTGATGAACATTATGTGGCACCACATTGTAGCTATACTGAACCCAACGCAAAAATAATTTCCCAAATCACTTTATAAATGACGGAGTTCTGAGGTAAACATAACGAAACAACAATCGGATTTGGAACTTCCTTCTTTTTTTGAAGTCTGTAAAAAATATGTCCCATCTGTTTGTTACCCAGGTGTTCATAAACCGCAGCAAGCGGCTGCTGCTGACGTCGAGCGACGGGCGGCTGGCGCAGTGGCGGTGCGCGCCGACCTTCGAGTCCGCCAACCGGTTCGTGGCCGGCGCGCCGCTCGTCAACGCGGCCGGCGAGCTCGTGTCGCTCGTCACCGCCAAGCGCGGGAACCACTACGCGGTCTCCAACTTTGAGGTCTGCGGGGAGCTGCTATTCAACTAATTGCTTTTTAAAACTGAAACGCGATGAAAACATGTCGTTTAATGTCGTTCCGATTGTAGTGTGTATTAATATGTTCATTGCGTTTCAGTTTTTAGATGAATTTCCGCAACGTCACGCCTGCTGGCCGATTCAGAACTTCACGACAGCTCATTTGTCGATCGATTCGGTTCGATATCGTACGATTCAAAATAATATGTATTCACAATAGTCGAATCGACGTTCTAATTGTCGTAGTCGATAACCAATCGTAACCGTACGATAAACACTTATTTATCGACCGAGAACGTTATTCACAATGCAGATATCGAAGCAAAGTTTTCGAACGTCCGATTAATTTCCACGACAACTTATCGAGTGCAACATATCACTCGAAAGCATTAGATTTGACCGTCAATACCGAGTATATTCCGTGTGTTGTTAAATAAACTACATTTTCTACTACAAGTAAAATAAAAATCACAGTAAGATTCAACATAAACTAATTCTATGTAATAAAGTACCAAGTCTAGTATTTTTATTTTTAGGTTAAGTTCGCTTTGATTGTTTTAGTACTATTTACCTACTACTATAAGATTACTTAATAAGATGCATAAATCGACCGAAATAAAATCAATGTACCTATATAATTATTACAAAGTACTCTGTGATACCTACTATGTAATAGATATTTTGGTATTAACTTAACATTTTTAACGAATCTTGTTAAATAGGTAATGAGGCTCGTCTTCTAGCTCGATCTTCTTTTAATATATGTAAAACATGATTAAAGAAAACTATTTGGCGATAGACATTTAAATTTGGGAGTTTGTCAATGTCAAAAAGCATAGATAATACATTAATGTCAAGTGAATATCAGCAGGTGGGTGTTTACGAAGCTCTTGTTTTTTTTTTTATATTTTCTAACAATATCTGCCGCCTACAATTGGTAATTATAATTTAATTCGTGATAAACGTTGTAAAAATAAATTTTAATAACTTGAAAACATTCTTATATCGTCTAGATAATAATACAATTTTCTGCGAGCACACAAAACTAACTCCGTAAATACAACACGTTGTCGTATCGATTCCGATATCGTAACCGAAACCGTATCGAATCCTCGGGGCGGATGTTCTGAATAGCTCGAAAAGAAACCTACGACACTAGATCGTTACCCAATCGAATCGATTCGGTATGTTGTCGTGGGGTTCTGAATCGGCCAGCTGATTCCATTATATTTAATTGTTTTTTCTGTCGCTTCTTTACATAAGTAATAATATTCTTTGGTATTACTATCTCGTACATCAGTTTAAAGTACATATGTATCTCCCGCAGGGCGACGGCGGGTACTTCGAGAGCCCGGAGCCGTGGCAGGTGCTGGCGACGCCGCCGGGCGCCTCCGTGTACGGCGCGCGCAGCTTCCCCTCGCGCGACGCCGTGCGGGAGTACATCGCCGCGCTGCCGCCGGCAGAGGTACGTCTGTACGTCTGCACGTCTGTACGTCTGCACGTCTGTACGTCTGTACGTCTGTACGTCTGTACGTCTGTACGTCTGCACGTCTGTACGTCTGTACGTTTGTACGTCTGTACGTCTGTACGTCCGCTCCAATGTATGTCTCATTCAATGTATCAGCTAATTATGTCAGGGTGGCGAGCGCAGTGCAGCACCGCGCCGCGCAGCTGCTGTTAATATTGTGGGCAGGCGTGTTGCTTACCATCAGGCAAAAGACCAGCTCGTCTTGTCATTTAGCTATACAAAAAAATGTGTAAGCGCCAAGCCTCGGCTAGGAGTTCTATCCTAGCCTACAAGACCTACAACATTTTATGAAATTCGGTTCGACGGTACGCAAGCTACCGTCGAACAAACAATACCTACATCAAATATTTATGTACAATAATTTACACGCCTACGCCTGCAAGGGCAGAATTAAAGAGTTATATTTTAAAATTAAGTAACATCTGTACGTACCTTATTTAATGCAAATAAATCGATATGAACTTGACAGCCTCTGTGGTATAGTTGTGAGGATAGAGGAAGGGACTTACGGCTTTACGAGGTCACTGGTTTCTGAACTGCTCTTCTCCTCACAAGGTCTTCTTTGAGGATCGGTGTCACGATCGCGTGTTCACCCCGGGGTGAGAACTAGGGTGACTTCGTGTGAGATGCGAACACGACCGTGCGCGGCACTGACTATTTCGGAAGTGCGGAGTACTTAGGATGCGGGGGTTGTGGGAGGAAATTTGAAAGTGTGCGTTTTGCGCGTTTGTGTGCGTGGAATGAGTTCGGATACAGTTATAATATACCATAGAGTAATATTCATTTTTGGCGAAGACAATAGTGGTCGGGCAGATTGGCTCAAATCTCATATACCACTGAGGTTGCGGGTTCGATCCCGCGTGTTTGTGCGCAGAAAAAAAGCGCAAGCATTTATTTCGTGTCTGGGTGTTGTCCTGGTTTCCTAGATACAGGAAATCCTAGTTAGGGGTGAAGATCTATTTATGTGATCGTTGAGCGTTATTTTTGTGTGTCGCTTCTTTACGTAAGTAATAGTTAGATTTCTTTGCCAGTACACTCAGAAATCTCAACTAGGTATTTATTGTCCAAAGAGCTACCCATAAAAGCGTCCTACCTCCCAGTTGTACGCACATGAACAGTAGTCCCTCCCGCAGGTGTCGCCCGCGGCCCCGGCGCGGCCGGCGCTGCACGTGGCGGGCGCGGGCGCGGGCGCGGCGGGCGGCGCGGCGCGCGTGGCGCTCGTGTCGCGCGCCGGCCGCCAGCTCGCGCACGCCTACCTGCACGCAGTCATCGCCGACCAGATCGAGTACCTGTAGCCGACACCGAACACAGGACAGCTCACAGCGAACGGCGGACAATATCTGCAATTGTTATGGGTAAGCGCGGCGCTTACCATCAGGTGGACGACTTAGTCGTCTCGTCAATCGTTTTCATTAAAAAAAAGAACAGCGGACAACTAACATCGGACAGCGGCCAGGTGGTGCACCGGTTTTAGTTCACTTTGATATGTATAAAAAAATGCGATGCGAACATGAGGTGTTTTTAATGCGAATTATACGATGTTTTTTGTATGTGTTAGACTTAAAATTATAATTGGAGCCGATACAACTTTACGATGTAGTCGCCAGTGTTCGCGCCGTACTACTCCACATGCACATACACACAAACACAGACTCCCCACACGCACGACACACATACAAGGCGCGCACCGCATACGTCACACTGACATTCGCCAATGACAAGACACCTACAGCTACACGCAGAGACAAACTACTATTTTATCTTTGGCTACACGTCCTAACGGATAGACAAACGTTTTGCCTTATAAATATAGAAAAAACAAATTATACCTGATATTGAAAGCAAACTCTTCTTGTTGTTTGTTAGAAAAAAGTCTATTTTTTTTATTTATGTCGATTGAAACCGAGTACAGTGCAGCCTTCTACTTGTAACATTTTTTTATATTGTTAATTTAATTTTTTTATGTTAAATATTAGCATTATTGATCGTAGCTCTTATTCCATCTTAATATAATCAAATATTTTATATACATTTGATAATTCCATTTATATTATACACTCATAATAATTTAAATAGGTATTGATTGAAATAAAATTTGTATAAAAAATAACATGATTCATTTATTTAACCTTAAAAATAAATTATTAAGTTTATATATTATTTTCACAACACAGTTTACATTACATATCTAAATATTATTTTTCAATAATTCATAATAATATTATTTCGTGGAATGCCACATTAATGCTATTTAACACACCTGATTATAATTTAATTAACATTTTAAGTATATTTTTGCCTATTTATTATTACTATTTACCAAAACCTTAACCAGTCTTATAATTTGTTCCTAAAATAAACTATATTCTACATTATTATTAAAAGACTGTAGTGAGTGTAGCCGGTTAGTAAACAATAATATATTCTACATTTTAGAATAGAGTCATAACTGACTTTTTTTGGCCACTAGTCATACATAACAGTAACAACGACATTTTAATAAAATTATGGCAACATTTTTCTTCATAGACTTTCCACTTTTAATTTAACCATCTTGTCGACTAAACTCTACATATTATTGCTGAAAATAGCTTGTTTTGATCTTGGACGAGTTTGATAAGATCCTGAAAAAGATTGTTTCGGCAGGTCGGCCATCGGTGTAGTCTAATTACCTAATCCTGTAAAACAATATTGTTTAACACCTTAATAAAAAGTGAGCATTTCCTTTAACATATACGTTGATAAAACGAACTTACTTCCATCCTTCACAGCTCTGTTTGCGAAGTTTTGTGGCATATGTTCATAGTATACGTATGATATAAATTAAGTTCTATTTACCGTGACGTCACTCGACACATATCCGAACTAGTGACGTCTCGGCGGCGGGACAGCGCGTGACGTCACTCGTCATACATATCCGGATTAGTGACGTCTTGGCGGCGGGACAGCGCGTGACGTCACTCGTCATACATATCCGGATTAGTGACGTCTCGGCGGCGCACAGTATACGATTTGCCCAAACTAGAGAGACAAAAGTCCCCAAATCACAATGTTAAAACAGAGAGGTTTTTAATATTATTACACACTTCGACAAACCCTACCACTGATAATGCATTCAGAACCAGTTTTTGCGCCGCGGTCCCCTCAATAACAATTGGGCGAAGTTAATGTGTCAAATTCAGGTAGCGGCCCGCTCAGTCAGTGCGACCCTAAATGTTGGCGTTTGTACACGTGTTTCTCTGTTTTGTGCGATATCAAGTGCTTTTAAGTGATGGATTCTTCAACTAGAGGTAATTATCTACATATAAATTTATTTTCAGTTCACTAAACTATATTTGGAGACTTAGTTATATTGTGTTAAAATATGCCTTCCAAAAAACCACAAAAAACACATCAAACAAAAATTCACACAGTCTTAAACTTAGTAGTCACGATGAGTCAAGCCATAGTAAAGCTCTAAACATATTCTCTTATGGTTTAAGATTATTAAAAACATGATTTAGTTGTGCGACTTTTTGCGATTCTAAATATTTCTTATTTATTTCGTTATAGGTGCCCGAATTCTACGAAAATCGCTATTTGAGTGTTGGCGTTCTACCCCGCCCAAAGGCAGATTAGACCAAGTTTTGATGTTTGTCAAGTCAAGATTTGTTGATTTCAACCTCCCACAAGATCAGGAGAAGCCCCTAAAGGCCTTCTTGAAAAAGGAATGTGAGAAGATACGTCTTAAATGGCTTCGCAAACAGAGACGATTGGACTTATTTTTAAATGCCAACGAAGAATGGTTAAATGAAGAATTGGTGCTTGGAATGTTCCATGAACAGTCCCCAAAACCATGTTCCAGTATTGGCAGACCCAAAAAGAGCTTTGAAGATAGTTCGACGAAAACGAAAAAGCGTAAAATTCAACATTTGTTGCAAGAATATAACGTTGAACAGCTATCTTTTGCAGCCCAATTGAGTGTGCGAGCCAGTGGGAAACGTGACGCTGCTAGTTTAATTCAGGAAGTCTCTACAGCTTCACCGAGACGAGCTACTGGATATAAAAAAGCTAGGAAAAGAATACTTGCAAAAAAAGAACAACGGCCTTATACCCCGGAAGAAGCTTTGGCTTTGTTTATTGCTAATAATTTCACTGTGCAGACATATAAAAATATACAACAGGAGTCAAATGAAAGAGGATTCCATCTTTACCCATGCTACGATCAAGTAGCAAAAGTCAAAGAACAGAGTTACCCTCCTGTGCAAAAATTCACTCTGACAGACACACACGCTGAGGTTGAGCTGCAAGCTCTTTTGAATCATACCGCAACAAGAATATGTGAAAATATTCTCGGTGAAGTTTTGAGACCTGACGTAAACGGCTCGAACTACACAATGATTTACAAGTGGGGATGTGACGGCTCCTCAGGCCACAGCTTATACAAGCAGCCATTTGAAAATTTGAACGATACAGATGAGTATATGTTTGTGGTATCGTTGGTGCCACTAAGACTTGTGAGAAATAATGATGATGCCAGTGAGACCATCATATGGGAAAATCCACGCCCATCTTCACCACGATTCTGTAGAATTATAAAGTTTTTATATAAAAAAGAAACAGAGACCTTGATAAAACAAGAATGTAAAGCTGTCGAAGAACAAATTCGGGATTTGGTGCCTACTATTGCACATATAGATGGAGTTAATGTCTCTATAAAAAACGAATTAATTTTGTCAATGATAGACGGCAAAGTATGTAACGTGCTCTCCGAAAATAAGTCTACTCAAACATGTTTCATCTGCAAAGCTACATCCAAAGAGATGAATTCCACAATAATTGCAAGAGAGTCTAATGAAAGCATGTATCGGTTTGGGATATCTAGCCTCCATGCTTACATCCGTACAATGGAGTGCCTACTTAATATCACGTACCGAATGGATATAGGTCAGTGGCAAGTCAGGGGAGAGGAAAATAAAGAAATTTTTAAAAAGAAGAAGGAAGAAGTCAAGGCAAAATTTAAAGAAATCGGTCTCATTATAGACAAAGTTAAGCCGGGTTTTGGAACGAGCAACGACGGGAACACCGCTAGAACGTTTTTTCATGAGTATAAAGAAACTGCTCGTATCACCGGCCTCGATGAAAATCTGCTCTCCCGTCTCCGTACCGTTCTTGCAGCCATAGCGTCTGGCTATGAAATTGACCCGAATAAATTCAGCATTTACTGCTCAGAAACGCGAGACTTATATCTCTGTTTATACTCATGGTATAACATGCCAGCTACAGTGCATAAGATATTAGTTCATGGAGCAGAGATAATGAGACATTCTGTCATTCCAATAGGGCAAATGTCCGAAGAGGCTTCGGAGGCGAAAAACAAAGAAATTCGCAAAGTCAGACTTGGCCACACATTGAAAACTTCTCGGGTCCGCACAAACTTTGACTTAATTAAGTATTTACTTGTGTCATCTGATCCCTATATTTCATTGTTGAGAAAATTACCAAAAAAAAGTAACTCAAAACATTATAGTGATTTAAAATCGTTATTAAAATAATAATAAATGTTATGTAATTAAGAAAAATGTATTTTATTTGCTACCACATCATCAAATAATGTGTAAATTATCACTTTAGGTCATTTCAAATTCTTTAAGTCGGATATCGACTTTTGTCCCTCTAGTTTGGGCAAATCGTATACTGTGCGGCGGGACAGCGCGTGACGTCACTCGTCATACATATCCGGATTAGTGACGTCTAGGCGGCGGGACAGCGCGTGACGTCACTCGTCATACATATCCGGATTAGTGACGTCTCGGCGGCGGGACAGCGCGTGACGTCACTCGTCATACATATCTGGATTAGTGACGTCTCGGTGGCGGGACAGCGCGTGACGTCACTCGTCATATATATCCGGATTAGTGACGTCTCGGCGGCGGGACAGCGCGTGACGTCACTCGTCATACATATCCGGATTAGTGACGTCTCGGCGGCGGGACAGCGCGTGACGTCACTCGTCATACATATCCGGATTAGTGACGTCTCGGCGGCGGGACAGCGCGTGACGTCACTCGTCATACATATCCGGATTAGTGACGTCTAGGCGGCGGGACAGCGCGTGACGTCACGCGTCATACATATCCGGATTAGTGACGTCTCGGCGGCGGGACAGCGCGTGACGTCACTCGTCATACATATCTGGATTAGTGACGTCTCGGTGGCGGGACAGCGCGTGACGTCACTCGTCATACATATCCGGATTAGTGACGTCTCGGTGGCGGGACGGCGCGTGACGTCACTCGTCATACATATCTGGATTAGTCACGTCTCGGTGGCGGGACAGCGCGTGACGTCACTCGTCATACATATCCGGATTAGTGACGTCTCGGTGGCGGGACAGCGCGTGACGTCACTCGTCATACATATCCGGATTAGTGACGTCTCTGTGGCGGGACAGCGCGTGACGTCACTCGTCATACATATCCGGACTAGTGACGTCTCGGTGGCGGGACAGCGCGTGACGTCACTCGACATACATCCGGACTAGTGACGTCTCGGCGGCGGGACAGCGCGTGACGTCACTCGTCATACATATCCGGACTAGTGACGTCTCGGTGGCGGGACAGCGCGTGACGTCACTCGACATACATCCGGACTAGTGACGTCTCGGCGGCGGGACAGCGCGTGACGTCTCGGTGGCGGGACAGCGCGTGACGTCACTCGACATACATCCGGACTAGTGACGTCTCGGCGGCGGGACAGCGCGTGACGTCACTCGTCATACATATCCGGACTAGTGACGTCTCGGTGGCGGGACAGCGCGTGACGTCACTCGACATACATCCGGACTAGTGACGTCTCGGCGGCGGGACAGCGCGTGACGTCACTCGTCATACATATCCGGACTAGTGACGTCTCGGTGGCGGGACAGCGCGTGACGTCACTCGACATACATCCGGACTAGTGACGTCTCGGCGGCGGGACAGCGCGTGACGTCTCGGTGGCGGGACAGCGCGTGACGTCACTCGACATACATCCGGACTAGTGACGTCTCGGCGGCGGGACAGCGCGTGACGTCACTCGTCATACATATCCGGACTAGTGACGTCTCGGTGGCGGGACAGCGCGTGACGTCACTCGACATACATCCGGACTAGTGACGTCTCGGCGGCGGGACAGCGCGTGACGGGGCATGCGCCGGCGGCGCGCACGTGACGCGAGATACACACGTAGCAGAATATGTACCTGCAACAATGATATTGTCAAAACAATCATAAAACTGCTTCAGTCACACATCACAACACTTCATGAACGCGGGCTAAATTTAAAATGAAAATAATACATTTTTTGTTAATGTTGATGATTGGTGAAGTCAAAGACTTCTGGTATCCAATCATATTCCAAAGTGCAGTGAAGCAGAGCGACGTAATAAGCGTTAGGAGTGATAAGAGCGTAAGGAGAGATGCGAGAGAGTAGCGTATGAGAACGAGAAATGTATATTCATCTGAAACCCTTAATTTTTAAATGGGTACATATACATAGACACCTAGAAAGAAAAATTGTAAGTATTGAGGGTGGAAGTGCGATTTTTTGTTCAAAAACCCAATTCTTTCATAAAGCATGTAGAACCATCCGGTGGGCCGTCTGCTTATTTTCTGTTATTTTAAATAAAAAAATGTAGAAACATCGTAAGTGCAAGCCGCCTGCCGCCCCGGGCCATGCCCCCATGGCCGTAGGGTGAATACGCCCCTGGGTGTCACAAGATATTTTCAGAGTTAGTATACCCAGAAAGCGAATATAAACAATATCTCACCCAGAAACTGGCAAAACTGTAGGTATCTTCCAACTCTGTAGACAGAGAGGGCATCTGTTTTTCCACCGCATTGCTTTTTCGTCTCTCTGTAAAAGTCAAAGAATAATTAATTACCATTGATTGAAACATTTTTGGGTTACACAGAAAATACCTAAACACAGACTAAACCACAATAGAAACACACACAGTGATTAAGTTATACAAGGCACGCATGGCCAGTGATCATATGCTTCAGAAGAGAGGTGGTGGTTCTTAAACCGAAATTCCTATTTTGTCCAATCATGTCTCGCAATGTCATTGCTCAGATCAGACATCTCGACGTTGAAAGCAGCGCCGTTACTAAACGTCATCTATGTTCATGCAGTCAGTTTTAGTTCTTGTTTTGTGTGTAGTAAAGAGTAAAGGACGATCAAATGAGAACACCGAGTGCTATATGACTGCGTTTTTATCAATAGCATTTTACATTAGGCTTTGGTCACATCTACCTACAGTGCTAGTCTGTATTTGAGTCAGTTTGTGTGTAGTGACATCACGCGATCCAGTACGAGTTGGACGTGTTGATAATTATGTTAACCGGCCTTGTAGTATCAGGAGCAAGATCTCGAGGCCGGCCTAAGACGCGATGGCTTAACGTCGTCAATGCAGACATGAGAGCCAATAGACTTACAATGTAGGTTGCAGAAAACCGCACGAAGTGGTGAGAAAGGAGTAGGAAAGCGGATCCCGGCCGAAGCTGGGTTAATAACGCTAGGCACAAGAAGAGAGTTCACCGGCGGGGGCGGCGGCGCGGGCAGCGCGGCGGCGGCGGCGGCGCGCGCCTCCCACCAGCGCAGGAACTGCACCGCGAAGGCGCCGTACTCCACCGCGCGGAGCACCACCCGCCCTATCATCGGGAACGTTATCATGGCGCTCCTGGAATTACACATCGCATGATACTTTCGGCGAGGACTAATATTTTCATAAACAATGCAACCTTATTTAAACTTCCGAGCTTAGGTCAAAATTATATAATAAATTCTTTTATTTCAGGCAATAGTATAGTTAACAAAATAAAAGTACCACAGGCCCATAAAATATATACTTTACAGACTAACATATACAATTTGTATCATAATATGTGTATAAGCCCGAAGGGTGCAAATTCTGCACATCACGGCGAACAATGTTAGTTCTACGAATTTTGACATTTCGCAGTTTTTCATTCATGAAAAGTTCTCGTAAAGATTTTTCCGCGAAATGTAAAAACCACAACGTGATAACCATGTAACAGCTGTTTTGTGACAAGGTCAATGACCTTTGCTCTCATATTATGAGAACAGTTAACAACAGAAGAGCCACCAATAAATAATGTGCCTATTTTTGAGGTGGTAAGCATCAAGGAGTTCCACTACCCACCTTCCGATTCCATCATCAGATCAGCTGGCTGTCACCATAATAATGCATTGTCATCGGACTTTGCCAAGTATGCAAAATTTCAAGTCCGTAGGATAAGAGGAAGTGGTTCTGATCCAACTTGTAAGATTTGACCCAAACATTGTAAGATAAATAAAAGCTCCTAATAATTAACTATTTAGGCAATTTATTACGTCCGCCATAAAAGTTGTTACTTCTGTTTGTAGTTGTCTTTATTTAGTATGGATGACGTAGGCCTATCATGACGTATGATCGCTATCCGGATCCGCTACACATTTAAAAGTCAACAAAATCACAATATCCAGGAGTGCGTTTAGGACAGCCAACTTGGATAAAACTTACACTAGATAAATATCAAATAGCCCGTTTAGAGTGTCCAACATGTGAAAATTACTGGCTAAAATTTAAACTAAACGAAGGACATACTTTTTATCCCGAAAACACGAACAGTTCCCCAGGAAACAGCTACAAACCGAATTCTACGTGGACGAAATACTTACGGGTTGTAATTC
This sequence comes from Petrophora chlorosata, assembly GCA_951640565.1. Lineage (NCBI taxonomy): Eukaryota > Metazoa > Arthropoda > Insecta > Lepidoptera > Geometridae > Petrophora > Petrophora chlorosata. The sequence continues at coordinate 14,695,443 of OX621209.1, forward strand.
CTCATGATTTAATGAACAAATTAACATTTCAAATACATGCAAACACAATTTCCTTGAAGTAATACATTTTTTTTATTGACAACTCGGACAAGACAGCTTTAAAATATCAATCTTGTTTTTAAAATGGACGCATATTGTAACATCAAAAAAGTTTGCATGTCAACTCCGGAGGTTGCATGCTTTAACAGAAGTCGGGGGTACAAGCTAGTACGAAATAAAGAATAAGTGTATACAGAGTATACTAATAAATTTATCAGGCCTAGAGAGATATTACATCAAGCGCTGTGTCAAAAATACTTTACAAGTCAAAAAGCACGGTCAAAGCTGAAATATGAATGATGTAGTACGGTGAACAGTCAGATGATGAATGGTAGCAAAAACCGTACTTTTTGGTCTGGTTACGCTGTACCTGTCTATTGAATTTTTAAAATAAAGCTATGACGCCGTTTCATGAGCTCCGCGTAAATAATTTTGTCCAGCTAAAATTTATACGACTGGCTTGCCTAAACGCACCCCAGATATTCATCATTCAAATTCACGCCACGTGATAAAACCTTTTTATCTTTGCATTAGACGGTATCGGTTATCCGTCAATTATGGCAGTGACTGTAGCAAAACTGACAGCAAAACCTATCGTCGTCAACATTTATTTGTGAAAACAACAATGATTTATTTACAATGATTTATTTACAATGATACATGTATGTTTACGTGGTGATTATGCAATGATAAAACCGAGTCAACGATAGGCCGTATTCCTAGCTACTGCCAACCGAGGAGAACGTTAAAAAGGTACGTAGTTAGGTACCTAATCTTTCATAACTTTTCTCTTCCTTTTCGATTGTTAATCCTGTAAAAACTTTCATGATATCTTACTTAACTTATTAAATGCGTAAGATCCTAAGTGGACTTTTAACTTTTAATTTGTGGCATAGCGCGATAGAAGCGTATGCTTTGTGCCTAGCCAGGAGACGCAATAATAGTTAACACTGATTCAAGTTAGGGTTGTTGCAAATTTCTGCGATAAAAATAATTTTACTTTTGTATGGGGATTTCGAATATGCTATATCCAACCTTTGTACACGTCAAGTTAATCGTATGCTCGGTCAGAATAGCCCAACTTCGGGTCTATATACATATTATGATAAACGTTGTATACAAATAAAAACACTAATATAAACTAGACACTAGGTTAACGGGTATTCCGGTGTAGCCTCTCTGTAGCGCCGGAACACTATTCCCTCGGGCCAAAACTCGGGAACCGGGAACATCTCCTTACCTTTTGCTCTTTATATTTTCCTTATATGTATTTTGATTTTATTAGTGTGCGTATACCAAACATAAGTTAAACTAAAGTTTAATAAGTACAGTCTCACCCGAGCTGGCCACTCCTCAGAGTCCGTCCAAGATCAGTCCACGAGTGTTCATCGTCATCCCTCGGCGGGGCATCCTTCAGGGTCAGGCCGAGCAGGGCCAGCTCGGGGGAGTGGCTGAGGGTGCCCCCGGTGAGGTACCGCGCGAGCTGCACGAGCCGCGTGGCTTCAGTGACGAGGTGCAGGACGGAATACACGCGGATGGCGGCTCGGCGCGCGCGGTCTGGGGAGCCCTGGAAGACAATGTCAGCAGTGTGAGAGAATTATTTGGAGTAGATAATTAATTTCGAAAACAAAAAGAACTTTGTACGAGATAGATTAAGATAGTTAAAATAGCTTTGTTTCTTTTAAAAAATAATCAAATATTATCCACCTTCCCGAGTCTCCCATCTGCATCGTCCTCCCGCCATCTATCCACTATTTTCTCGAGCTTGTCTCTCAGGTATGGCACGAGAACCAGCAGGAACATGGACCCTCGCTCCAGAAGCTCCGGTAGGCGCTGCCCCGAAGAAAACTCACTGGAGAATGACAGCGGTACTCGGAGTAGGCCATAGAAGCTTTCCGAGAATGATGCGGCTAAAAGTTTATGTATTAATGTTATAGTTGGGAGTACCTATAATGGGAAAGTGAATCAGCTCAATAGTGTAAAAGCCTGTGCAAGTTATTTAATGACGAGGCAAGCAGGTCATTCACCCGATGATAAGCAACACTTTTTTGTAAGTTGCACCACCACCCAGCACCTTGTTTTCTCACAGCACTACACACCACTCTTGAACTTGAAACAATAGCTCTTAAAGACTTAAGAGACCTTAAAGACCAATAATTTCACCGGCATGCCCTTCAAACTAGAACATAGTAATGCTTGTGCACTACTATCTGGTGGCAAAATAACTGGCAAAGTTGTGGTACCTACTTAGAGTCTGACGATTGATTTGTCTGATGATTGGTGAAATTTAAAAGGCATGGAAAATTATCTAGGTAATGGTTACAAGCTTAAAGGTGGTTTTGCCAATCAAATCTCTGGCTGGCACTAGGGCATGCAAAACCGGTTTTCCGGTTTTGCGCAAAACCGGAAATCGGCCAAAATTTTACGATTTTTGAAAACCGGTTTTGAGAGCCAAAACCGGAGCTCAGCTCCGGTTTTCCCATTGTTGAGTAACAATTAACATTTCGATTTTTATCAACATTGTTTTGAACACTCTCACATAATAATTAATTTTGAGGCATCAAATGTATCCGAACCGACCGAACACAGCCTGCATCCACCTACTTACACCCACTTACGCGGTCAAATCTATAAGAAAATCCCCTCTAAAAGCTGACGCATTACGAGTCTATGTCTTGGAGAAACACAAAAAGACATACAATTGCAACTAGATTGCCGCACACGATGGTCAAATATGTCAGATATGATCGGAGTGTTTTTAAAAATTAAAAACTCAGTCCTCAAAGCCCTGATAGATTGGAAGACTGAGATATCTTTTTCCGAAGAAGAAATTCGAACTCTGTCTGAAATTTACAACAGCTTGAATGTTGTCAAACTCGCTGTTCTGTCCTTGTGCCGACGTGATGCTACGCTGCACACAGCTGACACAACATTAAAATTTATGTTTAAGAAGCTTGACGAACAAAACAGCGTTTTGAGTCTCAAGCTAGCGACTAATTTGAGAAGTCGCATAAAGCAAAGACGTCTCCTTCTAGCAGGTGGTTTACACTATTTACATGATTGGGAAGACTTCTCCGCCCAAGATGATGATGACACATTTCCGAAACCCAATGGTGCTGAAATAACTGAAACTATCATCAACTTGTTGCAGCAGCTAAAATATAAACCCGAGGACACAGACACCATCACCGCATTCACCGCAGTTCTCACCGAGCAGTCCATACCTTCGCAATCGTCATCATCTGACGCTGAAGAGCTAACTCTTCAAGAGCAGCTAGAGAAGGAATTACACAAATGCAAGAGAAAGAGAACCCCCAAAAATCGGTCAGATTTCGACCTGGCTGGGTTCGTAAAAGTAGAGCAAGCCATATATGAAAGGATGGCATCGGGGTGTGTATCTCACCGAAGCATATAATTATTTATTATATGTTCTACCAACAAGTGTTGAGAGTGAAAGGGTGTTTTCGAGTGCTGGGTATTTCTGTAACAAAATAAGAAGTTCGCTGTCTGATCGAATGTTGGATGCACTTATATTCTTGAGATCACATTATCAAGAACAGCGATCTCTTGAAAAGAAGTGATTTATGCTTTATTTAAATTAGTATACATAGTTGATTATTGATCTCTTTTTTAGTGCAATATGAATCATATTATAATAATGTTATTTTGTAGTTCGTCTTCAAAGTTACAAAAATGTTGATTTTTTTGATAATTGTGGGTGGCTGTGTTTAATATTTGAAGATGCTGATTCTGTTTTCTATGTTTAAAATATATTTTTTTTATAGCAGATTTAGCAGAGATAGCAGACTTAATAGGTACCAAAGATACCAAAAACTTACTTGTTGTTGATTTGATCTCAGTTAATTAATCTTTATACTATTATAAGTTCATTGTTATCTGTACAATTATTATGGTTTGGATTAAAAAGAAATGTATCATACAATTTGTTTTATTTGTAGACTTAGTGGGTATTTAAAAAAAATGGTGTTTCTTTTTAAATTATACTACATTAGATTTTTTTTGCTAAAACCGGACCTAGCTCCGGTTTTCGGTTTTGGTCCCAAAAAAACGATGTTCAAAACCGGTTTTGATGACTTTCCGGTTTTGCATGCCCTAGCTGGCACGGCTATAGTAAACAATAATAGGCCCTTACCGACAACCACTCTTCACTTGTATGTAAGAAGTTGCATTCTTATATTCTTTATTGTACACTAAAATTTTTACATCTATGATTTATAAAATATATGTACAAAGGAGAGCTTAACCCTAAAAAGAGTTTTCTTCCAGCAAACTCTTGAGGAAAGAGAACTGTCACATGAGCAAATAGGTTTCAGTGTACGGTTACGGTTTGACAAGAAAATATCAGCAACTATAATCATAAATATCTAAAATAAATATCAATAACTAAATATATAATAAATACATAAATAAATATATCTATACTATACATAACTATAAGGAGTAATACATACATAAATACTAATAAACCGAAGCTATAAGGAAAGATAATGTTTTTAACTCTTGTTTTAAATATATTGAATGAGAGACTGGCGCGAATAGTGTGGGGGACAGAATTCCAAAGCTTAACTGCATTTCAAATTAACTATAAAAAATTGTTACCATAGTATGTCAGGTAGTGATACTGCAGGCAGCAGTCGAACAGCAGGTACACCTCGTCGAACCAGCGTACGCACCAACCGCACTTGTTGGGGTACACCGCTGCCAAGTACTGCGGGGCAAGGTCTAACTTACATGTTGTGTATGTATAACCAAGGATTTTTTTTTGTTATATGTACCTCGATAAGTTTCCTAAGTGCAGGCTTAACAGTCGCGCCCAATGCCTCTTGGGCAGTCACTTGAAACACCGAAGGAGACCCTTGCAGAGTTCGAGTTAAATGTGCCGCGTACACGGCCATTTTAAACAACACAACGCACTGTTTCTCTCCAAATTTATCGCATACAATTAAATAATTATTTTATGTGAGCAATAAACTTTAATCGTGGCCAAATGGCCAAAAGATTAAGGGTAATTCGCAAATAATATAATATGTTTATCTTCAAGGACGGATGGTTATCTTGACAGCTGACAAAGTGACAGTTATTTTTTTTCTAGATTCGCCCGTTATGGCAGGCTAAAGTCTCTAGGACCATGCCGCCATGTCTTACGTAGTTTTTATTTGATAGTTCAATATTTCATTTATTATACTTTTGTTGAGAATGAGGGTCAACAGCAACAAGCCGGACCCTCTACTAGTGCTTCAATAAAGTGGTGGAACTTTATTCAAGCTTTCCATGGACTTTTTGGGAGAACATAAAAAGCAATATTTTCTCTATTTTGTTTCATTTGCCTACACTCGTGCACGTTTACGAACACATAATGGTTAATATTCCACCGAAATTGCACATGATCACTCGAAATAACACTTGTATGGAAAATACCAAAAATCTTAGGAAAATACAACAAAATCGAACTGTATCACTTTTCACTTCCCGCCAAAAAGTCCTGACAGAGTGACAGTTAGCTGACATGACACAGTTTTTTTTTAAATTCGCCCGTTTGGGTAGGCTAAAATCTCTAAGACCATACCGCCTTGTCTTACGTAGTTTTAAAATCCATTATCATGGACGTTCAATTGATAAATTAAATCAATTTTTTCAATCCCTAATGGATTTACTCCCTACTGAATAGAAACAGTCATTACCTAGAACATAATTGTAAATGATTAGTCCAATATCTAGCGTTGGACGGAATAGAGCAACAGCATATTTAATTCCGTTGCAACGCTGAACATTTTAAGATGTTTGTTTCTATTTGTGTTTGTGTCCCGATAGGTGTCCATGTCCTTGTCCGTATCTGTATCCATGTCCATTGGTCTATATACGTCCGTCTCCGTCTCGAAAGCAAACAGGGGACTTAAGGAGGAAAATGTGGAACATGAGAAGGAAAATGTAACTCTTGAGAAGGAGAATGTAAGTTGTTTTGAGAATAGAAATGCTCGACGAACGGAAAAGGTGGGACGACGACGACGGAAGGAAAAGGTGGGATGTGAAAAAGAAAAGGGAAACGAGAAATAGGAAATAGGAGTGAGAAGGCAAATGTAAAAAATGAAAGTAAAATGTAGTGAGAGCAAGGATCGTTTAAATTGCTGTAAATGCAGCTGGCATGCGTCCTATACCACATAATACTAAGGGACATAAGCATCACTCCGTAAAGAAATTTAAACAAATACCGACTCTTGCTATGACGTAATAAAATTCAATTCAGCTTGCGTAGCGCTGCATACCTACCAGTCATATTAACCTACAGAGCGCCTCTCTTTCTATCGCATAGCTCTTATCTCTTCTGACGCGGCACGTGTAACGACGCGCGACCCGCCGTCGGTGTCCGGCTATGTACTTGTAGCTTCGTACCTACAGTGCGGAGTGCGCTAGGCCTGCTTATACCTCGTTTGCCGATTCAAGGTCTCCACATAAGGACACGCCTAAATTTGACAAAAACCGATTAGTATTGAGCCAATCGGCTTCTCTTCTCTGCTAATGTCACTAGCTGGATGGCAATGACCATGGCGCGACGGTCCTGAACATTAATGCTACAATTCATTCTGAAAACAAATGCAGAACATGATTTGTTTATATGTATGAGTAGGTACCTAATAAAAGACAGATAACACCTAATTTTAGATACGTATAGTCCACAACTCTGAGACTGATCTAGAAGGAACTGTCGCATTTATCGTGCGATGCGACCACTGATAATCTCGCGATTTATGGAATAAACAGGCTAATGTGTCAGGTCGACCCAAAATGGAAAAGGTTTTTCTATTATATCTTGATGATTCATTTCCAAACCGTACCCTCTCTTAGTGCTTCAATAAAGTGGTGAAACTTTATTCAAGCTTTCCATAGACGTTTCGGGAGACCGTAAAAATCTAGTGTCACTGTGCACTGTGCAGGCTTGACAGCAAGCTTTACTCTACAGTACAGTATGAAATCTCCAATAATTACTAACGGCTAACCACCCCGAATTCGCGCGGTGCGGGTGACCACAGATGACATTCATCTGCGGATATGATACAGTCCGCTGATGAAAGAGGTTTTATTTTTATAGGTAAATAGACATTTAAAGAATATAGAAAGAGGAGGAAGAGATTACGATCCAATGTATCATGTCTCTGTTTTACAAATTGAATAACGCACACATGTTTAAGTACGTATACCTAGGTACCTATAATCTAGGTTTTTACAAACGTTTATCAAATACCTCAAAGTCAACAGTTTCAAAATCAATCAGTTACAAAGTTCTTTATTCAACTTTGGCATCACAGACGCACTTATGAACGTCAATTATTACAATGACTCTACCACCGTATCGGAAAAAGAACCACTACTCAGAAAATACGGCAAGAAATATAAAAGTTAATACTGTTATAAAAGTTATGGTTGGCACTGCATTGTTATGGGCAGACGTGCCGCTTGCCATCAGGCGAACGGCTTGCTCGTCTGATTACTCAGTTCCATAAAAAAACGACTATGTACTTAGCGATTTTTAAAACAGTGGATTATAAAATGTAACTTTGACATACATACCTACTGTTCCACTTTGTATAATTTATTACATTTAATGCCCTTATACAGTTTCTGAAGGTTCTAAAGTTTACGATCGACAAAAAGGAAAAACCGATTAAAAAATCCAAATAGATTTCTATTGTTAGTGTTGCTGTGATTTCAAGATCAAACATAGGTAGGTAGCTACATGCTAACAGTGGCATATAGCCTTCATGGTCAAAATATTTTTCATGAGGAAACTCTATTTTTTTAAAAAGAAGGTTCTCAATACAGCTGTAATTTTTTTTGTTTCCTCAGAGCTGCGACCGCTGCGACATTAATAAGCCGATTAGAAAAATCTTGTGTTTGGTTCAGTATAGCTACAATGTGATCCCATATAAATTTCATCGATATTCGAGATATATCAGAATAGAAGTCGGCTTTTTGTTATAAATGAATGACTCCGACAAAAGTAGGTATCTGTCTACTGTAGATTATCTCGCACTAAAATCTTTACGGAAATGGTTTGACGAATGGCCCGCAGTAAATGTGCAGCCAGTGTACCTACCTACTTCGTGGGACAGTCTGTAATCAGTCAGTTGACAGTTTTATTTATCATTAGGTATTATCTGCAGATATAAAGGAATGTGACCGGCAGTGTTTGTGACACACTCCATTGCCTGTTTGAAACCGGATTGACTGCGCTTTGTTGCTTTTGCCGTAAGAATCACATTATATTCATTCTTTCATTTCATTTATGGAAAATTTTGTTCACAACAAAATCAACAAACAGGTGTTTAGGATGAAGTGATGCGAACCTTTTCTGTAATGAGACAAAGTACAATCAATTTGTTATTACCTGTTTCTTCACTCGAATATGATAAAAAAGATGTTGTTTTTAAGCGATTTCAAAAAAAGTTTGACGTATTCTACCTCTGAACTCCGTCATTTATAAACCGATTTGGAAAATTCTTTGCGTTGCGTTTGCGTTGGGTTCAGTATAGCTTTAAGGTGGTCACATATAAATTAATATAATGTACATCAAAATTGAAGTCAGTTTTTTTGTTATAAAATTTGTTGATTGAAGGTACATCACCCACGACGGAACGGACAATACCTACTTACGTTTTCGGTAGAAGCAGATGGTGTTTTCAGCAGGGGCCCTATTCTCGAGGTGTAGATTCGATAAATATCGTAGGAACTGTCAAAATATCTATTGATTAGATAATTCCGTATTCTCGAGAAGTCACATTAGATAAATATCGATTGAAAACCGCCAGATATGTATCGAGTGGTCCGGAGCACTCGATATGAGTTTATCGAATGCGACACAAGCGCAAACGTCATTATGTCTTACTCTTCAAACTTCTTGCACGTTTTTGTTTGAGCGATCACTGAAATTTATGTTATAAAAATCCACTGAACCCTAGGCTATTAAAAATATACTTAACAAAAGAATACAGCAGGCTTCAGTTACTAAGAGAAATGTCTGGCAACGAGTTTATTTACGCCTTTGTGACTGATGTAATTGAGGAGGCAAAACATGCAGCCGCCACTCAACGACGGCGGGCCCAATGGAGAGGAGAATAAATCCAGGGGAAATGAAGGATACGGATTTAAAAAATCCGCTTGTCTAAACATTTAAAGATAGACCTAATTAATAAAACTAAGTATACCTAAGGGGGTTAAAAACTAAATACTTTTAACCTATCCTCAATGATGATATATCCCTATGATTTATTCTTCTATTTGTAGGTATCCGTACCTAGACATTGTCTCCTAGACCTTGAGCTAATAATTAAATACCTATTAGCTCAATGCTGACAAAGGAGAAATTGCAACAAATCAAAATATTTCTTTAAAAACGGGTGATCATGTCAATGTCATTGATGTTCGTTTCGTTTTACAAAAATAAGCGTATGTTAAAATTATGATTTATTTTATTCATTTATGTATTTAATTCTCATAATATACAGTATTATTATACAGTAGAAATGTAAGACAACAGTTATAACACAGAAATAATCCAAATATTCAGCATAAATGTTTATATAATGGAAAAAAGTTAAAAGGTTGAAGTTATCGATTGTGCAAATACACAGTCGATAAAAACGGAACGTGTCTGAAGACAAACAAAAACTATATTATCTGTGTAAAGCATTTGAATGAACATCCTGACGGCCATTATCTATTACCGTAATATCGATTGTTCTCGAGAATACGTATTTTGGCGCGCGATCGGTATGTTTCATAGACATAGGATATGATATGATATTAAAATATCACTCATATATCACATTTCCGAGAATAGGCCCCCAGTTCCTTTAAAATTCATGTGTGTTCATTATGGTTCCTTTATATGTATACTTGAACCTAGAAGTTTATATACTTAGGTTATATTCTGCCAATTCACCAGGGGGCGCTACAAAATGTGCAGTTCAAAAAATCAAAATCAAAAAAATCAAAATCAAAATCTCTTTAATCATTTTGGCATCACAGACGCACTTATGAACGTCAAATTATCACAATGACTCTACCACAGTCGTGGGGTATTTCCAAATTTTCTAATTTATTCCTTATGTTATTAATGTACTTGTCGTTAGGTAAGGTATATAAGTACCTACTATTGATATATATATATATATATATATATATATATATATATGCGTATATATATATATATATATATATACATATAGAGTTAAAATGATAGATAAATGCTACAGATGGTATGTAAATATAACTAGGTATTCAATTCAATTCAAAATTCAAAAGTTCTTTATTTCAATTTTGTCGTCACAGACGCACTTATGAACGTCAATTATTACAATGACTCTACCACCGTATCGGAAAAAGAACCACTACTCAGAAAATACGGCAAGAAAGTGAGGGGCATTTTTTTTTAGAACTTTTGTTATAATATTTTATGTTTGTTTTTGACAATATTATTTTTCTTATGTGCCAGTTGGCTACTTGGCAGAAGCGGATGTTCCATGCATCTTTGTCTTCTATGTAATTACTAACTGTATAATATGCTTTTTCATTAGAATATTTTTCACACTCAATTTGAATCTACTTTCTGTGAGCTCCGTTATACAATTTGTAATTTTATTGTAAAAACGTACACAATTGCCCATGAAGGACTTCTTCGTTTTACTCAGTCTAAACCTAGGTACTGCAATTCTATCCTTATTTCTAGTGTTTATGTTGTGGTGGTCACTATTCACCTTGAATTTGTGCAGATTTTTACGAACATACATTATATTTTCATAAATATACAGAGAAGGTAATGTAACATTAATTTGTTTAAAGACTTCTCTTAACGATTACGCGAGGACCCAACTCATAAATAGAGCGAACCGCCCGCTTTTGTAAAATAAAAATACTTTTTATATCCGCGGCAGCAAAATGCCATATGACATTAAGCTGTGGAAGTATGCAAAGTAAACTAACCGAGCCGTAGCTATATCCGTTAATTGCCTAATTTTACTAACCGCGTATGCAGCAGAACTAAGTTTTCCTGATAGAGCATCGATATGAGGACCCAACTGCAACTTAGAGTCTATACCTAGGAATACCGTCGCCTTGTCTGTGAGTGGTAGGTACTACTAGGTACTTATTATGTTTCATTATGTAAATAATTATTGAGTTTTAATAATTTAATTTTACTAATAGCATTAATATGGAATTAGCTAAAGAATAAGAATAAGAAGGTGGAGTTCAGTTTGTAGTTGTTCCCTAGAGAGCCGTTGGTTTGAATTTCCAAGATGTTAAGTCCCATGTCCTACAACTAGCAAAAATATCATATAAATCATGGGTTATATGACATTATGTTGAATAACAGATTTATAATGGTGAAAAGCCAACGACTACGTCCTATACATGTTATCAGTTTTACGTTAGTCGTGCGACGATTTTGTTATATACATTAGTCTTGAAAATGTCTACAAAAGCAAATTATACGATGTCTGTGTGTGATTATTTACTGGTCCTAGCTAAGACGTTATTCGACAACGCTATAGTCATATAAACGTTACAGTTGTACAAACGTTGTCCACTGACAATAATGAACATTCGGGAAACATTTATATGTGATATTAACACGAATTGCACCAACTAATTCCCCCAACACCATTTTATCATCGGACTACAAGACGTAAGGCAATACGCCACCGTTTCATGGTGGACTTTCCTCCCGCGCGTACTAAGCCTTCGCTTCCACTTTTATTATGCGTACTGCTAACGAGTGGAACTCCCTGCCAGAGTCTTTCCCGATAACTATAATCTGGGAATCTTCAAGTCTCGAGTGAACGGGTACTATCTTGGTAAGCGTGCTAGATCGTCGACCGCATCGTCGCTTACCATCAGGTGACATAGTGGTCAAACGCAAGCCAATTAACAAGTAAAAAAAACGTCATAATAACGTTAATGTGACCTATCGTTTGCGACCGTGAATAGTTTATAAAAACGTTTAATAAACTATTACATGACGTTGATTTGTTACTTGGGTATTCCAGGACCTATAGTAGGTGTTTACATACCTACCAAATTTCATCGAAATCCGTTCAGCCGTTATGTATACATATACTTTTAACATGTGGAGATAAGTATGGTGCTTGGATAGAGGGTAGGATATAATTAAGATATAGTAAGATTAGCGGAACATAACAAAACCTTTTAATTTATTTCTCCCATAAAAGTTTACAGTATACTTATGGCTAGGACTTACAGTAGAACTTTGAAAACCTGTTTGCGGGAGACTTGTACCTGATGCAGGTCTAAAAGACCTGTATTACAGGTCAAGAACAGGATGTGTTGTAAATATTTCCAGCGAATAAAATAAAAATGTAAAATTTAAAGATAGTGATTTTAATTTAGGACGCCGTCGTCGACGATTTAGGTACCTACTCAAAAGTCGGCGACCGACGGCGACTTTTTAAATGGTCGGGCCTATTTTAAGCTCTTTGGGTCAGACTCCTGTCCTTCAGCTGGCCGAGGTAAGCGTCAGCTCTTTGGTCGCGGTTCAATTTTATTATTTGTGAAATGAGAAGTTGAAGTCTTTTGTATGGAAAAGTTGGATTTAGTTTATTCTGGATACCTTAAATCATACTAATTAAACTACAGTTCAGCGTTGATTTTCTTTCCTTCCATTGATTGTCAGGCAGATTGTTACAAAGTTCAAGCAACTTTATGTCAACTTTGTTGTCAGCGATCGATGCGAGCGATTGCACTTTACCCTAGTCTTAACCTATTTGTTTGCAAATTACGATTTTTAGACCTTTGATAATCCTTTTAAATAAACTTTTTCAATTGAAAAGAAATGAATAAAGATGTTGGACATATTAAGTAGCTTTCTAGTTAATTAAATTACAAATTACCTATTGTCTAAATTCAATAACAGTAATGTTTGATAAAACGATTGGTGTTCCTTATTTGTACCTAGTTAATATTGAAAATTCATAAAATGAAATTATCATAATACAGAGCGAGTGTGGCTCAGTGGGAGCATGTGCGACGTTCGATCCGACGTACCCGAGTTCGAATCCCGCTGGCCCCGCACCACTGATTTTCTTAATGGATTTAACACTCGCTCTAAAAACGGTGAAGGAAAACATCGTGAGGAAACCGGCATGTCCAAGAATTAATAACACACATTCAAGGACATGTGACATCCACCAACCCGCACTGGGCCAGCGTGGTGGATAACGGCTCATACTCTCTCTATGAGAGAAGGCTCGTGTCCCAGCAGTGGGAACGTGATGGGCTGATGATGATGATGATTATGATAAACTTAAATCGATTCTAATCTAAATAAAGAAACAAATGACCAATTAAATTCCTTGAGTTCGAACGGTAGGTAGTTGCTCGCATAGTTCCATAACTAGATCTGTAGTTCCGTTGGACGATTTTAAAGCCCCGTGTAACTACTAATCAAGTAAAAAGAAAGATGCAAGCTACGAACCAAAATAAAAAAAATTGAAGAACCTTTCAAGGGAGTAAGGTGCTGAGCGTACCCAATGTGTATCTTTCAATGTACAAATCATAGATTGTCTTTTGTGATCACTTTGAAGTGTGATCATATAAAACTGTGAAATTGTTTTACGAATAAATTAGTGAATGAAAGAGACTGCCTACGACACAGATTGTACCTATACTAGTGCGGGGTTCAGATCCAGAGCTCTGTTAACTGTATAGCTCTATAATATGTAAACCGTTTTTAACCAACCTCAAAAAGGAGAATTTTCTCTATTCGAATGTATTTTTTTATGTTTGTTACCTCAGAACTCTGTCATTCATGAACCGATTTGGAAATATTTTTCCTTCCTTTGGGTTCAGTATAGCTACGAAGTGGTCCCATATAAATTTCATCGATATTTGACCTTGGACTTCGAAGATACATTGTAGTCGGTTTTTTTGTTTGATATTACATACATTTAGATTTGATTTGAATTCTATTATACAAATTTTATCTCGCTACGCTCGTTTAGTGCAGCTTCGGTAGAGAGGCACCCGCGGCGGGTACATGAAGTGTTTAATTGCGCTGCATTGCACAGATCGCTCCAGCCTGATCTGCTAGGTATATCATACGGAACTCTGTGAGCTTTAGGCGCGCCGTGTGCTGACCAAGTATCGCCATACTTTATACATATAATAATGTTGGTAAAGTGCGTAAGGCACCAGTCTCGGCGGGAGCGGATTTGAACGCGGTTTGATCCAAAGGGTCTATAATGGCCCGTGGAGTCGGAGCCGCAGATTTTAAATTTAATTTTGGATGCCAAGGCTTTTTGGCTTAGTGAAAAAGTTAGTCCCTAATAATATAGTGAAAGTGAATGCACTGTATAACTGGAACGCTTTGTCTTCTATGAAATGCAGTCAGTCTTTTATTTCTTAATGTTTAGACAACCAAATTTATGAAGAAAGTTTCTACAGTATTCAGGACAAAGATATTTTTAGATGAAATCTAAAGTTTTTTTTTGTTTATTGTATTGTGAATTTGTGACTTTTGTGAGTGAAAATGTTGGCAACAATGGTGAAATGCATGATGTTCGTGGTCGCCGCAGTAGCAGCGGCAGCGGCCCGAGAGTTTACAGGTAAACTTTTAGAAACAAATAGAGGTGACATAAACATAATAATGGTAACAGTTATTCAACTGTATAAATTAATAGCTATAAAAGTGGCTATGGAGTGCATCATTCCGAAATATCAACAATTATCTATACTTAGTGTTGTGCTAGTGCATGGACGTGTGTAAATAATGGGGAGGGGGGGTGTTTATGGGGTCCGCAAGCGGAGGGGGGCAAGTGTATTAACTGAACTCACTGTCAAGATCCTATATATGTTCAGAACGCCGAACCCTTCACGGAACCGAACTGAATCCAACTAAAATCTTTAATTCTCCTTCCTATTCTACTACTAATACACTCGAGAGCAATGAATCCGGGTCACTTAAAGAATCCTAAAAATCTCGGAAACTAAAAATGCTAGGTTAATGCAATAAATTGTATTTAATAGACAATGTAATACTCCTTAAATGAAGGTATTAAAACTTCTTAGTTATTGTAAAGTTATATCATAAAAAAATCAAATTTGAAAAAGGGCCACTTTCGAAGATGGAACTACGAAATTACAGCATTTGGTTTTGCTTTTGTTTGTAATCTGTCATTTATGTGGGTACATAAACCATGTTGATAGTGCTCTATATTCATTATTCAAGCTGAAATTATGTCGCTTACGCCTGAAGAATGCACCAGAATACTTACAATGCTGGAAACCGGCCGGAGTCAGCGCGATACAGCCAGGACTGTCGGTGTGTCGCTGTCAACAGTACAAAGAGTTCTCCGACGTTACGAAGAAACTGGTTCTAACCTACGCAGACCAGGAACGGGCAGAACCAGGTGTACCACAGCACGAGAAGACCGATACTTGGTGAACACCATGCTTCGAAATCGCTTTCTCACAGGAACTGAACTCACCAATCAGTTTCGACGCCTCGGAGGAAGTAACCCAAGTGCATGGACAGTAAGACGTCGGCTTGCTGAATCTAACTTAAAACCCCTTAGACCTGCAAACGGCCCTAAACTGGAGCGTGGGCATCGTATTTCGAGACTAAGATATGCCCAGAGCCACGTAAATTGGAGTATTGAAGATTGGTCAAAAGTTATGTTCTCCGACGAATCAAAATTTATGCTCTACAAGCACGATGGAAGACACAGAGTGTATCGAAGACCAGGGGAAAGATTCAAGCAAGCATGCATCGAAGAAAAAGTAGCCTACGGTGGTGGGTCTGTACTTGTGTGGGCCGGAATTTCTTCTGAAAGTCGCACAGAGCTGGTGATCATAGAAAACGGCTCTTTAACTAGCGTAAGATATGTGGAAGAAATCCTCAATGATCACGTTGGTCCATTTATGGTCAATTTAGGTGAGGATGCTATATTTATGCATGACAATGCCCGACCTCATACAGGTAGGATTGTGAATGACTACCTTCAAGAGATGAACATTACTCGTATGGAGTGGCCAGCGCGCAGCCCGGATATCAACCCGATCGAGCATGCTTGGGACGAGCTAGGCAGATGCGTAAAACAACGAAACCCTCCCCCAATCACGCTTCGTGAGCTCAAAATTGCTCTCACAGAGGAATGGGAGAATATTCCCCAAAATCGTATAAGGAACTTGGTGTACAGCATGCCAAACCGCGTAAACGCAGTAATGGAAGCACGAGGAGGCAATACGAAGTATTAAAATTCAAGAAAATCGTAATAAAGTTCAAAAATTTCATGTTTCCTATTTTTGTTTTAAGGAGAGATCAGCAGTTTTTTTCTTTATGTAATTTTGTGTTAATAAAATGTATGGTGACTCATATTTTTTTTACTTTCATTTAAGGAGTATTACATTGTCTATTAAATACAATTTATTGCATTAACCTATCATTTTTAGTTTCCGAGATTTTTAACATTCTTTAAGTGACCCGGATTCATTGCTCTCGAGTGTATATACCTACATAAGAATATTTCTGAAGATGTCAGGTACCTGTGGATGTATGGACGGATCTTTGTAAATCGATCACGCAAAAATGGGTTTAATGAATTACACTCATCATTATTTTGAAAGTAGGTCTTATGAACTACGATTAGAAATACTAAAATACGACATGGAATATTTTCATCTGGCACCTGGCCGTCATGCTTAGCATATCATGCATGCATTGAAAACAACTCACTCATATAAAAATATTTACATGCGTTGACGCACATTATAAACATAACATTAAGTTACATTCCGCCTATTTGTACATTACATGTAATATCGAATATAGCCATGGACTGACGCGGCTCTTCAACATTCTAGCCGCATGGCCTGCCACGTGACCACACAGCTATATTATTTTTGTAAATAATTGGGATGCCACCACATTGGGAGCCAACTACTCGAGCAACCAAATTTCTTCTATCCTACCTATATCGTTTTACGGGGACGAGAGACTATTTTGTGTCCGTGGCGGCTCCCCTCGATGGCGATCCCAACCGTGTTCTTTCCACCTTTTCTTCGTACCCCCCGAGAAATGTAATATCTAATAAATAACTACAGAACAGATTTTGATAAATTTGGTAGGTATGTAGGTAACTAAGGTCCTAATAGTTAGTTTTCTTTGCTACAATAGAACGAATATATATATAGGAGATTTTTCATCTTGGAAAAACGAACAGTTCCCGAGGTAGTAATTATAAACCGAATATTGGCACGTAAGAAACATAATATTGTCAAAAACAAACATAAAATATTGTTACAAAAGTTCTAAAAAAAATGCCCTTCAGTTTTTTGCCGTATCTTCTGAGTAGTGGTTCTTTTTCTAATACGGTGGTAGAGTCATTGTAATAATTGACGTTCATAAGTGCGTCTCAAACTCAAATAAAGAACATTTAAACTTGAACTTGAACTTCGCGGGTAAAACCGCGCGGCGTAGCTAGTAACAGTATATTTATAGCCACTAGTTGAAGCATAAGCATATACATAATTATACAACGGTATAGGTAATTTACCAAAGCTTATTTTAATATAACGATTACATACA
Organism: Petrophora chlorosata; assembly: GCA_951640565.1. Classification (NCBI taxonomy): domain Eukaryota; kingdom Metazoa; phylum Arthropoda; class Insecta; order Lepidoptera; family Geometridae; genus Petrophora; species Petrophora chlorosata. Next base: position 14,713,099 of record OX621209.1, read on the forward strand.
TAGGTCCTGAGTCCTAACTAGGATTCCCTGAATTTAGGGAACGAGGACCATGGTCCTACAACACCCAGACACGAAATACTTGAGTTTTTTCTGTGCACAAATATTTCTTCCATCACGGGAATCGAACCCGCAGCTGAATGTATGAGAATTGAGCCAACCTTCACAGAGGCTGTCTTTATACATACCTACCTATATAAAAGTAACAAGAAATTTATATGAGTATCCGAAGTGATAGAAAATTCTCACACTTGTTTACTACATACATTATGTTAGTAAGTAGGTATCATGTTTTAAAAAGGTATAATACTTTAGTTATGCCTTACATCATTAAAAACTGGCTCTATAAACGTGAAGGTAATGTAACATAATAACATATTTTCTTATTGATATTAACTTGTTTCTAAGTTTGTACCGTACTTCCTTACTTACCGTACCCTACGCATTTAGATAACACTTAACAATATACGTGTACCAATTATAACTATTTCTAGTAGAGTTCCGGACTGGGACGCAATATATTATTTCCCATAACTTCGTGTATGTTTCCGAAAGCAATAAATTAAAATGCCTACATAATTATATGTACTTACCTTTATTAGGAAACGATGGGTTGCTCAATGGGAATACCATTGTTGCTCAAAAAATAGGTGCTCAAATGGGAATGCTTCGTCAAATCGAAATGTGTTATCAACTGGCGTCAATGTCGGCGTTGACGTTTCCGTTTCGGTGGGTGGAGGGAGACAGACAGTACGCGAAGCCGATGACTCGGTGCCAATTATGAGAACTTCAATTTAATTTTAATAAAACCACCGCTTATGTAAATATACTATTATTTTCCTTCACACGATAATCAATACGATACAAATTAGTAATGGACGCGAGAGCAGTGTTGCCAACATAAAAATAGTCTTAACACCAATAACATTGAGATACACTGTCATTGGCATAGCCACTACTTTCGGGTCCCTTGGACCACTGGACCATATGGGGTGTATTATGACTAGTTTGAACTAACCTAATATGTATTTCCATCTACCCTCAGATGAAGAATACTCGCAGTTCCCGCGTCTGTACCACCTAGACGAGTACAACGCCTGCCTCACGCGGAGCGGCGGCCTCTACTGCCTCGGCACATTCGCCATCGAGCGGCCCAAGCATCCCGATCCCACGTATGACTTGTTGAAGGTGAGATGTTAAAGCACAAGGTGGGGAACAGTTAGATGACAGGAGGGGACTAGACAGGACTACACTGGATTAGCCTTTACATCAGATCGGATTGGATCTGATTAAACGCTCTAGACACGACTGGACGGGAGTCCCAGACTCCCAAAGCATGAGCGAAAGTTTCCTGCTGAATTATTTTGAATAATTTTCCTCAGGAATATTCAGACGATCCATACAACTTCAATCGCACGCAGCTCCACCGCGGCTACTGCGTCAGTGAACGATGTCCGTCCTCCGAACGGAACAACACATTACGCTTCGAACGATGCGCCTCCCAGTGGGGAAGGAAGCGCAAACTGCGTCTGTCGCTGAAGAAGCTTACGTACTGCAGGTCTGTTGTAATTTTGTAACATATTATTCAACTTCACTGAGAAGTAGAGAATATAGTGTGCGCCAAATAACTAGACCAAAGATGGCGGATGGTTAGTGCGATGATGCTGGGTACCGACTGCGCCGGGTCATCCGTTGTCATTGTTTTGCGCGGTGCTGTCACCCGCGATCAGTGCTCGGGTTCCAGTTACGTGGCGGCGTCAAGAAATCGTTAAAGCAACGTTGTTGTCGTATGTTAGCTTAACTTCTACTCTCTACCCACAAGTTATTTTCCGTTTTAACTTGTATGAATATAATTGCAGAACTCATGCCCAAGAGTACGCGCGGAGACACAACCCCGAGCCCTACGACTTGCCGCAGAAGATCCTTCTTGCAGTGACGGCGCTGCTGTGCGTCGCCAACCTCGTCGGCACCGCCTGCGACGTGCTGGCGGCCGAGGGGCAGAAGAGTGAGTTCACGTTTAGGGTATTCATTCAATTCAATTCATTTATTAATAATTAAGACATAATTATCCATATTTGTTAGTAAAAAAAAGTATTACTCTGCATGATGACCAGAAGTACCTACCTACGTAGGTATGCAGGTAAACAAGGCATGCATAGTGCAGTCCTCAGCTGAAACTATCGTGTCTCATCCGTGGCTGTGTCACAGGGACACGGGGTCATGATAGAATAATCTTGTAGATCATGGAGCAGCATGATTGGAATTAAATATTTTGGCGTTTGATGTTCGACGTTAGTGCCTTTTTCAGTTATGGAATTTTTGAGTAAATTAATTTATCATTTATGTACCTACTAACTATTAAAAAGATCTTGGTTTTCCCAGAAAGCAAGTACCTGACAGTATGGTCCATTCGGTCGAACTGGCGGCGACTGACGGCGACGTACGACGACGGCGACCCGCGACTCACGGCGCTTGCGCCTGTGCAAGGAGTCAGGTAGCATTAACAATAACACCTAAAAGCATACCTATCTTCCTATGAAGGTACTATTATATAATGTTCTGTATCGCAGGGTATGCCTGATGCTCCTTATAATCGGCACGCATGCGGCTTGCTTCCATGACATGTTGTATCTGCAAAACCCGCAGTACGTAGAGAAGGTAACACATTTTATTTTATTTAATTTTTGTAAATTTGTAATTTTATTTAATTTGAATTTTACTTGTTTTTTTTAAATGTTATGTGCTATGGATCCCGTGTCTGAATTAAAGAAACATTATTATTATTATTATTATTATTATTATTATTATACATTCTCATTAAACCTACCTATATGTACACATACTAGATGAAGAATAAACAATTAAAACTTGACGAAGAAAGTTCCATTAACATTTTTTGTTTTTTACGTTTTAAAATTAAACCCGTCCCATCTCGTTGTAGTAAGACTCAACAATACATTTTTTTGAAAACGGCATGTCAACCCATCCTTTAATTCTCAAGATAAGCAAAGCACTAAGGTCCGGTATGTTCCGGGGCTTAACTTATAATGAACATATATATTTTTTCCTAAATTGCATCATTACCTTAATATTCCTGAGCCGATTTTGATGAAACAAATGTGATGCCTATGTGTAGCGCCGGACTCCATAGAACATATTTAAAAAAACTGCATGTCAATTCGTGCCTTAGTTTCTGAGTTTATCCCGGACAGACAGACAAAAATTTTAAAAACTGTATTTTTGGGTTCTGTTGCTCCCAAATACTCTTAAAAATAGGTTTTAAAATATATTCACTGTACAGTAGCCGCCTCGTTACAGTTTTATTATAAGTACAGATATTACTTAGAGCGAGTGTGGCTCAGTGGGAGCTCGTGCGACCTACGAACCGACGCACCCGAGATCGAATTCCGCTGGCCCCGCACCACTGACTTTCTTAAGTTATGTGCGGATTTAACACTCGCTCTAAAAACGGTGAAGGAAAACATCGTGAGGAAACCGGCATGTCCAAGAATTTTTCACAAAAAGTCAAGGACATGCGACATTCACCAATCCGCACTGGGCCAGCGCTGTGGATTATGGCCCATTCTCTCTCTATGAGAGAAGGCCCGTGTCCCAGCAGTGGGAACGTGATGGGCTGATGATGATGATGATGATGATATAGATAATACTTACTCTTTGTTTGTAAAAAACTACCGCCTGTGGTATTTCTGCTGGGCTGCAACGGGCTACCCACTACACATGTAGAGTGGTGTCCTGAGTGTCGCAGGTGGCCATAGGCGACGGTGATCCATTTCCGCGTTCCATTCAGGCGGTCCGTGTGCTCATATTTTTAAAAATAAGCTTTACTTTTTTAGTCTAGCTGGATCTTGTTAAGCCTTAAACGTATAAGTGAGTGAACTAGTAAAATATACTCTAACCTTGAGAGAACTTCAATTGCTTATAAATAGTACTTGACTCGCTGCACGCTTTGGTATCATTCTGTGAGTGCACTCACTAGCAATTGATATAAATAAATGAATGACACGCATGATTCACGATCACACGCATATTATTGTCAGCCTTTTTTTCTGGGTTGTAAAATGGCGTCGCACTGCCTTTCTACCACGGCGCACGGGGGTGGCAGAAGGGGATGTGTGGAGCTCAAACCTATTAAAAACCCCGTAAGAAGTCTTCAGCAGTTTTGTTCTTTAGCTAATCAATAAATGTTTCTGATTCTGATTCTGATTCTGTCAGGGAGAGGGCGAGATGGGGTCGCGCTAGCATTCACCATCTCGCCCCGGCAGTAGGCCCGGTGTGAACCGAGCCACTACGCCTGTGGAGGGGAGTCCTTGCTTACTAAGGCTACCCCCTAGGCGTGTGGGGCCGTGCATGCCGGCAGAGAGTCCCCCGACTCTCCGCCCAGTGACCCCACTAATAATGACCTGACTTAACTCATGTTCCAGGCGGCCCGCTCGCCATTCCTGATGATGTTCATGAACGGCACGTCCGTGGTGATGATCTTCGTGGTCATCTCCAGCTTCCTCCTGTCCTACAACCTGCTCCTCCTCTCCAAGACCAGGGAGCTCCACATGGGCATGCTCAAGTGGTGCGTGGCGAAGAGGATTGCGAGGTGAGTGGGATGCTTCATTGCTACAGAATTAAACCCGCTGTTGGACCCTTCTACGCGCATTTATACAAAAAGATTGGAAGAGGTGAATAGTTGTATTACAATAATCTTACCTAATGCACATCTTCGGAACACCAATCGGTAATGTTAATGACCCTATATTTACAGATTTCTTGACGTTACATGTCGTTGCCGTCATGTTGACGTCATACGTGCCTATAAATCTTTAACGGTGTTAGGCCTCTCGTATGCGAGAGGTCGTCTGGGTAGGTACCACCGCTTTGTCAGTTATTCTGCTGCCGAGCAGTAGTGCGCAAGCATTACTGTGATTTGGTTTGAAGGGCAAAAAGCCAGCGAAATTACTGGACATTATGAGACTTAACAGCTAATTGTCTCAGGGTGAGCGCAGTGCAGCGCCGCGCAGGATATTGCAAAACAAAGATCTGGGTGGTGCTGTTACTGTTATGGGCAAGCGTATTGCTTATCATCAGGTGAACGATATTATTGTTATGTCTAGTATAGTATTATAGCTTAATGTAATGTTGCGTGTCTGTCTTGAATAAATGTATTTTCTGTCTTTCTTTCTTTTGTAACGACCGGCTCGTCTCGCACTCAGTTAAATAAAATAAACCACCACACTGAAGCAGGTGCTCCACAATAAGTACCTAAACAAACAACAAGCATAACAAACAGCGATTACTACAAATAGGTAACCTTTTTCGAAGTGCGTGATTATAATATAACCATACCATAAATTAAACCCATAAAATAAAAACTAAAAACAAAAAACAAAACAACGTTTGTAAAAACGATAAGTCAGTGATAACTGTGTTCCTTCCTACTCGTACCTCGTACGTAATTTATAATAAATTATTTTTCAAAAAAAACTAAACCGACTTCAAAACCACAAATGGCACTCAAAAGTAAAAAATAAATTAATATAATTATCATAAGCGCTACCCACTCATATATTTGAAGTCGGTGCCAGCCAAGTCTAATAGGTAGCAGATAAATACTATGTATATAGTAAGTACTACTTGTAGGTAGTATCTATCTACTACCTTTTAGACTTGGCTGGCACCGACTTCAAATATATGAGTGGGTAGCGCTTATGATAATTATATTAATTTATTTTTTACTTTTGAGTGCCATTTGTGGTTTTGAAGTCGGTTTAGTTTTTTTTGAAAAATAATTTATTTTACCCTTTTTAGTGAAAAACAAGTTTTAATTAAATTAATTCAAAAAGTTTTTAAAGACAAGCTTTTATGATCTAGAAGCCACATCATGACGAAGTTTAAAACGGGCTATCACAATTAAATGCATGTACAAAAAAATTTCATGTCTGTCCTATATCTCTGTTGAGAAGTTCCCTCGCCGGAAGTCAATCCTGGGTGTATCTGCCATGTCATGATGGAATTTAGAACAGGCTATTATGGTTAAATCCATTTACGAAATGTTGTGTCTGTACTATTCACCGTTGAGGAGTTCCCTCACCGGAAGTCAACCCTGGGTGAAGCAGGTGAAGCAGTCGAATACAAACCTCCACCTTTAGAAAGTTGGTTACGAAAAAAACAAGAACCGACTTGAAGATTAAACTTATATTTTTTGTTTTTGCTATTTTTTTCAAAAACTACTGAATGAATTTCGATAAAATTTATATGGGACCACCTTTGAAGTATTACCTACCAATCAAAAAAAGAATCATCGAAATCAATGCATAATTGGCGGAGAAATCGCGTAACAAACACACAAAAAAAAAATAAAAAAAAAAATAAAAAAATAAAACATACCGTCGAATTGTAAACCTCCTCCTTTTTGAAGTCGGTTAAAAATCTAACAAAAGGAATAAAAACATAAAAAGTTTTCCGGGGGCTTATCCCAAGGCAGCGTCCTCGGCCCTTATTTATGTAAAGGGCATTAACTGTTTTGTAAGGATCGAGACGCTCACCTACCTATCTAACTCAAATAATAATTAAGATACCTGTAGGTACAGATAATCATTATTTCCTACATCTACCGCCAGCAATTAAGCCAATTAATAATAGGTAATACAATATTAAAAGTATGTGTACCTAAAAACCGCCATAAGATTAAAATCGGTTATTGCTTAAAATCGTAGCATTGGCCATCATTCATATATGTACATTCAAATATTGTACCTAATTGTAAGTAACTTTTTTCTATTCTGGCCTTTCCTTATTCCGTGGTCAATCGCGTGGGTCCGCTGACCTTTGTGGTTGGGGTTCTTGGTATTTTTTTTGATTATAGCAAGTTCAAGATAAGGTAGGTAAGGCAAGGTTCAAAAAAACAAACGCATGCAGTTGGTTTTTTGATGACGGCGGTATTAATATCTCATATTCTCCTTTTGCAAATGTAGCGGAAGTTTACACTTTTACACATAATTATAGTATTTTTACTCATACTTACTTGCCTTATCAATGCACGTTTACAAACCACAAAAAAAAAATTGTGGTCGGTACATAATTTTTTTATCTCGCGGAGAAAAATACCTGGGTCATTTTGCGAGAAACAAAAAAAACGTCAATGATGAAAAGGTACATTTTGACATGAAATAAAAGTAATAACACTCCCACAATGTATTGCTTTAGTAATTAGAAATCATGAAATATTTTGTTGTTCCAGGATAAGCCCAGTCTCCCTGCTAGTGGTCGGCTACGCGGCGACGTTCTGGCCGCACCTGGCGGGAGGCCCCATGTGGCCGACCCTCGTGGAGCCCGAGAGTAAGGTCTGCCGCGGCAAGTTCTGGTCGCACGCGCTCTACATCAACAACCTGTGGCGCGCCGATGACCACTGTCTGGTGCAGACGTGGTAAGAATATTATTTTTCTTAATTATAAAGCCAGCTCTTCATTCGAGGAGATCTTCATCAGGGTCCACTGATTTAGCCGTCTCTTCATTAGATATACTAATGAAGATCCTGTTTAATCAGTAGACTACGGCCATATACGAGTATATGCACCATGCGAGCCCGTGTGGCTTAGCGCCATGTTTTTACACCGGACGTTATATTGACATGGGTTGGAGCTTGGTTATATCGACATTGGTTGGAGCCGGGCAGCGGTTCCAAATCCAGCGGTGCACCATTGCAGGATCAAAAGTCGCACTTTATTAGCATTTAAGCAGCGCACCATGTGCCGGGTGGATGGTTTCGTGCAGGAAATAAAAGATGAGGTTGTCCAGAAATTGCAGTCTATATTGCTTATTAATATAGAGGCACAATCGTCGTCACTGATTCACAAATAAAATAAGGATTACAATTTATTATTATATTATTAATGCTTAGAGTGCAGAACGAACCGGCAGCCATGACGGACGATCAGAGAGAGAGAGAGGGAAGATCATTTAGACACTGACAACTCTAATCGTTTTAAATAAAGCGTCCATTCATGTTTAAGCCAGCCATTCACGCATTAACTACGTATTTCTCCTTTGAGGCATACAGTACATTTATCACTTCCCCTTATGCCTCATAAGGATTGCAGACAATACACAAAAAAAATAACAATTAACAAACATGGCACTCTACATGTGACTTCTACAAAAATTTATATAAAACTAGTCTCTACAAAGACTTTGTCAGCTCTACAAATTATACATGTGATTCATACAACCAAAAATTAAAGAAACTTACATTAAAGAAAAAAGTACTTTAACTATATCACATAACATTCATTTGTTTCACAAAACAATCATGTTTACAAGAGCTGAGCGGCTTAGTTAATACATCGGCAATCATTTTCTCTGTAGGCATATACTTTACTGAAATTACATTGTCCCTTATTAAGTCTTTCACATAATGATATCTTATGTCTATATGTTTCGTTCTTTTGTGGCAATACTCTTTAGCTTCCAACAATTTTTGTGCACTTTGGTTGTCATTATATATAATACAATCAATTGTCTTAGGTATGAACTCTGATAGTAAATTTTTAACAAAAGAGATATCTTTACATAAATCGGATATTGCAAGATATTCTGATTCAGTACTTGAGAGTGCTACACATTTCTGCTTACGCGACTCCCAATTAATAGTGTCATTTCCTAACTTTATAACAAAACCAGTATAAGATTTTCTGTCTGTGATGTCATTACCCCAATCCGCATCCGCATAAGCAAATAATTTCCAATTTCTACATTTTATAAAACATAAACCATAGTCAATTGTACCTGCTAAATAGCGTAAAATGCGTTTTGCAGCCAACCAATGACTTCTATTAAAGCAGTTGTTAAACTGGCTAAGTTGGCTACAAGCAAAAGATATATCAGGCCTCGTACATACAGCAAGATACATGAGGCTACCTATCAATTGCCTGTATTGGTAAACTTCATCCTGTAAACAATTGTCAACATCATTTGACTTCTCTAACTTAGTGTTTACAGGCATAGGAGTAGACACTGGCTTACAGTTAGTCATACCAAAACGCTCAAGTAATTTAGAAATATATTGTGACTGACTAAGTTTAAGAACACCTTTAGCCTTATCTCGAGTAACATTAATACCTAGACAGCTTTTCAAAGCACCAAGATTTTTAACATTAAACTCTTTTTCTAAATTACATACTAAATCCTTCTTATTATTACTAGAAGGACTATAAAATATATAGAAATCATCTACATACAAAGCAAGTATTACCATATCATTATTGGTGTTTTTTATATACACACAAGGTTCACACCTACTTTGAACAAAACCTTGTTTACATAAGAAATCATGAATCCTACAGTTCCACATTCTACTAGACTGTTTAAGGCCATATAAACTTTTCTTCAATAAACAAACCTTATCACTGTTATCACAAAAACCTAAGGGTTGTTCCATAAATATCACTTCATTTAAGTCACCGTTTAAAAATGCTGTTGCTACATCTACATGTTCAATATCAAGGTCTAATTGATTAGCTAGTGAAAATAATATACGCATAGTTGAATGACGTACCACAGGGGCAAAGGTCTCATTAAAATCAATACCTTCCTTTTGAGAGAAACCCCTGGCAACTAAACGGGCTTTGTATTTTTCAAAATTCCCAGAAGCATCCTGCTTTACTTTAAACACCCATTTGCATTTAATAATATTTTCACTGTTGGGTCTATCTACCAATTCCCATACTTGATTTGCAACTAAAGCTTGATACTCACTCCTCATGGCATCCAGCCACATTTCCTTATTGGGGCTAGCCATAGCCTCTTGATATGTTAGTGGTTCATCATAGTTTAGAGGATTTTCCTGGACTAACATAGAAGATAAATCATAACTTTCAAACCTCTTAGGAGCAACATTACGTGTTGAGCGCACAGGACGACCAGAAGAAGATGTGACATTGATGGGAGTAGTCACAGTACTTCTATCTCCATCTGAAGTCTCGCTCGATGACGTCACTGGCCCATCGCCTGACTCATCAGCAGACAGCTCAGCCTGGCTGGTATCAACCTCGCTCCCAGTGCAATACTCCTCATCTGAAACCACAATACCACTGATATTAGAATCTGACGATAATACATTAGAAACATTGTCAATATTCAAATTATTATTATTACTGTGAATGTCAATATTAAAATTATTATCATTAGAACAAGATTCAATATCATTAGAATTCAATACATAAGGAATAATATTATTATTAAATTTATCATTTGATTTTGCTCTCTCTGCTGCCTGGTTGTAAAATACATTTTCCAAAAATGTCACATTCCTAGATAAAATAACCTTTCTAGGATCAAATGGATCTGCCAATCTGTAACCCTTACATGTATCAGAATATCCCACAAAAATATAACATTTCGCCTTGGCATCCAGCTTTTGGCGCTTTTGTTCAGGAATCAGAGAGTAAGCAGCACAGCCGAATACCCTAAGGTGGCTGAGGTCAACCTTAGACCCAGTCCAAGCTTCCTCGGGAGTACATCCTGTTAAAGCAACTGTGGGACTTCTATTTTTTTAAATATATTGCAGTCATAACTGCTTCACCCCAGAAACGCTTACAGAGATTCGCTTGCTGCAACATAGACCTAGCTTTCTCTAGTAAAGTCCTATTTAATCTCTCTGCAACACCATTTTGAGCAGGTGTGTAAGGAACAGAAGTTTGGTGAATAATTCCATGACTCTTTAAATAATCAGAAAATTCTTTACTACAATATTCACCACCATTGTCAGATCTAAGACATTTTATTTGAAAATCTAATTGCTTTTCGACCAAATTTTTAAAATCAATAAAACATTTAATTACCTGGGACTTACTGCCAGTTAAATATCCAAAAGTTTTTTTGTGAAGTCATCCGTAAACGTGACAAGGTATTTCGCACCTCCCCAGCTTGCTTCTTGCATCGGGCCGCAGACGTCAGTGTGCACCAACTCCAATGGTTTGCTAGCGCGCTTTGCTTGTTTCTTGGGGAAAGGTTCGGCCGATAGCTTCCCCTCAAGACATGCTACGCAATTTTCTAAAGCTTGAGTCTGATCTTGTGTCTGGAATTGAAAACCGTTTGCAAGATTTTTCAACATGCACATACCTGACAAACTCAGATGGCCAAGACGCTTGTGCCACATCTCCAGTTGTGGCTCAGAAGTAGCGACTGCAGCACTCAGTGACTCCTGCCCATCTCGAAGGAGCAAAGAGTGCAACCTACATTGCGAAACACTACTAGACTGACACACAGAACCATTAAACTTGTAAATCCCATTAACACATGAGCCCTGAGCAATACAGTTGCCAGTGATTTTACATTTGTCGAAAATATTACAACCACTACTATCGAATGTAACTGTGAGACCATCTTTAACTAACTGACTGACTGAAATGAGGTTAGTGGATAAGTTAGGAACATAAAGTACATTTTTTAATTGTCTTACCTCTTTCCCTGACTGAATATGAACTTCACCTTGAGAGTCACTAACAAGTTTATCATTATTGGCTACTGCAATACTATGCTGACATTTAGAGTCTTTAATGTTCACCATTAAGTCTTTGCTTTTACACAAATGATTTGACGAGCACGAATCAATGTAGAAATCGCTTGAACTGCTTGCAATAAATGCGGACGCTGTATTTGAATCCGAGTTATCCTTCTTCTTTTTATCGCGTTTGAGTTTAAAGCATTTTGCACGAACATGTCCAGGACGATTGCAATAATGACATATAATCTGTGTCTTCTTCGATAAAAATGCAGTATTTCCATTGCTAGTTCCTTCACTTTTCCTATGCGCTTCTTGAAGGAGACGAGAGCGGACCAGCTCACTATTGAAAGTGCTAGTAATGCAAGCCGTCTCCAGCGCAGAAACTAAGGAGTCATATTCCTCGGGCAATCCACTCAATAATAATTCAGCTACCTCTTCATCTTCAGTCACTTTTCCAATATCCGCCAGCTGTTGAACGAGGGTCATAATACCAGAAATGTATTCATTCATATCGTTGAATGCGCTGTACTGTATACTATGAAGTTGACGCAGCAGCAATACACGCCGCTAAAGGCCCTTATTTTCAAAAACATCCTTCAACTTGCTCCACGCTTCTTTAGAAGTTTTGGCATCGCGAACATATTGGTATAAATTCGACTTGATCGAAAGGCAAATTCGCGCCAACGCCCGTTGATCACGCGCAGCGTCGATTGCCGTCGATCCTTCGACTTGGTCCCACAAACCATCCAAGATAAGCGCCATTCGCACGGCGAATTTCCATGCGCTGTAGTTGGACGGTCCATCCAATTTATCAATTGTTCCAGCACCTCCAATAATCATGGACGACGACGACGTATGTGATGGCGGCGGCTGCGAGACACCAACATCACCGCTTCCATTTTCATTATTCATTGCTGCAATACTTTCCGCACCGAAACGAACATCCACCAATTAATATTGTCTTCGTCCTTCTTGGCTTGGCACTTCTTTCGTTGTCTGGGCCAAATAACCTATTAGCATTTAAGCAGCGCACCATGTGCCGGGTGGATGGTTTCGTGCAGGAAATAAAAGATGAGGTTGTCCAGAAATTGCAGTCTATATTGCTTATTAATATAGAGGCACAATCGTCGTCACTGATTCACAAATAAAATAAGGATTACAATTTATTATTATATTATTAATGCTTAGAGTGCAGAACGAACCGGCAGCCATGACGGACGATCAGAGAGAGAGAGAGGGAAGATCATTTAGACACTGACAACTCTAATCGTTTTAAATAAAGCGTCCATTCATGTTTAAGCCAGCCATTCACGCATTAACTACGTATTTCTCCTTTGAGGCATACAGTACATTTATCACACTTATCTATAATTTGAGCTACTTAAATTGGTCGCATGAGTCACCGCTCTGTCGCTCGCTCCATCTTGCAAATCGCCGAACTCTCCAGGTTCCTGGCCACGGACATGCAGCTGTACGTGGTGTCGTGCGCGCTGACACTGGCGCTGGCGCGGCGGGGGCGGGCGCGGCGGGGGGCGCGCGCGCTTCGCGTGCTAGCGGCGCTGGCGGCGGCTTCCTGCGTGCTCAACGGCGTGCTGGCCTACTGCTTCAACTGGCAGAGCATCATGTACCACGTGTTCCCAGAGTGAGTGCAACCAGAGTTCTGTCCTCTTCTGATTATGAAACATCATCGACATTTCAACGGTGCAGACCAGCCCCTCGATTCTTCCACCCCTTTTCGCTTCACAGGGTCGGCAGCATTTAAACCTCCGGTGCTGCATATGTCCCTAAGTGATGGAGGCCAATTTCCAATAGACTGGCAGTCTGCTTCTTTGCAATTCTTTTACATAAAACCAAATATGATATTTATTCTGAATGTAGTAGAGAAGAGTACGATCAGATTTATGGCTCTAGCTATGTAACCTTAAGCTAGTTTCTTGAAATCAGTGCGTGTGCACAACGACCGTGCTTGATGACATTGGAATATCCGCAACTACAAACTATATGGAAACTGAAGATTTTCCTCATTTTGTTTGCTAAGTGAATTCCGTCCCGTAATGAAGAACTTACTAGAGACTATGGTTTCCCCGATTAACCTCTTACAACGTCTCCGAAGCCAACCAATAGCTTTTTTTCTTGCTGTAATTTCCAGAACGTTGCACACGATGTACAAGGGCGTGCCGTCGTTCTACCAGCTGTACACGGCGCCGTGGGGCTCGCTGCCGGCGAGCCTGCTGGGGCTGCTGCTCGCGCACCTGCACTTCCAGCTGCAGGAGCGAGGGGTCAACGTCGCCAACTACAGGGTACTTTCAATTTATAGTGCATAATGAGCCTTGTTTGTCTATCAAACCCTAGGCATAATGCACCAATCGGTAGAGCTGCTGATAAAATACACTGCTGCAATACAAAATTTTTTTCGCTACTTTACTTCGTTTTCATAGCTTACCGTCATGATCCACATCCAAAGCTATGGGAGGTGTGAGTTGTGCACCATCCGTGATTCAGACCAGTGTCCGAGACCAGCACCCGTTCACAGTGCGACACATGGAAATCAGAGTACAGACTAAATCTTCAACATCATCATCGTCAACCTATATCGGTCCACCGCCGGACATAGGCCTCTCCCAAAGCACGCCACCGAGTTCAATCTTCCTATTTTGACCAACGAAAGAAAATCAAGAGCAGTTCCCTAAAGCTCATTAAATCCGCAGTGGTTCCGGTGTGTGTCCGCGCTGACGCCGCCGCTGCTGGTGTGCTGGGTGGGCGCGGGGCAGTGGCTGCGCGCGGAGTCGCGGCGCGAGCTCACGGCGCTGCTGGCGGCCGCCGAGCGCCCCGTGCTCGGCGCCGGCGCCGCGCTCTGCCTGCTCGCCATGTTCCACGGGGTGCCCGGTGAGTGCCGCGTGGGACGCGTAGTGCTCGCATTGTTTTCGACAGACTCGACAGTGACTTAATATGATTCACGACATCAACAGTACCTTAGACACGTGGCGCAAGCGGCGAGGGCCGCATGCCAACACTAGGCGCAGGTAGCGTGGAACTGCCTACCGCTGCTGAAGTGTCTTCGGATTAACACGACCGTAGACATTTCCTACCTCAAATCATCCCTATAAATCTTGCCAAATTGTACAGGTTCCGCAAAGGATTAGAAGTTGTATCAGAAGCAAAGAATTTAATTTATTTATTAGATGATCTACAGCTTATACATAAATGTGAGTTACAATCTTAAGTTATCATAATATAGGCCAATGACCAATGACCTTCCTACCTAATTATTACAATTATGCATTTATTTTTAATATTTAAAAAAACTTATTCTTCTTCTGTCGTGCGGGTGTCGGAGTTTTTTGACCGCCCGAAGGTCCCCGACATGGCCTTACGAATGTTGATATTTTAACTATTATAGCACACTCCCTAGACTGCACACTATATTATTATGAAGTGAAGATGTATTTATACTATTTATATAAAAGCTGGTGATGTGCGTGGCAGGCTTGCTGAAGGACGTGATGTCGTGGCGCGGCTGGCGCGCGGCGGGGCGCGTGTCGCTGGCGGTGCTGATGCTGCACTGGCTGGTCAACTCCGCCATCGCCGCCGCGCGCCCGCAGCCGGTCGCCACCTCGCTGCTCGACGTGGTAAGGATTCATTTTATTCATCATCATCAGCCTGTATTCGTCCACTGCTGGATATAGGCCTCTCCCAATTCCAAAAAGAACGCCACTGAGCCCGGTCTTCGGCTCTTCTCATCCAGTTTCTTCCGGCCGCCTTTCGTAGGTCGTCGCTCCACCTGGCCGGTGGGCGTCCTACACTATTTTATTCATCTCCCTCGTCCTTTCACGGCTCTTTAGAGGCCATTTTGTCACAGCCATATGTGCTGTCCCTCCTCAGATCTCGTATTCATCCGTGTGTTTGTCGCGGGCCTTTTGGTGATCAAATTAGGTGCATGCATGAGCAACTGAGTACATTCATGAGCAACTGGGTACGTTTTTATCTACATATTTAGGTATCACAGATTACTACTTCACTAAGTACCTCGTTCTCGTATAACCTAAACTACTGCGGCACCTACTGCGAGCACTCAGCCACGCCACCCCGGCCGCGGCCCGCAGGTGGTGGACACGAGCGGCACGGCGCTGCTGAGCTACCTGCTGGCGGTGCCGCTGACGCTGGCGGTGGAGCTGCCCGTCGCCAGGGCCACTGACCTGCTGTTCGGCTTCTCCAGCGCGGAGAGCACCGCGCCGGCGCCGGCGGACGACAACAGGAAGAAACGTTAACATG
Organism: Petrophora chlorosata; assembly: GCA_951640565.1. Lineage (NCBI taxonomy): Eukaryota > Metazoa > Arthropoda > Insecta > Lepidoptera > Geometridae > Petrophora > Petrophora chlorosata. The sequence continues at coordinate 14,728,880 of OX621209.1, forward strand.
TTACCGGGTACTTACTAGTTACTATAAGTCTGATTTTTATAATTGTGTCATTTTGTGTGATGTTGAAGTAAAATTATTAGGTAATAGTAATAAGGTAAATTCCTTTTAATGAATTTGAATATATTTTATAATTATTATCTACAATTTTATATTATGACACTAAAACTAAAAACCTTAAAAAATATAATACTAAAATATATTATTAAAAGAAGTCCCTTTAGGCAAGGTTCCGAAGATACTGGCAGCGTTCCCCCTTTGGATAGCTAGACTAATTCTTTGTCCGAGGTAGCTGCCAGCTCTTCGGTCTCCTGTAATGTCGACTAACCTTTTTGCTATTTCTTTAAAAAGCTTTATAGCGCTAGGACCCCACGGACCAAGGGTCTCGACACCGAATGGGACAAAATCATATTCGGAGCCTAGACCCCTGTATTTGTATGCCTTCGCTTTTTCAGCCGCTTCACAAGCCGCACCAGCTTTGTTGTTGGTTCCATGTAGATGGGAAGGGGCCAGCGTGTCTGAACAGGTTGCATCCCATACCAGCACCCGGCCCATCTTCCATGGAATCAAACTCATGCCGTCCGGTCTCTTGCCATCGTCTCTTGCAATACCAGTCGGCTCAAGTAGACTTGGCACGTTGACGGTGGCAAGGGACCGGCGTATGATATCGTTAAGTGCGGCATGTCTCGAGAAGCGGCCTGCACTTTTTTGGCATGACAGTCCGTGATGTCCTAGTTTGTCGACATCACTGCCACAGGGACATTTATGAGGAGCGCAGACCGGAACCCCAAGCCGTAGACAGGTTGCGATTCGGAGCGTGTCAGGCTCAAGAAATGTTCCTGTATTTGACGAAGGGTACGCGTGAAGCCAGTAGCCGGCCTCATGCGTACCCACAGCCAAAAGCCTAGCACGCGCCGAACCTGTACTACAGCTCAAAATATTGTTATAAGTAAATTTGCAGATTATGTCGTCCCAGCTCCTCTGTAATTTTGGAAAAACTGGAAAATTTTGACCTGGGCATGCAATTAAGAAAGCGTTTCTAGCTTCATCCAAGCCAGCAATCTCAAAGTTTGAAGGGGATGCCCTTAAAATTTTACTTATGAGATTTGCTGAACTATGGACAGAAGATAGGAAGGCTGGTAAAGCGACACTGGAAATTTTGCGAGTCCCTAAACCACCATAACGGATGGGTAGGGAAGCTTGGGTCCAAGATTGCTCGTTCAGCTGCATATTAAGAATCGATTCTAAACTAATTTTGATTAAGTCGTCTACTTGTGTCAAAAGATCTGGGTGATTCCAAAAGGAGCAGCAACGGAGCACATACGTAAATTTTGGGACGAAAAGACAGAATTTTAAGATGCAAAGTGCATAATGTGGACTAATTTCATGGAGACGGTCAGCAGAATTTTGGAATTTAGTAATTGAATTATTAATATATTCAAAAATAGATTCATCAAAAATTGGGGAACCTAAAAGGTAAAGGGAATTACTGTTAACTATTTTAATATTTGGAGCCAAAATATTAAATTTTTCTTTTACGTCATTTAAGTTTAAGTCGCAGTTATTTATGAAAAGTTCGCATTTGCTAAAATTAAGCTCCAAACCAATGCCTTCAAATTTATTTTTGATTATAAAAAGGTCCGAAAAAACAGTATTCACATCACCTCCTAGGGTCCCGTCGTCCAAATACCAAACGTTGAATTTAGAATTTAAATTTTTGATTATCGGATTTATAGCCAAACTAAAAATTGCAGGCCCAAGGGGATCACCCTGTTGACAACCTACTTCCGAGGACAGTTCATTAGAACGATATAACAATTTTGTTGGGTCAGCGTAACTGAGAAGAAGATAATTGTATATTTCCGGTATATGTTGTTTTATTTCCGTCAGCAGGGTATCCCTATTTACCGAATTGAATGCATTTTTGACATCAATTTTGAGCAACACGTCAGGCTGTCCGTAAGTTAGGAAAGAGCGTAGGGCATGGACGGCTGCCTCACACCCTCCTTTTACACCGATGCCTAACTGTACGGGTTAATTCCTTTTAATTATTTTAATACTAGTTAATATTAGGGCAAGAAACTGAGGGGCATATTTTTTAGAACTTTTGTTACAATACTTTATGTTTGTTTTTGACAATATTATTTTTCTTATGTGCCAGTTGGCTACTTGGCAGAAGCGGAATGTTCCATGCATCTTTGTCTTCTATATAATTACCAACTGTATAGTATGCTTTTTTCATTAGAATATTTTTCACACTTTTGAATCTACTTTCTGTGATGTGTCATTAGCCGCAAGTTGGTATCACCCCAATCGGAGACAGCCTTCAGGGTTCATGCGCTCAACCATAGCCTCCCGCATCCTCGAGAATCTGGATCTAGGCACCGCTGGCTCGCGCATTACATCTGCAGCTCACTACAATATTGATGTCTTCAGCGTACCAAAAGAAAACGGGTTTTCACAGATCGTTATGTGCAACAAAAGTGTTGCAGTGAGTACCGACCCCTGAGCAACCCTGACGATAACAATAGGCTATAATAATAAATGATAATTGTGTAGATAAATGTAATACCTACTAAATTAATTATTATGTATAATAGTTGAAATCTTAGATTGGACGTGACATAGGTATTCTTATATTTTATTACAAAAAAGGAGGAGTTTCTCTATTCGATTATATATATTTTTTTATGTTTGTTACCTCAGAACTCCATCATTTATGAACCGATTTGGAAAATTGTTTGCGTTGGGTTCAGTATAGCTACGAAGTGGTCCCATATAAATTTCATCGATATTTGACCTTGGACTTCGAAGATACATTGAAGTCGGTTTTTTTTTTGATAAAATGTATACATGTAAACATGTATAAATGCCTCAGCTGTGATTATCTCAATAAATTTTAGGATACATTAATTTCAGTTATTTCGCTATTCCTATAAATATAGATATAAGCGAAAGTACGTAGGCATATACTTTCAGTAAAATGATGAACTTTAGATTCTGTAGAAACGTTGTGCACACGTAGGTACGTGTATTCATAAATAGTGTATTATCTTCTAAGCGATAAGACCGCTCATTCTCGTAATTTACTACTAAAGGTAGGGGTTATGTCCATAAAAAGTTTATGTTAATCTGCCTCTATTGCCATATTAGATGTTTTCATTTTAAGAAGTGCTCTTTATGAGAAGTGTACGTTGTCAGAAGTGCATCATTGCGTAATGCACATTATGCGTAAAGTGCAAATTCTGTGCATAACCCTTAGAGTCTAACAAATTTAAATGAAGTACTTGTCTTTCCGCCAAATGGCTTGCCCAGCGTACATTGGCACGCCCCACCCAAAACAATATACCTATCTGCTAAGCTTCTACTGTCATTTACATTTTGGCTACTTACGTTCATTAAATACATATGTGTACGTTATAGCACAGAATACTAAGGGACAGAAGCATCATTCCGCTAAGAAATTTAAAGAGCGCCTCTCTTTCTATCGCGCCGCTCTTATCTCTTCTGACGCGGCACGTGTAACGACGCGCGACCCGCCGTCGGTGTCCGGCTATGTACTTGTAGCTTCGTACCTACAGTGCGGAGTGCGCTAGGCCTGGTTGTAGGTACACCATGTACATTCGTGTCGATTGAATGTTGTATATTACTGACTTGTAATAAATAATTATGAATAAATATATGTATGTCTATTACACAATCAATGACTGGGCATTCCCTTCACTTCACTAAGCACTGACTTACTGATGATGAAGGTGCTAATAGGAAGATATAAACACATCCATATAATGTTATATTTTTGTATGTATGTTAGTTTTAAGGTAGGTATATATTCTATGGGCCTCTGTTAATTTTGCTTTGTTGTAAGGTGGGTGGACCATGGAAGGCCACGCTCCTTTGAAGGCCAACTATCAAAAAGTCGTAGTTATTGACATGTAAACACATATTCCTTCGGCTATACACTAAGATCCATCAAACTCAAGGCCACAGATGCGGCGGCGAGTCGCTCGCGCCGCTATTGTGGCAGTGCGATCTCACGCTTCGTAGACTTCGGTCGTCGACGTTACAATTGTTATTCGCGCGCACAGCAAAACGTAAGTTTTTAGTTAGATAACCTATTATTATTTCATATTTTTTTACTGTGAATTGTCGTATAAGGATATGTTTATGGTACTAAAGAAAAAAAAAATAGTTTTGCCTCGATTTAAGTTGAAATATTGGTAGTGTTCCCAGGAAAGCCGATGGTTCCTTATAAGGCCAATCAAAAATTTGACAGTTGGCCTTGCTAGGGTACATGGGCCTTACAAAGAACATGTACAAACCATGAACATATGAACAGTTACTTTTTAGTTATAAATACGTACCGTTACAGTTAAAACAATGTTTTATATTTATAATATTTTTATTTATAAGGGTTATTAAACTTTTTAGCTCATATTGAATAGACATTTTTTTAAAATTATTTTATTATCAGTATATATTTAAATTTCTTTTATGGAAAGGTTATGTCTGAAAATAAACTAATTTACATGAAAAGCAACGAATATAAAAAATATTTACATGTTAAAAACGGTAAAGTATGTGATAAAGTAAGTATGTGATAAGTTATATATAAGATAGTCATAAGATAATCTGTCTATAATCATATTTTAAGCAAAAAAACTTTATAACAATAAGCCGGTAATTGAATAGATGATTAAATTTTATGCGTATAATTTCAGATTTCAAGAATGTCGGAGTCAAAACCCAGGAAAAGAGGTAGTACATGGGATGAAGACAGTTTAAGACGTGCCATGGAAGCAGTACAAAATAATCAACTTAATACAAATGCTGCAGCGTTGAAGTTCAATATTCCAAGACGCACCCTTAGAAACCATTTAGTAAGCGGTAACAGTACTAAAATAATTGGGAAGACAACTATTCTTACAAAACAATTAGAAGAAGATTTATCGCAGCGAATCAAACGTTTTGCAAAACTGGGTGTACCACTTACGCCTAAATTTATCAGGAAACAAGCCTTTTTATTTTGTGAGAGGTTTAAAATCAAGCACTCGTTCAATATGTCAACAAGAATGGCTGGACGCAAATGGCTCAAAATGTTTTTGGCTCGAAACCCATCAATATCAAAAAGAAAACCCCAGCTAATGAATCCAGCTAGAGCTCAAAAAATGAATAAGCCCATTGTGAAAAACCATTTTGAAGAAGTGAAGAAACTCTATGAAGAGCTAGACATTATTGCACATCCAGAACGCTTGTATAACATGGATGAAAAAGGGTGTCGCATTACGGTCCACAAACAAACTGTAGTTTTGGCTGAAAAAGGGAATACAAGAGTACATCTTGTTGCTCCGGAACACGCCGAGAACGTTACAATAGCGATGTGCGTAAATGCGGTGGGTATTGCTATACCGCCTATGATTATTTTTAAGGGGATTAGGCACAGATCAGAATTAGCATCAAATTTGCCACCTGGAACAAAGGTAAGCATGGCACCCAAAGGCAGCATGACCAGTAGCTTATTCGTAGAGTTCATACAACATTTAGCACAACATAAAGTACCCGGTAAATGTCTGCTTATCTTTGATGGCGCAAAGTGTCATTTATCATATGAGTCTGTGGAAGAAGCAGATAAAAATAATATAGTACTATACTGCTTACCTTCGAACACCACGCACGAACTCCAACCTCTAGATAAATCAGTGAATCGGTCCTTCGAACATCACTGGGATGAAGAAGTTTTGAACTACCTGTGCAATTCTCAAGAGAGAACTTTAAACAAAGCTGCGTTTAACAAAATTTTCTCCCGAACATGGCCAAAGTGTATGACTCAAACCAATATAACGAATGGATTCAAAGCCACTGGTTTATACCCCCTTGATCCTGATGTAATACCCGAAGATGCTTATGCTCCTTCAATTGTAACTGAAAGACCTTTATCGGAAACGTTACAACACCAGATCGACCAACCACTTATATCTGTTCAAGTCTCGCCCCCTGTGTCTGAATTTAAAAAAGTGTCAGAATTGTCGTCTCAGTCTCTAATAGATGAAAGGAGGTCAGCTCATGTTTCTAACGTTTCTTCAATTTTTCCATCAACTTCCAAAGAGAAGATAGTATCGACATCGCCAAAATTTTCAGCTGCAACAGCAAAAAGAAAACCCGTTCTTGTTTCTTACAGTTCTTCAACTGATGCTTCAGACTTAGAAGTAGATATTACGGTCAATGATCAGTGCCGCCCCATGCTGCTAAGTTCAGTACATCGTTTCAACGTCGCAGATTCGAAACATGACCCTCAACCATCTCTGTACGATTATCCTCTTCCGAGTACGTCCGGCCTACAAGAAAATATCGTCTGTTCTAGCTCTGAATCTGATCTTGATTTGAATCTTAGTGAATCATTTATCAAAGATAACTACATGACTAAACTTCAAGTCTCGGATTTATACACTTCTTCTTCGTCATTTGATGATGACCTAGAGCAGAACAAAGAAATCACTCCGAAAAAACGATTAATACAAAACAAAAGCTCAATTAAAACAAAAGCTCAACTAAAGAGTCATGAGACTAGATCTTCGGATGATGACGAGCCGTTAATTAATCTAATAGAGGATAAAGAAAAATCGTTTCATGCTTTTTTGCCTACTCCAAACTACGCTACAATAAAGTCTTCACGTCCACGGCAAAAAGCTATTAATTATAAGGGACAAAGAATAGTTAAAGATTTATTCAAGACTGAAGAAAAAAAGAATGAGATGAAGCAAGCGACGAGTAAGAAAAAAGGAAAGTCTACAATTAAACGAGACCAAAAAAAGAAAACCAAAAATAAAAATGATTACGTAAAACGGCTAAAAAGAACAGTACAACAAGAAAACAGTAAAAGATCGAAAATAGAGATGAAGAAAAGTGCAGAAGGTGAAGAAAAGGAATGGTACTGTCACGCATGTGGCGAGAATAGAATGGAAGACATGAGACAATGTACCGAATGTCAAAAGTGGTATCACGAGGAGTGTATGGGTCTCACTAAAAAAGATCTCAAATTTATATGCTCAGATTGTGATTAAAATATCCAAAATTATTATCCTTTTTAGTTTCTTAGTTTGTTTCCGAAGTTAATTTTTATTTTGTTACAATTATTTTCGTTTTTTAATCTTAAGAATCGTTGATTTTAAACATTCCTGACTTCAAGACTGACTATGTACCATAATAAGTTTGTAATAAGTACAGTACTTAGTCTGTAGTGTCTATTATTTTATTATAATTAATATAAGAAAGTCATTGATAATTTTTAGTTTGGCCTTCTTAGGAACATTTTGGCCTTACAAAGAACGGACCCATAAGAAGGCCATTTGAAGTAAAAAAAAAAGTTTTTAATTTCATTATAATACGCGTTGACAAGTTATTTGATGTCAATATAATACTCATTACTACTGTTTTTAAATAATTTCCATTAATATATTCTTAGTTATACGATGGTGTTCAAGTAATGTTCGTTGAGTTTTTTATAAATGATAAAAATATATTGAGCATTTAATGTTTTGCTTAAATGAAAGAGCTTATTATGTAGTTTTAGTAAAAGCGAATATATTAATTGTTACAACTCTATTTTTAAGTTGAACGACTGATGTATAATATTGGCCTTGTTTGGAGCCGTGTTCCTTGTAAGGCCATTTGGAAGAGCTTAACAAAACTTAAGTTTAATGAATACTGATTAAAGCTAGGTTAAAAAAAAGTGATTTATATGATACACAGTAAAACAAACTATTATTTGATAATTTGTTTTTTTCATTTATCCAGTTAATAAACGAATAAAAAGCGTTTACTCGTTAGAGTGGCCTTCCATGGTCCACCCACCTTACTTTAATATTGCCCGAAATAAAGAGTTTAATAATGAGAATTATAATAATAATATGTGCAATAATGGGGCTCATTGATTTCTGTGCCCTACTTAGCCAAGTGTTTCGACAATGGTATTGTTCTTGAATTCGGGTGTGAGTATAGTTAATGGTTTAATTTTAAGTTAATTGTGCAATAATATAAGTAAGCGTGAGCAAGTATTCATGGAAACTTCATTTAAGTTATGAACTGTGATTATTCAAATAAACATTAGTTATAAAAGTCTTCTTGTTTGTTTCACATGAGCCATAAATATTAATAATAATCCTTTATTTAAGGTTACGGCCCATCCAACAACTTAAATAGGCATGTATTATGAAATAATTTAAAATATATATTAAAATTTACATAACAATCCACTCTATCCTAATGTTATAAATGCGAATTTAGCGAGGATGGATGGATGGATGTTTGTTTTTTATAACGCAAGAAGTAGGTACCTATTATCATAATCCAAGCTCAATTATTTAATAGTCGATGTATTTAGCCGTGCGCAGTGCATCAAATAGTGCATTCAAATGTATTAAACAAAAAATGGCAAATTGGGTTCGAAAGTAAGTTTATAAGGAAAATGAATTTCATCGTCCGTAACTTGAAGGATTGCACGAATTAATTACTTCGTTTTTTACTGATATATAAAGACTTGAATATTCAGATATGTTTACCTTAAATAAATAAACCGACAAGTTCGAGTTCAATTTAAAATAAACACTAAAGTACCATATGGCTTAACAGATTTTGATGACTATGCATTTATAAAATTAAAAATCAAAATCAAAATCTCTTTAATCATTTTGGCATCACAGACGCATTTATGAACGTCAAATTATTACATTGACTCTACCACCGTATCGGAAAAAGAACCACTACTCAGAAGATACGGCAAGAAACTGAGGGGCATTTTTTTTAGAGGTTTTGTTACAATTTTTTGGGGTTTTACAATGTTATGTTTCTTATGTACCAGTTGGTTAACATTAGTATATATGCATCTACGAATGACCTCGTCGATGTATATGGTGGCAGGGAGTTTTTGTACAGTGCATGTATATATTATGTCTGTCATTATGGTTCCAGATACATTGCAGTCGGTAGATCCTGTTCTACTGATCTGAAGGGATCGAACTCCAAAAACATTTACAAAAAAATTGCAGTTCTGTTGTTCATTAAATTAGTTACATTTTACCTTTATGTAAACGAGTTTTTTACCTGCTCTAGATGCATCTACTTCGGTTAATGAGTGACCTACACCACGGACGCTACTGGTACTGCATCAAACGTTCTTAAAGTTTAGTTTACGTTGCACTTACTTGCAGATATATTTCTGGTTATATGTAGTGTGTTCGAGGTGGTTTAAGTAATAGTTGGTAATTCTACATGTTAAAATCTTTATCATATAAAAAACTTATCGCGCATCGGCAGCTTCGCAGACAAAATAAATTTAATTTTCGTCTCTGCGCTAAACAGACATTCAAAACAACTTCCACAGTAATAATCTTCTTCAATCTAAGCCAGGCTGTTACCTTACCATGCTGGACGACGTGTTCCGAGTCTTAGTGGTGGTAGTGGCTGGAGCAGTCGCTGTCCGTGGAGTTACTACAGATGTTACAGGTAAGTTATGAAATAAGACCCCGTTCAGTGACAGTGACATTGGTGTGTAGACTGTGTAAACGAAAATGATATACTTATTATACACGGTGAAATTGAATTCGATATTTTAGCGAAAAGTATGTACTCAGTCCAGGCTTTAGAATAAATACGTAGCGAAAAATTAAATAAAAAAAATTGAAAAAAAATAAACGTAAAATAACTGACAATTATCTGAAATGTCGATTTCACTAAACACGTTACGCGGGGACGACAGACGCGCCGCGCGCCGTCTGAGCGTAGGTACCTACCTAATGCCACGCGGTCAGCTGATACCTACAAAACAAACGCCCGCTCCGCTTCAAGGTCCAAGCGGGGGTAGCCGACTGACGGCACCGCGCGGCTATCTTTTATCTTTATTAGTAGGTAAGAAATTAAACAATGACTCCAATTTTCCCTTCATACTTTTTATCGGGCTTAGGACCGTCAGAATTACTTACAATTGGGCCAGTAACAAATACAAAGAACTAAAAATAGGTACTGTGCTCAGAGTAGGTAGATAAGTAGGTACCTACATTGATTTGAAACAATAAAAAAGTAGAGGCACGGCAAGTAAGTAGTTCAGGCGTATTTAAAAAAATGGAATCAGTACTATTTACAGTGATTTAAATCATACACTTACCTATTATTTTAACTACCTACTATCTGTATTGAAGCAACTGTTCAAAATGTTGTCCGTTCACTTCAATACAAAGTCTCGCACGTTTTTGCAAATTCTCTTTAAGAGAACGAAGGGTGTCTGTGTTTCTTTTCACTTTGTTAAAAGCACTCGCGTAAACGTTGACTCGTCAGTCCACAAAATGTTTACGTTTTGATTATTATTGAGCCACTGGCAAAAGGCAATGCGAGATTGCGGATCAGTCTCATGTAGCGCTTGCGTTCGACGAAAATGGAATGGATGCATTCCGATTTCGTCACAAGTCGCGTAAAAGCGCACCATATCCAACCACTCGACGTTTGAAAAATTATAATGACGACGCGACGTCATTTTTGCGTTCACGCGCGGAAACGGGAAAGACAAGCGAGTATTGTAAATCCCTTGACAGAGTTTGGCCGACTGACCTACTAATTATTTTTCGCATGAGACATGAGGCGAGCGGGGTAGCGCGCGCGGGCGCATCAGAGGTGCATAAAAGAAAGGGGCGGTTCCAACGCGCGTAGTTCTCGTATTTTATTGGTTGATAGTTATTGTTACTCCGCGCGGTTACTTGTACTATTAATTATTCTGTAACGCGGTTGCACTAGTCGGATTTTGGACAGAAGGTATTTATCATGTCGCAGGGCATATGTCACGAATTGGAATAATGTTGTTTATTATAACTACTAGTTTTATGTTGTAAAATATTTTTTTTATATTTATTGAATGGTGTATAAACATTCTATAGCATGGACTGAGTACATACTTTTCGCAAAAATATCGAATTCAATTTCACCGTGTATATGATAAAAAATGAGACAAAGAACACATTGGACAAACAAAACCCAATTGAACAATCCGCAGATGAGGAGTACGCTTTGTTTCCCCGACTATTCCACCTGGACGACTACGACACCTGCATGCTGAAGGAAGACGCGCTTTTCTGCCTGGGAGAGTTCCAGATCCAGGACGATGAGACTAATCCTGCTCTTAGATTGATGAAGGTAAGCCTAAGTTACGTTTAATAGTTTAAGATTAGTTACCTTCAGAATGACAGGTACTATCTTGGTAAGCGTGTTTGATCGTCGACCGCATCGTCGCTTACCATCAGGTGACATAGTAGTCAAACGCAAGCCAATTAGCAATTATAAAAATGACAAAAAAACCACAACTACCTTTTGGAGATTGTAAAATAAAAGTATTAGAAATATCCGAAATTTGATTCAACTTATTTTTCAGACATACTCCGAAGACTTCCACAACTTTAACCGCACACGTCTCCATCGAGGATACTGTGTCAGCGAGCGCTGCCCTCCACCACAGAAAAGGGCTAATTCCTTCGTTCAATGCACTGAAACAAACCAACAAGACCAGCAGTTCAACAACTCTACTTCACACTCCCCAGAACACAACCAATACCAAACGAATGAATCCATAAACTTATCAAGTTTAAAACATTGTAACTCCCATGATAAAAGTCACCTGCATTCAAGGCTTACCAATTCACTTCGCTTCGAAAGCTGCGTCTCAAAGTACGCCCGAAAGCTAAATCTGAATGTCCACCTCAGCTCCCTTCAATATTGCCATACGAAGGAAGACGTGAGAAGAGAGAGGAAGGTGGAGACTCACCAGCGCGCGTTCCTGTGGCTCGTGGGGCTGGTGTTGCTGGTCAATGTAGTGGGGACGGTGAGCGATGTGACAAGGGGTGAGGAGAGTAAGTGATTTTTTTTATTGATCTTGTACCTACTTTTTTTTTTTATTTATTTAAGTACAACTCAGACATTGGTCCATTTTGTTAGTAGCACTTATCCTATGTTAGTAAACAAAAAATACAAAGAATAAAAATAAAACATAAAAACACACTGCGACATTACTGAGACACTTACATTGACAACGGCTTGTGAGCCGCCGTCCAGTGTCTCAGAAAGTGCGCATCCACACACTCGGCAAAGATGTTCAGGAAACTGTTGGTACTGCCCCACACGCGGCGCATCAGGGAAGCGCTTCTTTTACGCATAATGGCGTAGAAGTCGTCTGTGCGTTCTTCAGCGAACATCCCTGATGCACTGCAAAGTCGTGGCAGCCCCAACAGCATCCTAAACCCATTATTATATTGGACGCGCAAGGCATTGTAGGATTTTTGTGTGTACTTGGCCCATAGGCTGCAGGTGTAAAATGATTGGCAAAATGCTTTAAAAAGCGTTACTTTAACCGGCCGAGTACAACGCGCAAACCTACGGTCAAGAATATTACACCTCACTGACAATGCCCTGCGCTCCCTATCTATGTTCTTGTCGTCAGACATATCCTCGGTAACCCAGTGGCCCAGGTACTTGAATTGCTTTACCCAGGTAAGTGGAGTTCCTCCCAACAAGACTGGAAGTTGAGGGTAAGTCTTATTGCCCGCCTTGAACAACATTACCTCACTTTTTTTAGCATTGTACCTGAGCCCATGAGTCACAGCTCAGGACTCACAAAGGTTAAGCAGTCGCCTGAGAGGATCGATTGTTGGGCTCAGCAAAACCATGTCATCAGCATAGCTAATATTATTGACACAGTTGCCATTTAACGAGCATCCGACATTGGTTTTGCTAAGCTCAGAGATCAGCTGATTTATGTACAGGTTGAATAGCTTGGGAGACGTAATTCACCCCGCAATTCAACCTGTACACATCCGAACACGAGCCGTTTATAATTCCCAACACAGTGCTTACTATTGTTCGACATTTCTTTGTCAGAGCCTCATCAGATAGTTATTTTTTAAAATTCTCAGAGAGTACGCTGCTAACCGCATGGTCTATAAGACGAAATTGGCAGCACTTGGTGGGTAATTTTCCTAAAGGTGACCCCAGACTCGCCACGCTGCTGCCGACGGAAGGGTGCAGGTAGGTACTGGTTTGTTATTTTGGGCTCAAACGTTGATAACGCTCAACCACTACATATTAATATAATCAGCCAGTAACTACAAATGGAGGTCAAGCAACATCCAGACTCAAATTAAAATCTCTTTTTCTGTTTTGGTATCACAGACGCACTTATGAATGTCAAATTATCTAGTGATGGTGTAGAGTCATGGTTGACTCTACCACCGCTTCGGATAAAGAACCACTACTCAGAAGTTACGGCAAGAAACTGAGGCATTTTTTTAGAGAGTATAGACCAGAGGTTCCCAAACTTTTTCTTCTCGTGGACCACTTTTAAAGTTTTACTATTTTGGGTAGACCCCTTGCTGCTTTTCTACTGTATTCCCAAAACTCCTAAAAATTATCACCCTAAATTGGGGGTGTTAAGAAGAAAAAGAAGTAGCACATTTTCTTGTGTCCTATTCATTAAAATAATACAAATATAAATAAATAATTGTGGTTATACAAAATTTTAAACATTTATTATGACAAACAATTGACAAAAAATCAACAATGAACTCTGAAATCTAAATCAACAATAAAAAATAGTCATACTTTTATGTTCAATATCCCGGAACCAAATGAGTAACATTTTGTTTTGGCATTCGTATTTATACTATTGTAGATTGCAAGCACAGCGCAAGTCGCATTTCATCCCTTTGCAGGTCTAAACAAGCATCCCGGACGAGCGCGCGCACGGGCGGCACTTTGCAAGTCTCGACATGTGGTGTACCTACACTTGTACTATTATCTATTGTTCTATTTAATTCTGTGTTTGAACTGAGTCTCGAATATTTTTGAGTACCTACCTAGTGAATGAAGCCACCTGCCTACGTTGATAGGTAAATCCAAGCCAACATTTTTGATCTTTATTATGAAAACCAGAATTTTTTTGTGGACCCCCACTTACAACTTGTGAAGCCCTGTTTTCTTTTCACGTCTACGTGGACCCCCGTGTGGCCTATGGACCCCTGGGGGTCCACCTGGACCACTTTGGGAACCTATGGTATAGACCATAATCCACCACGCTGGGCCAGAATGGCCCAAAACATTTATGTATGGCAAAAATTACGTCAGCCCCCAAAATTAATCCCTGCGGTACCCCCATTCTGACTGAGAATCCGAAAGATTTGACGCCATTTACCCCAACTTTTTGCTGTCTATCGGTTAAAGACTGTACAAGATTCAGAGCAGTTCCACGAACAAATACTTTCATACGTAAATTCTGTAATTAGAATAGAAATAGACTTATTAGGGCAAAAAAAAACAGAAACATGAATAAATACACTAAATTACAATTACTATAAAGCTAATTTTTACGCTAAACTATAAAATGATTTAAATTAATAAATTAGCTTTTGCCACAATTCGGCCTCCACTCAGCAAAATGCTGGTTGTAGCAACCAGCACTAATCTTCCGTAGAAGCCGCCAGGGGGACATCACGGACACACATTTTACAAAATTGGCAACACTAGTTACACACACAATATAATATAATTTAATAAATAAAGAGACTAACTAAAAAGACGGAGAAGACCAAAAAAGAGAATAAAATTAATAAATTAGATTATGCTTGTGTCGTGTCGTAAAGTTTCCTGGCTGCTTTGGTGGTTACCAAGATATTTTTTCAATTTAAACTGTTAACATAATGCAGGAATATATATATAGCTTGATTTTTTTCAGGTTTCTGCTGCTTCTGTTGGTGATCTTTGTGCACTCTGGCTGTATTCATGTTCAACTGTATCTAGGGAACCCAAGGCTAGTGGAAAAAGTGAGACATTCATTTTGTCATAAAATAAATCAATCATGTATTTATCATTTGGAATTGTGCTCAGCTCCTACAAAATAGTACCTAATGGCAAAATATTCAGCTTGTTATTACATGCAGTGAAATTATTGTTGTTTCATTCCAGTATTCTCACCGCCCTATCATGAAGTTACTCAACAATGGACACTCGGTCATCCAGATTTTCTTTCTCTTGTCGTCCTTTCTGCTGGCCCAAAGCGTCATTCAAGGGTCGAGGGTGCCCAGCTTCTGGATCCTGCCCAAGCTCTTGGCGAAGAGGGTTCTAAGGTTTTCTAAGTTATTAGTCTCAATATATACAGCGGCGAAATAATATTCAGACGTCGCGTCGGCGACTTCCTGATTTTAATGTTGATCATAATATTACGTCTTTATAACAATGACGTTTTACTTTTTCTTAAAATAATGACGTTTATTAGTCTTTATCATTGTTATAGTCTAATTAGTCTTAAAAGGAATGATCGGTGAGAATGAAAAATTCTGCATTTATTAATTATTATTACAGAATAGCCCCAATATACCTGCTCGTCATAGGCTACGCGGTGACGTGGTGGCCCGTGTCTGGTGACGGACCTCTGTGGGGTCCCCTCGTGGAGGCCGAGAGCGCCGCCTGCCGGAACAAGTTTTGGGCTCTCGCCTTCTTTCTCGACAACTTCGCGAGGGACGGTGAGACCTGTTTGGTACAGACATGGTAAGCTTCATTGTATCTAACTTTAAAGTTATGATACGGGGAGCAGTAGGGGATTGTTCGTAAACCCTCAGAACTACAAAGTTCATTATAAAGGTGAGGGGACCATTCAGTTGTTTTCAGAGAATGAATCTGCCAGACGAAATTAACCACAAGTTAAAAAGTCCTTTGCGAGTGAGACGACCAAAATAGAGATATTTGCAATGAAAAATATACAGAATAGAGAAAAAAGGCCACGATCAGTCGCTGCTTTGTCTTCTTTGCCACTGCAAGGAATACTAACAATTACTTACGTGGAATATGGCAGTAAAATGGCAGTGCGTACAGCCCCAGGGACATTCATGGCAATATATTGTTCAGGTACCTCCAAGTAGAGATGCAGCTGTACATATTTGCGCTGCTCCTCACCATAGTCTTGTCGCGGGTGCGGCGGTGGGCGCTGTGGCTCCTCGGAGCCATGTTCATCGCTTCGTGCGTCGCCAACGGGGCGCTGGCGTACGTTAGGGGGTGGACGCCGCTGATGATGGTCGCAGGGCCTGAGTAAGTTTGATTCGAAGAAATCTTTATCTCCAGGAGGCTTACAAACTCTAGCACGTACGTTTTTCTCGGTGTCTCGTCAAGAGTAGATTGGAAACTTCAATTTAAATAGGGATACCGGGGAAAGGGCGAAGCTGTAGGCTGCATGGAGAGAGAAAGACATATAATTACTATTATTAAACTTTATTTCAGGCAACCTTAGTTAAGTAACAGATGTTACTTACTTATTTTATGGCCCATATAAATATATAATTATAAAAAATATATTATATTATTATTATTATTCTTTATGTTTGCAATAAAGCGTTCATCTATCCATTTATATTATAAAATTCCTGGATATATGTTCCTGGCACTTAAAGTAAACATAACTATGTTAACTCTATGTCGTGGCATAATTACTGGGTATGCCCTGATTAGGTATTACCTAGTCCTTATTCACTTTTAATTTTGATGTCGGTCTTGGATTTCATTTTGACATGAACATGGTTAACGCTTAGTGTTCATTACTCGCTTAATGTTCCCAGGAGTATTCGCTCGTTGTTAGAGAACGTGGACCCTTTCCGTGCGTTCTACATGAAGCCGTGGTCCAGCGCCGGCTCCTGCCTGGCGGGGCTGTTCGTGGCGCACCTCCTCCATGCGCTGCAGGAGAGAGGCTTCCATCCGGCGCGACACAAGGTGACCTGTCAGGTCTTGTACTGTTGTGTCGGACCTTTCATTTATGCCACTTGGGCTGTCGAAAACTTAATAATTTGACAGCCTCTGTGGTGCAGTGGTTGGGCAGGTTGGCATAAATCTCATACACCACTAAGGTTGTGGGTTTGATTCCCGCGACGGCACAAATGTTTGTGCAAAGAAAAAAAAAAGCGCTCGCATTTGTTTGGTGTCTGGGTGTTGTGGGACCATGGCCCTCATAGTTCTTGGTTTCCTAGATAGAGAAATCCTAGTTAGGAGCCAGGATCTATGTAAGTGATGGTATAAGGCGTATTTATTTAAAACTTTACATGACAGTAAATCCGAATGGTTTTTACTGTCATGTAAAGTGTATCCAAAACGCTAGAAACAAAACTGTTGCCGATTCTATTTGTCTGTCTGTTACAGCCTTTTACATTACAGACTATTTATATAGTTGTTATTTTTTGGAAAACTTCAATACATGGAGTATACTCAATCATTTATTGCATCATCAATATACATACATACATGACATTTCACATGCATACTAGATCTAGTATACCGTATTTATGACCCTCATGGGGTGTAGCAATTAGTAGTAGGAACGAACCGATTCATCTTAAAGTATGCTTAAATTTAATAAAGTAATTTGGACAATAATAGCATTTCTTTGTCAAAAAGTCTTTTAACCGTCTTATAAAAATAATTGTCCATTTGTTAATTTTTTATTTCGTCAGGTATTTTATTAAATATTTTCACTGATAGGTATAACGTTTGAGCCGGAACTGTGCATTTTTAGTTTTGATGGAGGCAGTACTAATTTATGTTTAAATCTTGTTGCGTATCTGCGTGTTTAATCAGCTTACTTTATAAAATAACTGACCGTGATTGCGCGCAAGATTCGATCGCTCTTAATTTATTTCCAGAAGTTAATAATATGCTGTCAGTCGGTTCTGTTCCTCGTCCCGTGCTGGACGGGCGGCGTGGGGCACCTGTGCCGGGACGTGCGCTCCCGGGGGGCGCGCGCCGTGCTCCTGGCGCTGGAGCGGCCCGGCATGAGCGTGCTGGCGGCGGTCGTCATGTTTGGGGCCTACAATGGACGGACCAGCTTTAATAAGATTGGTGAGTGGAAGTCCTTTTATAAATTACTTTATCAAATTAAAGTTCTTTTTTATGGAACTGAGTGATGATACGAGCAAGTCGTTCGCCTGATGGTAAGCGCCACGCCTGCGCATAACCATTGCAGTGAAACTCATAACTTTTAATACCTTGAAAAGCTCTGCATAGCACTGCATTGTGCTCATCACCCCGAGATATCGGATTTTAAGTCGCATATGCCCAATAATTTCGCTGGCTACAGTTCCCTCCAAACCGGAACACAGTAATGCTTGTCCCCTACTGCTTGGCGGCAGAATAACTGGCAAAGCTGTGGGACCTACCCAGACGGTCTCCCGCATACGAGAGACCTACCACGAGTAAAACAAGTTCACAGTAGAAGTAATAATACAGATAGTAAATGTAGGAATGTACCTATCCCAAGAAAACGCACAACTCCTAAAGTACCTAATTGAAGAACATACCTAGTTCAAATCTCTTATCTGTCCGTAGTCCCGCTGCACTCGATCGAGCTGCACTCGAGCAAGGTCCACTGACCTAACACCTAAACAGCCACCTACAATTTTTTTCAAAATTAGTGTTGATTATCTTTTCAGAAAAGCTGTCCTCTACTCCCAGCCCCACGAAAGGTAGGAGTGATTTATAATATTAGTATGAAAATAACTATTCTTAAGGTTTTGGATAGTTCCTCTTATATAAACTTCACTTGATGGGGTTTTTTATCGCAGCTTCATTCTAGCCGCCTATAAGACGATAATGTTCCCGTCCTCGGCAGGGTTCATGCAACACCTGTTCTCGTGGCGAGCGCTCTACCCCCTGGGCCGGATGTCGCTAGCCGTGCTGATGGTGCACTGGCTGGTCAACAAGACCTTCGTGGCTTCCAGGCGTGGGCTGTACTACACCTCGGTGTTGGATACGGTGAGTTGGGAATATTGAATATACTTACATTACAAAACTTACTCTTTTTGGTCTTTGATGTGGAGATAGAACTTAACATTAGAAATAGTTCTATAGAGTTCTACCTCCTCTTATCAAAATCTCAGGCTACACGCCAATAATCTATACTGATGCGTTAGGGAATCTATAAACTACGAATTAAGTCGTAATACGGTTTTGCCGTAATTTAATTCGGGCGACTTTCCTATAAACCGAGTTTCAGATTAGAGAGAAATATTAAAAAACAGGAGTTCGCAGTTATTAAATTCGTAACTCTTTTTCTGGTTTTTTTCAGATGGTTGACTTCGTGGCCACCGCCTCCTTCTCGTACCTGTTGGCAGTACCAGTCACTGTCTTCCTGGACATCCCCATGCAGCAGTTCTTTAAAGCTCTGGCAGAGTGACCGTCTGCTGACACTAGACAAAGGTTACCTGGAAGGGACCATGTTTGACTGAGTACCGAACATTTTATAATTATTGAAGTTTGTTGTAGAAATATGGTCCGTTCAATAAAGTATATATATACATATATTTATCTGTTATATATATCTGTTTCTGCTCACCCTGCCTCTGTACAGGAATGTCATTATCGATCTTCACCTTTCACCATGTTGCTGATCTAACAAGTGAATAAATTGAAAACGAGAAATGGATAACAACTTACAGCTTTTACCTACGAGGCATACAGGTTCAAGCTACCGTACTAGCGGTTGTTATTTTCTTCCAAAACATCCCTGACATGTTCTGGACAGTAGATCACTCGTTTAGTGCTCTCTGTTCACTGTTACATAGTTCTTTTTTCTGTTTTAGATTTTGACAAGTATGTGTGTATTACAAGAGTCCACATCGTGCCATATTAGTGTGAAGTGAATGACGAGAAGGTTGGATTATGATGGATCCGGAAATCGCTAACCTCGTTTTGTTGAATGCATATTCAATAAGTACTTTTGTTTTATCGAGGTAGGCACTAGCCATACTAGTAGACAGGTGCTTCATTTACACTTGCATTGTAAATAGAAAGCGATGAGGTAAGTAAAACATATCCCTAGTGGAGCGCTTTTCGCTAATTTGAATATTGTAAATAACTACATTTTTAATGCTATTGCTAAGACAATTTGTTTTAAAAAGGGCGAATGCCTTATCTACCTACTAAAAACAATTCTACACTACTCACTATAAAACTAAATGAAGTAAGTATTCCACAAGAAGAAGCACCTATAGATTGCCCAAATGCCCCAGCATGCTACCTGTCCGCAGTGTACCCAAGATGGTGGCAGCATTGCCCCGTTGCATTGCACTGCATCATTGAAATACGTTGAGCCAAATAAGTATTAGCATTTTGGTCACGCCTCATACCCACCAGGCGAAACCTCATACCCACCAGGCGAGGCGCTTTGAAAGAAGAAAAATGGGATGATATAGGATCATTATCATACATCAATTTTGAATAGAGACACGAGTAATCGTAACACCTATATTAGGTCTCAGACTAAAACTGGATGACTGACAATTACGACAAGTAAAATAAACTTTAGTACACAGGGCACAGGATAATTTATGTTATAGTATGTAATTGTTTGACAACCAGTTTTTGTATGATTAGCTACCTACTTACTTTTGTAGTTGCTGTATAACTTTTAATTAGGCTTTATGTTTAACTGATCACCCGATATAGTAAAATGTAACTGGAAAAAAGTAAATGATCACCAAAGTAGGCTCCACCAGAAGTCTCGCTCGTCAGCTCGTCACCTTCATGTCGCTTCCCCTCCTTGATCTTGCTCCGCTGCGGAAGTACGCTCCACTCGGCCTCGTAGGCTCGCTTCACTCAGGACCTCCTTCGCGAGCTCCTGGCTCCGCGCTTTTTATACACTCTAAGGATAAGAGCGAGTTGGAACACGGAAGAGTCTTTTGGAGTGGTAGGCTCTGGCCGTGGTTGTAATACCACCCACCGAACAAAGCCATGCCGTCAAGCGACCTAGTCGTGTTTCGGGATGATGTTCGGTGAACCATAGGGGAGACGGGTCTGAGCAGCCGCTCAACTGCCGTCTCTCTCTAGATCTATGTGCTCCATCTTAGGCCACATGCGAGTGAGGTGCGGCAATTCGGGTAAAATTTGGTGGTCATTTACTAAATTTGATCAGCCGATACAATTTTTGGAAAGTGTATGGGATATCAAAGATTATTTTGATATTCATTATATTTATATGTGTATAGACACATAAACCATCTTCGCCTTGAGACGTAAGATTCCACTACGTAGGAGGTACTGAAATCTCAGGTACCTCCTCTAATACAATGTGAGTAACTACCTATATATACCTACTTAATCACGATCACACACCTGTGTCCCTGTGTACTTCTATAACAAACAATATAAAATCTTTACACTAATATTATTGTCGAGTGTTTTCTAGCCTTCGTAGGTCATAGTAGGACATATTAGGTCATATTGGCTTATTTGGCGTGCTTTGTACTTAGGTTCATCAAGTTATATAAAGTACCTATGCGTAAAGACGCGCTGTCGTAATGTAAGTATAAAAACATAAAGTCAGAGTTAAAAAACATGTATTTAATTCCATGACGAAAGAAGAGTTAATATTTAATAGGCACAAAAATGCACTTAAACGTCATAAATATATATCGGGTCAGATGCTAACTTCAACAACTGTTAAAAGTAACTATACTGATAACCATTCATTTACTACTAAGTTTTAATTGCATAAATTCTAACTTTCATACTAAAATTGCATAAATTCAGTTTAAAATCATGAATATAACTTAGATAACACAGGGCTCTACATTTTAAAAATTCGCAAAACCGTTGACCCCATTTAATTTTCATTCAATACTATTACAAAAATTGAACTATGCCTGTACACTTAAGATATTTTTAAAAACCAACTGAGATCGACTATTTAGAGGGTAATGAAACGAATCGACAGTTTTTAGATATTTTGTCAGACTGCTGAAGGGATTTTGATGTGGTTTTCAGAGTTTGCTAGTATAAGTCCCAACTTAGATTCTATTCACATCAACATCGATTGGTTTGATGGCTATTACGAATACTTGGGTTCTCTGTTGGGTTACCTCATATCATCAGTTTTCAGAGAAACTCAAGGAAGAATTAAAGGAGAATTGAAGGTGCTCCATGATCTGCCACGTCCGGAACGATGCCGGTGATGTGGCACAGGGTGCGCTCCGTGATCTGCCTCGTCCGGCACGGTGCCGGTGATGTGGCACAGGGTACGCTCCGTGATCTGCCACGTCCAGCACGGTGCCGGTGATGTGGCACAGGGTGCGCTCCGTGATCTGCCACGTCCGGCACGGTGCCGGTGATGTGGCACAGGGTGCGCTCCGTGATCTGCCACGTCCGGCACGGTGCCGGTGATGTGGCACAGGGTGCGCTCCGTGATCTGCCACGTCCGGCACGGTGCCGGTGATGTGGCACAGGGTGCGCTCCGTGATCTGCCACGTCCGGCACGGTGCCGGTGATGTGGCACAGGGTACGCTCCGTGATCTGCCACGTCCAGCACGGTGCCGGTGATGTGGCACAGGGTGCGCTCCGTGATCTGCCACGTCCGGCACGGTGCCGGTGATGTGGCACAGGGTGCGCTCCGTGATCTGCCACGTCCGGCACGGTGCCGGTGATGTGGCACAGGGTGCGCTCCGTGATCTGCCACGTCCAGCACGGTGCCGGTGATGTGGCACAGGGTGCGCTCTGTGCTAACATTTACTTTTAGTGTTGGTTACAATCATTTTTATACCTCTTTCTTTATTCCTGTAAAGTAGCATTGTACCCACTGCGTTTATTAACTTTGTTAACTATTGTCTTTCCTGTGTGTTTGGTATTCAATAAAGCATTACTGTATTGTATTGTATTGTAGCCACTTGTGACTAAGGTTAAAACTTCATTGACGATATATTAAATAAAAATAAATATGTTTAAAAAATATTTGGTACAGTGGTCGGTCTTGTCATTACTCTTCTAGACTACCTCTGCTACTCCAATTTATTTTATTTAATAAGCTACTTACATAAATTTGTTGACCATCATAGCCGCAATGCACTTAATTTTTTTATTAGGTAGGTACATATATTAAAAATGTATTATACCTACATGTGTGTCGGTCATTTTCTTGCCTCCAATAAGGTTGAGGGGGTGATGGCTGGTCCACAAATCATACTCGTGAAGGGGTGCTGTTTGCGGGGACTGGTCTGGTCTGATCACTCCCAACTGCTACTGTCATATCTATTTATATATTTTATTTACTGTATGGGACATCTCACTCGCACTTCTTGTTTGACATTCTGTTAATTTTAATTTATACCCTATTGTTATATTTCGAGACGTTTTAAAAGAGGTGAAAAAGATTACATCCCCGCATAGTTTCTTGGTGCTATCTTCTCTAGCGGGCGTATTTCAGAAGCACTGATAAAGTCAGTTTTCGCATTTCTTTTCTGCACCCAAACTTCAATTTGAGTATAGGAAAGAACCATTTCTTTCCTATATGTAGGTAAACATATTTCAAAGTCATGTTAACATAACTTACAATTTTAACATATTTTTAATTGTATTTGTATAATGTGTTTATGACCTTTAAAAATGCACTTTTGTGTCTATTTAATAAATGATACTTGTAGTGATTTGACTTTGACTTGACGATTTCTTTTTGTGCAAAGTTAAAATACGTTATCTAAATATACTCAACGTAAAAAACACAATTACTAATGTGCAGACTAACACAATTACTAATGTGCAGACTAACACAATTACTAATGTGCAGACTAACACAATTACTAATGCGCAGACTAACACAATTACTAATGTGCAGACTAACACAATTACTAATGTGCAGACTAACACAATTACTAATGTGCAGACTAACACAATTACTAATGCGCAGACTAACACAATTACTAATGTGCAGACTAACACAATTACTAATGTGCAGACTAACACAATTACTAATGCGCAGACTAACACAATTACTAATGTGCAGACTAACACAATTACTAATGTGCAGACTAACACAATTACTAATGTGCAGACTAACACAATTACTAATGCGCAGACTAACACAATTACTAATGTGCAGACTAACACAATTACTAATGCGCAGACTAACACAATTACTAATGTGCAGACTAACACAATTACTAATGTGCAGACTAACACAATTACTAATGCGCAGACTAACACAATTACTAATGTGCAGACTAACACAATTACTAATGTGCAGACTAACACAATTACTAATGTGCAGACTAACACAATTACTAATGCGCAGACTAACACAATTACTAATGTGCAGACTAACACAATTACTAATGTGCAGACTAACACAATTACTAATGCGCAGACTAACACAATTACTAATGCGCAGACTAACACAATTACTAATGCGCAGACTAACACAATTACTAATGTGCAGACTAACACAATTACTAATGTGCAGACTAACACAATTACTAATGTGCAGACTAACACAATTACTAATGCGCAGACTAACACAATTACTAATGTGCAGACTAACACAATTACTAATGTGCAGACTAACACAATTACTAATGTGCAGACTAACACAATTACTAATGTGCAGACTAACACAATTACTAATGTGCAGACTAACACAATTACTAATGTGCAGACTAACACAATTACTAATGTGCAGACTAACACAATTACTAATGTGCAGACTAACACAATTACTAATGTGCAGACTAACACAATTACTAATGCGCAGACTAACACAATTACTAATGTGCAGACTAACACAATTACTAATGCGCAGACTAACACAATTACTAATGTGCAGACTAACACAATTACTAATGTGCAGACTAACACAATTACTAATGTGCAGACTAACACAATTACTAATGTGCAGACTAACACAATTACTAATGTGCAGACTAACACAATTACTAATGTGCAGACTAACACAATTACTAATGTGCAGACTAACACAATTACTAATGTGCAGACTAACACAATTACTAATGTGCAGACTAACACAATTACTAATGCGCAGACTAACACAATTACTAATGCGCAGACTAACACAATTACTAATGCGCAGACTAACACAATTACTAATGTGCAGACTAACACAATTACTAATGTGCAGACTAACACAATTACTAATGCGCAGACTAACACAATTACTAATGCGCAGACTAACACAATTACTAATGTGCAGACTAACACAATTACTAATGTGCAGACTAACACAATTACTAATGCGCAGACTAACACAATTACTAATGTGCAGACTAACACAATTACTAATGCGCAGACTAACACAATTACTAATGTGCAGACTAACACAATTACTAATGTGCAGACTAACACAATTACTAATGTGCAGACTAACACAATTACTAATGCGCAGACTAACACAATTACTAATGTGCAGACTAACACAATTACTAATGCGCAGACTAACACAATTACTAATGTGCAGACTAACACAATTACTAATGTGCAGACTAACACAATTACTAATGCGCAGACTAACACAATTACTAATGTGCAGACTAACACAATTACTAATGTGCAGACTAACACAATTACTAATGCGCAGACTAACACAATTACTAATGTGCAGACTAACACAATTACTAATGTGCAGACTAACACAATTACTAATGTGCAGACTAACACAATTACTAATGTGCAGACTAACACAATTACTAATGTGCAGACTAACACAATTACTAATGTGCAGACTAACACAATTACTAATGCGCAGACTAACACAATTACTAATGTGCAGACTAACACAATTACTAATGTGCAGACTAACACAATTACTAATGCGCAGACTAACACAATTACTAATGTGCAGACTAACACAATTACTAATGTGCAGACTAACACAATTACTAATGTGCAGACTAACACAATTACTAATGTGCAGACTAACACAATTACTAATGTGCAGACTAACACAATTACTAATGTGCAGACTAACACAATTACTAATGTGCAGACTAACACAATTACTAATGTGCAGACTAACACAATTACTAATGCGCAGACTAACACAATTACTAATGTGCAGACTAACACAATTACTAATGTGCAGACTAACACAATTACTAATGTGCAGACTAACACAATTACTAATGTGCAGACTAACACAATTACTAATGTGCAGACTAACACAATTACTAATGCGCAGACTAACACAATTACTAATGTGCAGACTAACACAATTACTAATGTGCAGACTAACACAATTACTAATGTGCAGACTAACACAATTACTAATGTGCAGACTAACACAATTACTAATGTGCAGACTAACACAATTACTAATGTGCAGACTAACACAATTACTAATGTGCAGACTAACACAATTACTAATGTGCAGACTAACACAATTACTAATGCGCAGACTAACACAATTACTAATGTGCAGACTAACACAATTACTAATGTGCAGACTAACACAATTACTAATGTGCAGACTAACACAATTACTAATGTGCAGACTAACACAATTACTAATGTGCAGACTAACACAATTACTAATGTGCAGACTAACACAATTACTAATGCGCAGACTAACACAATTACTAATGCGCAGACTAACACAATTACTAATGTGCAGACTAACACAATTACTAATGCGCAGACTAACACAATTACTAATGCGCAGACTAACACAATTACTAATGTGCAGACTAACACAATTACTAATGTGCAGACTAACACAATTACTAATGTGCAGACTAACACAATTACTAATGCGCAGACTAACACAATTACTAATGTGCAGACTAACAAATAGCTAATTACCCCGATGTTTAAATATATCTTTATAGTAGTTCCTCCAGTTATAAAGTTGGTGGTCAAAGTCAAAGCCGAAAAATATTCATTAAGTAAGCACATACAATACAAATCTAATCAAAAATATGTTAAAAAATGTAACTTAAGTTAACATGAAGGCAGCGCGTCATCTATTTATTTCCCATAGTCAAATGTAAGTCCAGGCCTGGAATAGAAATGCGAAGTCTGACTACAGTGCTTCGTAAATACACCCGCTTGAGAAGACAGCGCAGCGCAGGAATTCGGCGAGGAAGTCTCTTTTTACAAATCTTTAAAAATTTAAAAAATATGACAATGAGGTAAGTATACATTATGTCAAACTAGAAGTGCAAGTGTGTCGGCCTATTGGCGTGGTAATCCCAAACCGGCGGAAACGGCCCCACTATATCAAACAAAACCACATCCTTTACATTATATTCTAAAACGCTATTTGAAGATACTAAAAACACCGAACATGTGTAAGGATACACGTGAGGACGAGGTGTCATCCGAAGATTTACTTGAGCTCATGTACTACTTACTTAGGTATTCTACAGCCGAACACAACAGCCAGCCTTATATTTGCAATGCCTACGTACGTACGTAGTTATGTCCAAAAATGTCTTTTGATTCCATAAATCGGATGGTTCTCGGTTATTTCGCGAAGGACCTGAGACGTGCGAAGAGAGACCTTGTCGGCGTGGTCGGCGCGACATACATCTCGATTCACCTCAGCAAACACACGCGTAAATACCGCGAAAAAAGCCGCATCACTCAGAGATGTAGCAATACTAAATAGTACTCAGTGTTTGCACGAGCTTAGTACTTCCGAGGTGGTCGAGCCGACCACTTCCTTCCAGGCGGGCGGCTTTATTTGTAACAAGTACATTGACTGTGGTGTTGATAGTGTATTACAAAGTGAAGCATGGGACTGCAATGTATGTGGTTTGCGGTGTTGGTCGCGGTGGCGAAAGCAGGGGAGCTTACAGGTATGGTCTCTCTGATTCGATTTACTTCGGTAGTAAGTTTATGGTTTATGCCACTCAATAAATGGCGACGAGAGATTGCGGGAACAGCTCGTTCTGAAGGATTGGTCTACGGTGGGGCACATCAGGCTCACAATAATAAATATTAATAATAACTGTATAAAAAAATATAAAACATACATACATAGATATATTAACGCTTTATCGCAAATATTACATTAAAGAAATTACATAAAAATAATTAAAGAAAGTGTTACAATGGACGGCCTACACAATTCTAGCTAATCAAAATATACAACAAATGAAGTGAATGTCGAGGGAAGAGGCCCTGCAGAACAACACCAAAAGGTTCATTATTCACATATTCACAAACATAGATAGATAGATAAACACTTTATTGTTCACCTTAAACATATAGATAAAGTACAAGTCAAATGTTAACAATGGTGTAACAATGGGCGGTCTTATCGCTTAATGCGATCTCTTCCAGACAACCTTTGGATGGAGAGGAATAACGAAACATACACAGACGGTGGTGATAGAAATTATAATAGACATACTGGGGCTTACATATGATAATATATATATATGTATATGACTAGGTATATAAATAAACTTATATACCTAATTAATATACATACATACATCTCTACATACATACATACAATATATAATTAAATAGTAAATAATAATAAAATTAGTAATAGTAAGCATGTTAAACATAAATTAATAATGGGAATAATATAGGAATAATGTACCTATATTATAGCATGATATGATATTATTCGTAGCATCATAAGTACTTTCCGATGCCAGAAAAATGCATTTAAATAAATGTATTACTGAAATCCATTTGATATTAGCTTAATTAAGATCTGCTTTGTCGAATATCAATTAAATAAATAAATGACAAAATATACTTCACAGTAGGAACTCTATATTTTCATCACATAGGTATGTAGGTACTTTACGTTTACTAGTAAAACCATATGTATAGTAATTATATTTCTATATATGGGTTTACTATCTTCCTATCAAGCCATCGAAGGTTAGTAGTTTTTATCTGCGCTTCAAATAAATAATCATAGGTAAGGAATTAGCGGTAACTTTCTGTCAATTTTCTTACAAGCATTGAGTATATGTACATTAAAAATACGAAAATAAATGATTGCATTGTAACAGATATATACTCGTAGGCACCTAACATTTGATGTTTCTTATTGATGCAATGATGAACAATGCCTGCTCGTAGTTGATGGCCTGCGTTAATCATACGTTAATCATAAATAAAGCATTTAAAAATACCGCAGATCTATAGAATAGGAAATATTTACTATTAGAACCTTCACAATAATAGTACCAAGTAACGTACTCGGTATTGTCGAACGTCCCTAGCACGTAGGTACCTACATATCGATTTCGTAATAATATGACACGTAAAAATATTACACATATCATAGATCTATGGAAATCGCATACTGTCCGATTCTCCAGATCTTTCTTGCCGCACACCTGCAAGATATGGAATGGGCTACCGCCCGAGGTTTTCCCGCAGAGCTATAACATGGGGTACTTTAAAAGAAGGGTGAAAAGGGTCCTTAAAGGCCGGCAACGCACCAGTAATGCCCCGAGTGTTGCTGGTGTCCATAGGCGACGGTAACCGCTTACCATCCAGGCGGGCCGTCTGCTTGTTTGCCGATTAGTCACATAAAAAAAATATATTACACCTACTGTATCGTGTGTAGGTGGTTTCCCCCTGGTTTCCCGCCGTTTCCGGTCATCTGTCCGTAAAATATATTACACCTACTGTATCGTGTGTAGGTGGTTTCCCCCTAGTTTCCCGCCGTTTCCGGTCATCTGTCCGTAAAATATATTACACCTACTGTATCGTGTGTAGGTGGTTTCCCCCTAGTTTCCCGCCGTTTCCGGTCATCTGTCCGTAAAATATATTACACCTACTGTATCGTGTGTAGGTGGTTTCCCCCTAGTTTCCCGCCGTTTCCGGTCATCTGTCCGTAAAATATATTACACCTACTGTATCGTGTGTAGGTGGTTTCCCCCTAGTTTCCCGCCGTTTCCGGTCATCTGTCCGTAAAATATATTACACCTACTGTATCGTGTGTAGGTGGTTTCCCCCTAGTTTCCCGCCGTTTCCGGTCATCTGTCCGTAAAATATATTACACCTACTGTATCGTGTGTAGGTGGTTTCCCCCTAGTTTCCCGCCGTTTCCGGTCATCTGTCCGTAAAATATATTACACCTACTGTATCGTGTGTAGGTGGTTTCCCCCTAGTTTCCCGCCGTTTCCGGTCATCTGTCCGTAAAATATATTACACCTACTGTATCGTGTGTAGGTGGTTTCCCCCTAGTTTCCCGCCGTTTCCGGTCATCTGTCCGTAAAATCATATTGTCGTAATTTCTGGCCACGCATATTTGTTTTCAGATATTACTCGATAGCAATGATTTCATTGACGTTTTGTAAGTACATAATTTCTTATGTACCTAACATATAAGACCATCGACAAGAAGTTCGTTTACAAATATACAAGGTCGTTGTGTTCAGATGAGGAGTACCACCAGATGCCGCGTCTGTTCCACCTGGACGAGTTCGAGCGATGCTTCGCGAGCCGCCGCACCGGCGCCGGCGCCGCCTACTGCCTCGGGACCTTCGACCTGATGCCCTACAACAATGACAAGCTCTTGAGCGCCATACAGGTGACAACTATCTCACAGAATCATACTAGCTCATATTGGATAACTGTGTTGTCTTTGTTTGCCTTTCTTAACTTCCATAATACTAATAAATCTAAAATTTATTCGTCCATCCACAAAATAACATTGTCTTCTGCGTGGCTGTCATCCAGCGTGTTACTGTTCATTGTCAGAAGTTGGTACTTTTTCCCTTCAGACATACACGCATCTGATTGAATTCCTCATGTTCTCGTGTAGAGCTACTCGGAGGACAAGTACCACTTCAACCACACACACATCCACCGCGGCTACTGCGTCTCGACGCGCTGCGCACACATACAAGCGTCCACCCTGAGAGGACGGTTTGAGAAATGCGTGGACAACATCATCAGGTGAGTGATTGACGACGACTGTGGTGACTACTTCTTACATTTTCATTAGCCAATCCTTCCGCTACAACAATTCAACGTTTTGTTCCTCTTCGATGGTGTAGTTAGAATCACTTTTTTGACTCCGCCAACGCCCATGAAACCACTAAGAAGTGGATGCGGAAGCTCAGTACTTCGCCGTACTACACCTCCACTGTTCCTCGCACATGTCACCCTCCGCAGGCAGCAGTACGGGCTGGAGACCAACCTGACCCGGCTGGAGTACTGCCGCGGCGCGGGCGCGCCGGCGCCGCGGCGGGCCGCGGACGCGCTGGACGTGGCCTTCGCCTGCCTCGCTGCGCTTATCCTCCTCGCCAACCTGCTCGGGACCCTGTACGACATCATGAGGAACCCTGACACTAAACGTGAGTGATTTATAATTATGCAGGTGCCTAATTATTTCTTAGAAGGATCTTTTTAGGAGCTGAGGTAAGGCTGCCTTGATTAATTGATTAGATAATTATTTTCCTGACAATTATTGTCGTAATTTAATATGACGCCGAGCACAAACGCCTCGATCGTGCGAGATTATCCATATTTATACAAACTAAAGCATGTAAGTAATGCAGTACAACGAATTCAAATATATTTATTTATATAATAAATGCTATTATGGTAGCAAGTTCTCTATGCAGGCGTTTAACCGACTTTAAAAAAGGAGGAGGTTCTCAATTCGATCAAATCAAATCAAATCAAATCAAATCAATTTATTTCGCTTCAGATATGGTTAACAAAGGTCGTTAACGATAGTATTTTTTTATTATTATTTCGTATATTTATTACGCGTTTACTCCGCCAATTATGAATTGATTTTGATGATTATTTTTTGTTTGGTAGGTATACTTCAGAGGTGGTCGGTCACATATACATTTTATCGAAATTGATTCAGCTCTTTTTGAAAAAGTCAACAAAAATAAAATTATAAGTTTAGTTTACTTGAAGTCGGTTCTTGTTTTTTTCTAAAAATTAATTTTATTAATATACGTAACTTTATTTAGAGAAATTATTTTGTAAGAAGTGATTGTGCGAACACGTCACCCGCGCGTTACGCGTCCGACTAAAAACGTAATGATTAATTTATAAGTTCGTAATGAAAATGAAAACCTAATGGTACTAATTATAGGTGCTAATATCTAATGATTGTTTTATTGTGACTATGATGACGATGACGTACTAAAATCTTGCGAAATGGTCTATGAATAGATTCACAGGAAAACAACTATAGATCATGTTGTTAGAAAATAGAAGCGAACACTTGGTACGGTACCTACGACACTGGAATGTTTTTTCCAAATTTATTTATTTTTATTGCCCAAGAAGAAGCAAGCACATTCCGAGCTGCTGAAAAGTGACTCAATTATTATGTTTTTATTTTTGTAGCCAACAAATACCTGATGCCGTGGTCGCTGAGGGTGAGCTGGAGCCGCCTCACAGCGGAGCACGCGGGCGGGGACCCGCGGCTGGCGGCGCTCAAGCCGGTCCAGGGGATGAAGTGAGTCAACTGACCGATTTCTCAGGATTATTATAGACGCGGTGCCACTACCAATTTCGTGCTTTATTTTGACCAATGATACTTAGGGGGCGTCCATAAATTACGTGAGGTGTTTTTTTAAATTTTCTGTCTCTTCCTCCCCCCCTGGTGAGATGTCGTGAGATTTTATTCAACCCCCTCCCCCATCCCCCAATCTCACGTGAGATTTTTCAAAATGTGGGTTTCTTACGTAAACGCGTTGGATTGTTATTGTAAAAAGAAAATAATAATTTGCTTCGTGCTTTTATTTACGACTAGCTTAATTAAGACTAGTAATCAATATTGCTGAGAGTTTAATTATAAGTGTAATAAAAATTTAACAATAGAATACTTAAATCGTAACAACTGTGATTAAAAAAAATAATATCTACTCTAATTCAGTTCATGGAGAATCATGCGCGGTCTCAAGAGAGACTATTGGAACCAACATGTCCATATGATTTTCAGTAAAATCATCTGCTCCTTCAACTTTGTTCTGATCTAGCCACTCTGAGCCATTGGCGCTTGCGCACAGTAACTCATTAGCTCGGTGGTTTGACAGTCAGTAAATGTATAACGTCGAGGTATGAATGAAATTATTTTCGAACGTTTAGTGAATCATCTTAATCGTATTACGATTACGCTTAAGATTAAATCTTTAGTATGTACAATCTGGATTAAATGGACCAAAATAGTATTATTATTTTATTGTTTCAATCAGAAAAAAAATTGCGTGATATTTGTCGAGACCCCCCTCTCTCCAACGTAAGATTAGATAAGAATTGACTCGACCCCCTCCCCCCCTTAAACACCTCATGTAATTTATGGACGCCCCCTTACAGGTATAAAAAGTAGTAACAGAATAATTAATAGATGTAACAGTACCTACTGGAAGCGATAAGTTTGGAGGCCACCGTGGAGGTTGTTTGTTAACCGGAAGTAAAGGACCACCTAGTGTTGAGTAAAAGTAACTAATTTCCAAAAAGTTTCTACACCATGGAGGTTATGTTAACTGAATGTAGAGCGCCACCTATTGTTGAGTAACGGCAACTAATTTTTATAAAGTTCCTACACCATGAAGGTTGTATGTTAACCGGAAGTAAAGCGCTACCTAGTGTTGAGTAACAGTTACTAATTTCCAAAACGTTTCTAGTTTCTACGTCATGAAGGTTGTATGTTAACCGGAAGTAAAGCGCCGCCTAGTGTTGAATAACCGTAACTAGTTTCTAAAAAGTTTACACACCAAGGAAGCAAATAGAGGTTGTATTTTAACCTGAAGTAAAGCGTAACCTAGTGTCGAGTAACGGTACCTAATTTCTAAAAAGGTTCCACACCACTGAGGTTGTGAATATTATGTTAGCCAGAAGTAAGGCGCCACTTTAGTGTCGAGTAATGGTCGAGTAACTGTAACTAATATTAAAATAATATCAATACCAATTGTACCAGCGTAGGGGAACTAACCCAACCCGAGCTATGCGGAGCAATAAATACAAGAATCGACTCGTGACGCCATCTCACAAGCTCGGAAAATCTGAGAGGTCCGTCTACATATTGGGTCCATCGGTCTATAATAGACTGCCTGGCACAATACAGGATGCACCTTCCACTGGGACGTTCAAAACCCGGTTAAAAAAGTGGTTGCTTGAAAACATTTTCTACAGTTTCAATGACTTTTTAGAATTGCCAGAATACTAGATACCTACGTACCTACTTACATATTACATTTATGAAATTAATTAAACGATACAATATCTGACATGTAACTATGGAGTTATAAATAAATTATTTGTATTTGTATTTGTATTTGTACCCATATGTGCAATTAATATGATCAAGAACTTATGATTTGAATCCTGCCGAACGTTATTTAGCTGTTCACTTTTACAGAACAGTTTTAATTTGTAAAACGACTGAATTGGTTTTGTAAAACATCGAAATATAATACAATCCAACTACTACATATTTACAAGGCGGTAGGTATCTCGTATGCGAGAGGCAGTCTGGGTAGGTAGGTACCATCACTTTTCCAGTTATTCTGCCGCCAAACAGTAGTGCGCAAGCATTAGTACCTAGGTACTGCTTTCTGGTTTGAAGGGCATTTGTAGCCAGCGAAATTAGGTCTTAAGGTTTTTTTTATTGAACTGAGTGATGAGACGAGCATGTGGTTCGCCTGATGGTAAGTGCCACGCCAGTACCGCAAAAGATTTTGCAAAGTAAAATTCTGTGTGGTGCTAGTAATTGTTATGGGCTCAGGTGTTGCTTCAGATGATCGAGCTGCTTATCTCTTCACTCAGTTACATAACTTATTACAATTAATAAATAAAATTATTTTTTATTATTCAATTTAATTTTAATGTTAGTAATAGTTTTGGTTTTGGGTGCCGACACCCTCCGTCGGTTGCTCGTCTACATTTAATTAGTAGGTACCTATCTACCCTGGCTATCGTGCCTACTTAGATTTGCGAAGCGCATCTCGTCCCTTTGTAACGACAACTTCGTGTTGCTTCCAGAGCCATCACACTGCTCCTGGTCATGCTGGCGCACTCGGTGCTGGCGCATCACATGACCTACGTCTACAATCCTTTGTTTTTAGAGAAGGCAAGTTGCACAATAGCCTTACATAAAGCTTGGCTGGTCCGTGGCTGCACTCTTTGTGGAGTAAATCGACGCGCATCCCTTCCAGGTGAGCCACCACCCGATGTCGGCGTACTTCCAGAACGGCACGTCCATCGTGCAGACCTTCATCATGGCGTCCAGCTTCCTGCTCGCGTACAACCTGCTGCTGTGGGCAGACAGCGACCCCGAGCGCCGCCTCACCATCAAGATGCTGCCTAAGTGCTTGATGCATAGGATTTCTAGGTACCTATAGGTATACCTTCTTATAAACCTATTGTAGAAGGTTTCGTTGAAGAACGATTAGTACGTATACGATTCCCTATTATAATCGCATATTTTTGTGGACGATGACTATGTCACGTAATTAATGCCTAAGTATACTATAGGTAGATACTATTGGTACACTAAGACTAAAATCTGGACTAAAGTACTTTTGCCTTTAGTACCTAAGATTTAAAATCCGTTGATCACGCCGTTCGTCGTGTAGGTATTAGGTATGTGATTCTATGACTTGTGGTGGCTTTTCTCTGAGTGTTGTCATTTCAAAAATAACTTATGTTAGTTATAAATCACTAAATTACGACGAGGACGACTCCATTTTCAAAATGATTACCTACCATACTACCATAATTGCGGAAATAAAATATGAAAATAAATAAAATCCACAAGGTCTCTGTAGCTCTTTTTAAGCTATCAGCTTACAATCTTTACTTAACGCTGACACGTTGGGGAAAACATATGACCTGTTTCAAAATCATCGTGCATCCTTCAATGCGGAACTGAGGAGCAATCCGCGGCATACATGTTTACCTTTTTACGTGTGATGGATGTGTGATATACCTTATCTTATCCCTAATGTGTAGAATCCTCCCGGTGTACGTGTGTGTGGTGGGCGCGGCCATGACGTGGTGGGCGGCGGCCGCGGACGGGCCGCTGTGGGCGCCGCTGGTGGGCGGCGAGCGCGCGCGCTGCCGCGACAAGTGGTGGGCGCAGCTGCTGTTCGTCAACAACTTCGTGCGACCCGACGTCAAGTGCCTCATCCACACGTGGTGAGTTCTGATCTGCTTTATTTTGGCTCGGACACTAAAGTTCTTCTTCATCTTTTCTTGGAAAATATACAAGTTTTATTAAATCACATTCGATTCCACTGCTGAGCGAAGGTCTCCCCAACAGTGGCGTAGGTACCGGAGGACTAGACGGGGCAGTGCCCCGGGGCCCTCAAGCCCCGGGGGCCCCTCGGACTCTAACTTACAAACTATAAATTGAACTAGTGAAAATTTCTCCCACATTCGGAATATAAATAAACCAGAGTTCGGAACGCTACGAATACGAAAAACAAACGATTTGAAATAGTTTAGTTGGAGCCCTAGCTTAATTTTTTGCCCAGTACCTTTGGTTACCTAGCTACGCCACTGCTCCCCAATCTCCTTCTATGGATTTCTCTGCATCGCGATCTCAGGTCACTCACTTCGGAGATCGTCCTAATCGTCCCGTGTTTTCTGGCTTCCTCGGCGTCGACGCTGGTGTTCAGGCATCCGTTGCGTAACCACTTTGACCCACCTTCCTGGGTGCATTGCCTGCACTACCTGGCACTTATATCACAAACGTCAGCGATGCCTGTCTTTGAGTGCAGTGCGTAACAACTCCTAGTCATCCCCCGTCTTGGATACTGCCAGTCGATTCGCCGGCTTCCCATGTCAACACTCGGCGAGTTGTATTGCTTGGCGTCGCGTCGCGTCGCAGGAAAATGAATCACGTTAGATATCATCTGAGCCGGTTTTGTCGCGGACACATCAATAAACAAACAACCGATCAGCTGGGAGCGCAGTCGAGGCCGCGGGGAGGACAATCTCTCGTATTTAGGACATATTATATGGTGATGGATTACGGAAAATATATTTTTACTGTACAATTTTTGATTGTTCGTGGAATCATTGCGGTTTATTTTTCTTAAACTATATCGTAAATATAACTAGAATACCTAAGGATTGAGAAGGATCTCCGCGATCTTTTGAATGTCAACCATCACCAGATCACCAGAGTCATAAAGTGACTTCTAAGTACCACTCAACTCATAAACCTTCAGCTGAGTAGATTCCTGTTGTGGAATAGAGTACCTAGGTACATACGTACGAGACAGGACTCGAATAGACAGAGGAGAGTTGCCGAAATTAATTATAACTTGTTGTGAGATCCATGATGGTCCATGATGCACGATGGCTAGCGGAGATTGTTTTTATCAATTGAATCTTCCAGGTTCCTAGCAGTAGACATGCAGCTGTACGTGGTGTCTGCCATCCTGACGCTGACGCTGGGCGGCAGCCCACGCGTGGCCATGAAGGTCCTGGCCGGCTTGTTCGCCGCCTCCGTGCTGGGGAACTTCTTGGCTGCATACTTGTTCGACCTGAGGCCGATGGTCACGCTCATGTTCCCTGAGTGAGTTCTTGTTCGACCTGAGGCCGATGGTCACGTTCATGTTCCCTGAGTGAGTTCGACCTGAGGCCGATGGTCACGCTCATATTACCTGAGTGAGTTCGACCTGAGGTCGATGGTCACGCTCATGTTCCCTGAGTGAGTTCTTAGCGTTCCTATATCTACACTTCTACACATCACTACATAGTATAAAACAAAGTCGCTTCCTCTGTCCCTATATCCCTATGTATGCTTAAATCTTTAAAACTACGCAACGGATTTTGATGCGTTTTTTTTAATAGATAGAGTGATTGAAGAGGAAGGTTTATATGTATAATAACCATGCGAAGCCGGGACGGGTCGATAGTAATAAACAGAAAAGATTTGTATTTTTGTATGTATGTAACGAATAAACTCAAAAACTACTGAACCGATTTAAAAAGTTCTTTCACCATTAGAATGCCACATTATCCCTGAGTAACATTATAAACTTTTACTTATCTTTAAGCGCTGAAAATCGACACATTGGCTTGCGTCTTAAAAAACAATTTTAGAACCAATTTTAGGTTTTCAAACTGCTTTGATTATCTATCGTCATTGCATATACATAGACATTTTTGAAAAACAAATATTTTCAATGCTTTGGTGCCTATTTTCGAATTCTGATTTCTGAACAATTGCGACTGTAGTCAACTGTAGGTAGCTGCCGGGTACGTGTGATGGCTGTTTCATCAGACCTCGTCGAGCTCTTGCAGGTACATCGGTACCTCATCTCGTAACGCATTACGTAATAAACTCGTACAATATAGTGCTACAAGAGTCTCCCGAGCACGGCTCGGGGGCGTCGCACATTCAACACGAATCTGTTTTTCAGCTGTGGCCTGTGATCTCCCAGATCGTCATCACACACTCTGACGGTGATTGTTTGTATAAGTGACAATGAGCGCGGTGCCGTTGCGTTGCAGGCACATGCGCAACCAGTTCGAAGGGGAGAGCTCGTTCACGTGGCTGTACCAGGCGCCGTGGGACAGCGCGCCGGCCGCGCTCGGCGGCCTGTTCGTCGCCTTCCTGCACCACCAGCAGCAGGCCGGCGGCGGCGGAGCCGGCGGCGGCGGCCTGCGGGACAGCCGGGTGAGTGCCACACAGAGGAGATACGCGTACACATTCCTAATTACCCCTGTTGTTCTCTTTCTTAAATCTCTTGCTAAAAGGTAAGGTAGGAAAAAAATAATTATTAGAACGGAGTACGGATTCCAGTTTGGCGTCCACATCTTCTGCTCGCACAATCACGGAACTGTGGCAGTATACTATGCAAAAGAAATAAAAGAACACTGTATCACAGTTTTTTGAAAATCAACCGTTAAGGGGGGGGCCCTTTGGTGGTGGTGGGTGGTTTTTTAGATTGGAATGCGGAAACTATAATGTATGCTACGGTGATTGTTTCTTGACCAGTAGTTATCAAATTTTGTGTGAGCATTACGTATGTGAATACTATGAACTTGTTATCGGCATTTTTTGAAATTCGACCCCTAAGGTCAAGGTATTGGGGTCGCAAAGTTTCCATAGTGTAGGTTTTTTTAGTAAAGTTATGAAACTTAGTAAATTGACTAAGCATAACAATATAAAAATACATTTTCAGTAACTTTTCAAAAATCAACCCCTAAGGTAGTTAAATAGGGCCGCAAAGTTTGTATGGAGTAGGATTTTTCATTAATGCGACACTGTAGCTACAGTAAAGAAACAGGGTAAATAAATTAATTTTGATCAGATTTAAAAATAAGTTTTCAGCATTTTTCAATAATCAACCCCTTACTGGGTTAAACGAGGTGGTAAAGTTAACATAAAAAATCTTTGTTTATATCGATAAAACTTGGTACATACCTGACAAAACATTATTAGAATGTGATTTACCATTTTTGAAAATCATCCCTTAAAAGGGTTAAAAGAGAAGATTATTATTTTTAAGCTACAACGATGAAATGTGGTGTACGCGGTAAGCTAATGAAATTATAGATGTGTATTTCACCATTTTTTGAAAATCATCCCCTAACAAGCTTAAGCGGGGTGGTAAAATTTGTATAGAAAATCTTTGTTTATAAAGTTTCGTGGCTATGATAAAACTTGGTTAAAGAGGATAATTAAAACGTGATTTATAATTTTTGAAAATCATCCCTTTACAGGGTTAAACAGGGTGGAAAGTGAAGATTATTATTTTTAAGCTACAGCGATGAAATGTGGTATATGTGCTTAGCCAATGAAATTATATATATGTATTTCACATTTTTTTTAATCATCCCCCAACAAGCGGGGTGGTAAAGTTTATATAAAATTTTTTTTTTAATTATGAAGTTTGTGGTTATGATGAAACTTGGTACACAAACTAAGAAAAAGGAGATAGTTAAAACGTGATTCACGTTTTTTTTAAATCTACCCATAACCAGGTTTAATAAGGGTGAAATGAAGTTATATTTTTTGAAGCTACGGCGATGAAATTCAGTTCATATTCTCAGACAGATAAACTTTAAGCACCTGTTTCACCATTTTGCTGGAACGGGGTGGTTAAGTGTATATGGAGAATCTTTGTTCATGAAGTTATGGCAATTAAATTTGGTACACATAGTAAACAAAAGAATTAAATTAAAACTTAATTCGGCATTTTTTGAAATTCACCCTCTAACAATGTTAAACAGGGTGGAAAGTATCAAATATATTTCAATGCTACGATGTTGAAATTTGTTACAAATATTCAGCCAATAAAATTCTAAACACGTATTCCACCATGTTTTGAAATCATCCCCATAACAGGGTTATACAGGTTGATAAAGTTTGTATGGAGAATTTTTATTTATGAAGTTGAAGCAATGAAATTTCGTATACAGACCAAACAAAAGTAATAAATTAAAATGAAACTCACTATATTTATGCACTTCTAAAAACGTTAAACAAGGTGGAATTTAACATTTTTTCTAAACCTACGACGGTGAAATTTGGTACAAATACTAATCGAAGATACTATACGCACATGTTTTACCACACACAAGACTTAAATAGACTTTTAAAATGCAACACTCAGAAAAGTAAGAAATACTCAAGGTGTAGTCAATCGAAGATTTTCAAATATTCAGCAACTTTTGTCGTTGACCGTACGTGTCGCAAATCGGGAAATGAGGATATCTGGGATTTCGCGGAATTCCCAGGGATGGTATAATCATGTATAGGAAGGACCACTTCTCCGCGGTCCGACTAGCTTTTACCCCTAGAGTGTATATAAAAAGCGCGGAGCCAGAAGATCGCGAGGAGTTCCTGAGCAAAACGAGTGCGCAAGGCCAGAATGAAGCGAGGGGGAGAGGTGGCGAACGTAGCGAGCCGGCGACCTCTCGAGTGGAGTGATGGTCGAGTGCGCGAGTGGTGCGAAGGGATGACAAAGCGAGAGTTCTGGCGAGAGCCTATTTATTAAAACTGTACGTCGTATCCCTAGGGATTTCATGAAATCCCTGGTATCATTATTTCCCTGCGACATACAATATTTTTTCTGGAGCTACGACGATTGACTTTTGGCCAAAATGCTTACATATACTTAGCCAAAAAAACTATTGACACATGTATGTATGTAAAACTATGTACCATTGGTTTGAATACCATCCTCTGACAGGTTTAAACGGGTGGTAAAGTTTGTAAAGAAAATATATGTTTACTAACTGACCCGGCAAACGTTATTTTGCCATATGAATTATTTCTAGAGTATGAAAATATGTTTTATTTATTGAAAGTGTGTGTGTATGTGGTATATGAGTGGAAGAGGCATGGACCGCTGTGAACGGTGACGTAATGTAAAAATAACAACACAACAAATACATTTTTTTTAAATTTATTGTATAACTTTTATTTTTAAATTATATATACAACGAATTCTGTAAATATTAGTCAACAGTATTAATCTTTTATTGCAATGGAGTGTACAATATAAACTTGCTATTTTGCTGCTCCCAATCGGAGAAGTTTGGCAAAACGGAACCCATTGATCAGCTATCGACCTAAGTTAAAAGTCCAGTTAAGTTAAGTTAAGTTTTTCGTAAAATTTTTTTTCACCTGAAAAGAGTTTTTTTTATGAGGTGAGCCACCCTTATGACTTAGGGGTTTAAAAATTAGTATAAACCTATTATCAAAACTACTGCATATACATATACGTACGGTACGTTTGATACTTGGTCAAAGAAACTATAAACACATGATCCACAATTGAAATTAG
Organism: Petrophora chlorosata; assembly: GCA_951640565.1. Lineage (NCBI taxonomy): Eukaryota > Metazoa > Arthropoda > Insecta > Lepidoptera > Geometridae > Petrophora > Petrophora chlorosata. The sequence goes on from OX621209.1 coordinate 14,770,414, forward strand.
GGCTACAAAATTTGTTAATTATATAGGGACCAGAGTGGCACGATAACGGGTTAGGAAGAGGATGGTAATGGTACAGGAGAGGAACAATAACACGATAGGAGGTTTGCTATGGAGGACGATAAAGGTTAGGATTGGAATAGGATCGGGAGCAGAGGGACGGTAACGGAATAAGAGTGGGACTGTAATAGGATGGGAGCGGGACGGTAACGGAATAGGAGTGGGACGGGGTATCAGGACCAGAGCAGGGCCCCAATTCACTATGTCAACTCAATAATTTCATTCTTCGAAATCACGTCGCTTCCTTTATTAATAAACGACATCTCTATGACGAATTCATATATTCATATACATATATGACGCGTCAAAGATAATACAAATTTCACAGATGTCGTTTATTAATGAAGGATACGACGTTTCCTCGAAGCAAGGAATCACCAAGTTGTCATAGTGAATTGGGGCCCAGTACGGTAACGGGATAGGAGCGGGGCGATAACAGGATAAGAGTGGAAAGGACACGAAACAGAAGCGGTATGGTACGGTAACGAGATATGAATACCAGCGGAACGGGAACTGGAACGGGAATATGGTGGGACGGAAAATGGTCGGAAGCAGGATGAATATTTCACTACGCGTACGAAGTCGCGGGCATCGGCTAGTATATAATAGACCTCCGGTAACCTACCTTTAGCTTTAAAATGGGTTAGGATATCGGCATGCTGGCATGGCCTGCCTGTGTACAGCAGGCTGAAAGCCGATGAATCTTAGTATACTCAATATATTTATGCATCCTCAACTCTTGGACTCCGGCATAGAGTCATTCATTATACATTCACGTCTGCAAGCGGAAGGTCTCCTATACCCATCATATAAGACAATCGAAATGATGATATTATACCATTTCGGTCCCCGTTATTGTCCTACGTGGGTGGCTGATTGTTTGCCTCGCGGCATTGTCCTTTAACTACATGCCGTTCAAGAACTCAACAAATACACGACAAAATATGATGTTGACGGAATTATTAAGAACACATCGGTATGTTGTAATTGCTTTGTTTGTATGATCCCGTTCCCGCCTAGCTAACCCTATCGTCCGTTGTATTGTGTGGTGTGTCGCGCAGGTGTTCCGCGCGGTGTACCGGCTGTCGGTGCCGAGCATGTTTGCGTGGGTGCTCGCGGGCTACTTGGTGAAGGGCGCGCGCGCTCGCGGCGCGCTCGCGCTGCACGCGGCGAGCGACCGCGCCGTGTTCGCGGCGCTCACCGCCACCGCCATGCTCGGCTTCTTCAACCACATCGACCGTCAGTGTATACCTATACAGGATGTGCCAACATGTTGGGACCTTCAGGGAAGGGACTTTTTCTCTAGAGAATGAGGAAGTTTTGTTCTTATATAGGAAACATCGCATGAATTAATTTAAAATGTGCACCTATACTTATATACGAGTTTTAATGTGTAACATTCATTATGTAAGTATAATGCAATGTGTAACCTTATGATAATAAATATATTCTATTCTATTCTATTATGGATAAAATAAAAACTGCATTTTTGGATTTTTGACAACATTTAATCAGGCTAAAATATTTATATTGTCTTAACTTGGACTTTCGACTACCACAACAAGTGTCTCACCAGAAAATGTTTCCCTCAAAGTAACCAATTTAATCAAATCTCAAAGTTTTTGAAAAACGTTTCCCATACATTTTCTCTTGATCCTGGTATCGCGTCAGACATTATAACAGACTGATTATACCCAAATAATTTTGAATATGGCACAAAATCTAGTTTCTAAGTATACCTACTACTACTTGCGAGACAAAATAATTAGTTCTAAATGCGAAAAGCGCGGCGCGGTGCGGCGCGGTGCGGCGCGGTGCGGTGCGGCGCGGTGCGGCGCGGTGCGGCGCGGCGCGGCGTTAAAAAAGCGTGTAAACCAGGCGCTTGTAGCTGTCTCCAACTGGGGCGATGCCAATTTAGTGCAGTTCAACGCTAAGAAAACGCAAGCCTGCCTGTTTACCGCTAAAAAGAACCAATTCTCTCTATCTCCTACTTTCCGAAATGTACCTATAACTATGTCAGACCACCTGGAGCTTTTAGGCCTTACTCTCACTCCTACGCTCAACCTTGGCACTTACTTAGACTCCAAAGCTAAACTGGCAGGTAAGAAACTTGGTGTCCTTAATAAGGTCAGACGGTATTTCACACCGGGACAGCTATTGAACCTATATCAAGCTCAAGCCCGTTTGTGTGTGGAGTACTGTTGCCATCTATGGGACGGTTCAGCCAAATACCAGCTAGAAGCATTGGAGGCTGTAGATCGACGTGCAAAGCGGCTAATTGGTGACGAACGACTGGTCGCTACAAAGCTGCATAGTCTTGAGCATCGGCGTAAGGTAGCATGTCTTTCAATCTTTTATAGGATACATTTCGGTGAATGTGCACAGGAGCTTCACGACCTAATTCCACCCTCTCCCTTCCATCACAGGACGAGTATAAGATCGGCCAAATATCACCCTTATTTAGTAGACATTCCGCCGATTAGTTTGTTTTGGTTCCACATTTATAGTGCGTACTGCTAAGGAATGGATCTCATTGCCGTCTTCTCTGTTTCCTGATAACTACAATCTGGGTATCTTCAAGGCCAGAGTGAATAGGTATCTTCTAGATCTACGTGCTCCATTTTCAGCCACATGGTGGTCAAACGCAGTACTATATTTTGTAAAAAAAAATAAAAGAACAAAACTTCCTCACTACAAGTTGCTACAAGGGAAAAGGTACTCTAGAGGTCCCAAAATTTTGCCACATCTTGTATAGTGCTCAACATACCATATATTTTTTATCCGATCTATTCGAAAAACGATGTTTGGATATTCTATAAGTGCGAGCAAAATATATCTTTTCTCCTAGAGACTTCAATAAACGCGAGCAAAGTAGATAATTTATCCAAGAGACTTCATGTATGAGTCATATATGAGTTTGAATTTGAACTAGGAACATGCGTATGTTCCTGTGTTCTGCGACCAAACATATCGAATACAAATATTGTATGAATTTGATGATATGATTGTATTGGCAAACAAGTCAACAAGCTAATAATTTTTTACTCCAACTTGTGTAGTAGGGCGGCGCGCAGGCAAGAAAAACCAGAAAGGAGCAGAAAAACTTACTGACGTACTTGTTTTTCTCATAGATAGAAATGAAAAGTATAGAGAGGCACTCTCTATACTTTACATTTCTATCTATCCCTCGACGCCAATTTTTTTTGCTCGGTGGCGTCTATTGATTGCCTCGCTGCACTCAGGATTCTTCTTTAGATTCCCCCGCTCAGCTCTGGATTCAAAATAGCGCCCTCGCCGTAAAAATATTATTTTTTCTGCCTCAAATACAATGTCCTCTTATGACCCTAAAGTATTAAGAAATGGGCAATGTATTAAATTATATGTACATATATTGATTATTGTATTGATTTTATTGACATTATTGGTTATTTTATTTTGACATTTTTAATTAAACAATGATTAATTACTTACTAACATTTTATGACCTTGCATTTTTACTAACACATATGGATAATTATGTCTGAATTATTAATAAATGAATTGAATTGAATTGATTGTGTCCAAGTGCAAAGCCTCTCTAAGATTAGTTCAAATGATTCTTTTAAGACCTTCTTTTTTAAATGTTCAGGTTTATGGTGGCGCTTCCTGTCGTGGCGCGGGTGGGAGGTGGCGGGGCGTATGTCGCTGTCGGTGTACCTGGCGCACTGGCTGTTCGCGCTCTCGCATCTCGCCGCGCGCGACCACCTGTCGCCGCTCTCCGTACACGAGATCGTGAGTATTGCCGTCGCAGCGTGGCGCGGGTGGGAGGTGGCGGGGCGTATGTCGCTGTCGGTGTACCTGGCGCACTGGCTGTTCGCGCTCTCGCATCTCGCCGCGCGCGACCACCTGTCGCCGCTCTCCGTACACGAAATCGTGAGTATTGCCGTCGCAGCGTGGCGCGGGTGGGAGGTGGCGGGGCGTATGTCGCTGTCGGTGTACCTGGCGCACTGGCTGTTCGCGCTCTCGCATCTCGCCGCGCGCGATCACATGTCGCCGCTCTCCGTACACGAGATCGTGAGTATTGCCGTCGCAGCGTGGCGCGGGTGGGAGGTGGCGGGGCGTATGTCGCTGTCGGTGTACCTGGCGCACTGGCTGTTCGCGCTCTCGCATCTCGCCGCGCGCGACCACCTGTCGCCGCTCTCCGTACACGAGATCGTGAGTATTGCCGTCGCAGCGTGGCGCGGGTGGGAGGTGGCGGGGTGGATGTCGCTGTCGGTGTACCTGGCGCACTGGCTGTTCGCGCTCTCGCATCTCGCCGCGCGCGACCACCTGTCGCCGCTCTCCGTACACGAAATCGTGAGTATTGCCGTCGCAGCGTGGCGCGGGTGGGAGGTGGCGGGGCGTATGTCGCTGTCGGTGTACCTGGCGCACTGGCTGTTCGCGCTCTCGCATCTCGCCGCGCGCGATCACATGTCGCCGCTCTCCGTACACGAGATCGTGAGTATTGCCGTCGCAGCGTGGCGCGGGTGGGAGGTGGCGGGGCGTATGTCGCTGTCGGTGTACCTGGCGCACTGGCTGTTCGTGCTCTCGCATCTCGCCGCGCGCGACCACCTGTCGCCGCTCTCCGTACACGAGATCGTGAGTATTGCCGTCGCAGCGTGGCACGGGTGGGAGGTGGCGGGGCGTATGTCGCTGTCGGTGTACCTGGCGCACTGGCTGTTCGCGCTCTCGCATCTCGCCGCGCGCGACCACCTGTCGCCGCTCTCCGTACACGAGATCGTGAGTATTGCCGTCGCAGCGTGGCGCGGGTGAGAGGTGGCGGGGCGTATGTCGCTGTCGGTGTACCTGGCGCACTGGCTGTTCGCACTCTCGTATCTCGCCGCGCGCGACCATCTGTCGCCGCTCTCCGTACACGAGATCGTGAGTATTGCCGTCGCAGCGTGGCGCGGATGGGAGGTGGCGGGGCGTATGTCGCTGTCGGTGTACCTAGCGCACTGGCTGTTCGCACTCTCGCATCTCGCCGCGCGCGACCACCTGTCGCCGCTCTCCGTACACGAGATCGTGAGTATTGCCGTCGCAGCGTGGCGCGGGTGAGAGGTGGCGGGGCGTATGTCGCTGTCGGTGTACCTGGCGCACTGGCTGTTCGCACTCTCGCATCTCGCCGCGCGCGACCACCTGTCGCCGCTCTCCGTACACGAGATCGTGAGTATTGCCGTCGCAGCGTGGCGCGGGTGGGAGGTGGCGGGGCGTATGTCGCTGTCAGTGTACCTGGCGCACTGGCTGTTCGCGCACTCGCATCTCGCCGCGCGCGACCACCTGTCGCCGCTCTCCGTACACGAGATCGTGAGTATTGCCGTCGCAGCGTGGCGCGGGTGGGCGGTGTCGCGGTCGGTGCGCCGGTGTGTAATGTCGCGGTGTCGCAGGGCGGGCACTTCCTGTGGACGGTGGCGGTGAGCTACTCGGTGGCGCTACCGCTGCACCTGCTAGTGGAGCTCCCCGCGCAGAAGTTCCTGCAGGCGCCCTTCTCGTAGCCTGCCACCTGGCACTGCCGCCGGGCGCTGCCGCCGGGCGCTGCCGCCGGGCGCTGCCGCCGGGCGCTGCCGCCGGGCGCTGCCGCCGGGCGCTGCCGCCGGGCGCTGCCGCCGGGCGCTGCCGCCTCAGCGCCGGTGCCGCGCTAGTGCCGGGATGTAGCACCGCGCTGGGGGTCCACAGAGGGGAAATAACATAATGATATTATTATCCGATTACTATTATCCGTTACTAGAAATGTCAACATCAAGGTAAATTTTCGTACTTAATGGAAGAACCATGTATTATTAGGTAGAAAAAAAATGTCGTCCAACGTTCCGTTGTTCGATCTGTTTTAAATTATATCGTTACTCGTAGTTTAGGTATCCCGCACAACACGGCTGTGTTGTGGGTATTGATTGAGTAGTTCATAAAAGCTCGGGAGACTGAACATATTATAATAATTATTATTTTATATATTATAATTATTATTATTATTTTATAATTATCATTATTATTTTATCATTTGGCTGGGGCTTTAGTTTGTTATATAAGTATTGTCATCTTTTTTTTAAGTTCTAAGGAAAATCTTATTTGCGGATTTTTCAAACGCTTCTAGTTATCGGTGTAGGAAGAATATCCTGAAATACCTACGTAAAATACGTACCTACTATTTTGAATGTCTAAGCAACACAAAGTTCAAAGACATGCGTGATGATCCCTGTCTCATATTTTATCATAGAATTAGGAAGTACATTGTACAAGGTACTTTCTAATTCTATATAATTATATTTTTATTACCTGGTACTTACAGATTGAAATCTTTTTTATTCTCTCTGTGGGAGAAGGCCCTTATCCCCATATTCCAGCAGTAGGACCGTGATGAGCTGCTCTTAATAATAAGCGCAATGTAAACCTACTTCAACGTTTTTAAACTAAGCAAATAACTAGGTATTTATATTATAGGTTAACTTCTGTTCTGTGTAGTTAAAGACTGTCTGTGATAATTATAGGTCATGAATAATAGAGGTATAATAGGAAGTTTTATTAATGTTTTAGAATTAAATAATAATAAATCAATTTGAAAAGCATTTTCTGTTTTATTATAATCGAATGGCTAGCCCATAATATATTACCTACCTACATTAAGTTTTATCAGGCCTAGCGCACTCCGCACTGTAGGTACGAAGCTACAAGTACATAGCCGGACACCGACGGCGGGTCGCGCGTCGTTACACGTGCCGCGTCAGAAGAGATAAGAGCTATGCGATAGAAAGAGAGGCGCTCTGTAGGTTAATATGACTGGTAGGTATGCAGCGCTACGCGTGCTGAATTGAATTTTATTGCGTCATAGCAAGAGTCGCTATTTGTTTAAATTTCTTTGCGGAGTGATGCTTCTGTCCCTTAGTATTCTGTGGTTTTATACAGATCCCTTGAGAGTCAGTGCACACTTAACAAAGATACCGCAATAGTAGTTTGTATTGCAAGGCAGCAAAATATTATTTTTACGGCGAAGGTGCTATTTTGAATCTACTGGTGAAGGATCCCAGTACAATTCCATTATGTTGCCCGAGGAAAAATATATTTTTTACTTTTCATCCATGAGAAAAAGAAATACTTATTAGAATTTATATGTCCGATTCGATTTTTATACCCTAAAAACAGTATATCCAATCGATTAATATCGATTTTGTTTTATATCTAATTTATATAGATAGATAGATAAACACCTATTGTTAAAAACCTCAAATAATACATGAAAAACAAGTACCTACACTTCACAATAATCAGCAAAAAATAGATGGTCTTATGACTCAAAAGGATTTATGTTCAAAGGTTGTCTGGAACCTTTGAACCATTTTGAGTCACGATTTCCGGTTCACCTTTCGGCTCCTAGTATTCTTCTCTGGCGATTATTTAAAAAAATTGTGAATATTTAATGTTTATATGTATTATGGTTAAAGGTCAACAATGAATGAAATGTGTAAGATTTCATCAGTTGATGTCATGTCTGTACTAGAAGGTGGCCGGATGTTACTCCATTTTGTATTATTTTGTGTGATTATTCAACACGTTCCGTTTTTAAATGTTAGAAGTCCTCTTATCGTCAATGGAAAAGATAATTCTATAGGTATCTTTGGTCAATCAAACTGATACTGACATTGACATTTAGGATTGACACAGTCAACTGTCTGTCAGTGTCACGTCACGCATGACGTTACCCTCTGACGTTTTGTCCACCAATCCTCCTTCCTGCCTTGATCACCAATTTGTGTTTGCATTGCGTCGCGTTGAAGCTTCCATCTGTGAATCGCTTTAATTGCGCAACGAAGACTCCCGTGAATTGAATACAGTGCGATGGGGGGTCATCACAGTCACGAGGCTCGGCCAGGCGGCGAGCAAGGAGGCAGCCAGGGCGGCAGCGGTGTGAGCACGCCGAGAGGGTCGCAGAGAGGGTCAGGGTCGCGCTCGGGCTCCGGCGGCGACTTGCAGGGCCTGGCCGACAGGCAGGACAGGCCGCCGCCCTCCATGGTGCCGGTGGAGAAGCTCGGCAAGGTGAGTGCTCCTTATGTTTGCACGAGGCCGTTAGTCACGGCTATTTGTTCGAGCAATGACGTTTCCGGCTCGCCCGACAGTTTGTTTATACTAATTCATCACGATAAGACTTTTAAAGTGAACTTCAGGTAGGTATAAAATGTTTATTGTTCGTTCAGGTCACGCTGCTGGCCAGTGAGCGGTGGGCGCTAAGGATCTGTATTAGGAAAGTAAACAAGCTCCAGTCATGTGAAGCGGAACTCGTATCTGATGTTGATATTGGCAACTAGGTACAGGTTGACAATATTTGTGAACTGATTAGCTTAATGTATATGTTGGAAATAGACTTTTTTAAATTAGAGATGTCACACTAAATCTTTAGAAACAAATGGAAAGATTACCAGGAAACTTACCAAAGACATACACATTACCCTTACAATGTTGCAGAAATGTATACAAGCCCGAAATTACTTACACACTACAAAAGTAGCTGTTCATTCATACAAAAATATTAAATCAATAGTTTTACAAACTTATCAAACTTTCAGCTATTACTAGAATTCTGTCTAAACTGAGAAATAAAAATATATAGCTAAACAAATGTAGTAGATATATGTTTTGTTCCTTCTGTTAATACTTAATGTTCTTTAATTAGTTTAATTATTGCAGGGCTAATAAGATTCTGTTTTTATCAAATAATAATTATCTTTTCACAAGACAGCCTCAATATACTTGTATTAAAGCAGGTAACACAAGGTTGGCAATGCATCACTTGTTGCACCGAGGTTACCCTGCATTATTCAATAGTGTTCAGTAGTGTGTAGCTCCAGCAAGCCAACCTAACATTGAAACTGATTGGTACAAACTTACCAAACATACTATAACAATGTCATACATTTTAAATGACGGAACAAAAAACAATACAGTTACAGGTAACTTTTATTTGCCAACAAAAATTACCAGTAAATACACTAATTTAAGTACATACTATGAGGTTACTAATGGTCCCCGCACTAGGGCAAGCCTGTATCATGGAAGGCCTGGACTGATTAAAAGATTCTATTTTTTTTGAGAAGTACAGTACTTACTAATTATAATAAAATTAAGGTTTTAATTAAGGTTTATTCTACTAAATATAGAGTATGAGTGTAAGGTGTGCAAGGTTGTGTGTTCATGTTAGGGTGAGGTGGTGTGTGTGGGTGTGAGAGGGTGTAAATGTGTGTAGATATCGTAATTGGTAAATCATTTCTGAACTGACTGGAAACTTTATTACCTCCACTAACCTCTGTTAGTTCTCTTCTCTGTTTGTTTTCCTCTCTACCTCAACATCGACAAAATTGTGGCAACCCTCCAGTAGCCATGAAAAGAAGTGGAGGTTAAAAATAGTTTATGATGTATCTCAATATTTATTTATTTTTGAAATAATGAATCTCACTAATATTAATAGCTGTCACTAATATTAAGAGATAATCAAAAGTAGTAAGTGTGTCAGCATGGTTGTTGCTTCTCCACGCTGTAACAGCTCTACAGATTTTAGTGAAACTTGGAATGGTGATAGCGATAGGCGAAACTGCGAGGCGCAGTTAGTACTACATAATGATAGTACTTGTAAAACATTTTCATCTCCAAAATTTCAATTAATAATTGTTTATTGTTCAGTTTAATGACCTTAGTTTGGCTCACGGCCAACTCAATATTTAACTCTAACTGGAAATCAAGGGACAGCCCAGACAGCCACTTCAAATAGAAAATAAACAGAGTTGTGATTCATGGACAAAAATAACTTGTTGACGGCTCACGTGGCCCAGTTTCATTAATCTCGGATAAACAAACTCTTGAAGGATTCAATTGCACTTTTGTTTTCATCTAGTGGACATTGAAGTACATTATTATCATCATCAGCCCATTGCTGGGCGTTCCCACTGCTGGGACACGGGCGAGAGTCATAATATAATCCGCCATGCTGGCCCAGTGCAGGTGGATATAGCATGTCCTTGAATGTTTGTGGTAAATTCTTGGACATGCACATTTCCTTCATTTATAGAGCGAGTGTCAAATCCGCTCATAACCTTAAAAGGTCAGTGGTGCGGTGCCAGCGAGATTCGAACTCGGGTGCGTCGGATGAAGTCGCACGTGCTCCCCAGTGGGAGCACACTCACTGCTGTCTTCAAACATAGATAAAAGTACAATAATACTCTCTCTCTCTCTCTCTCTCTCTATCTATCTTTCTCTCTCTCTATCTATCTTTCTCTCTCTCTCTCTCTCTATCTTTCTCTCTCTCTCTCTCTCTCTCTCTTTCTGTTCTCGTTTATACTTCTACATCTGCTGTACATACTCGTATATTTATATCTAATCACATTTTATATTTGTGGAAACCTTTAATTGGCCTTCCATTATATCTTGTATAACCATTATTGTCCCTAGCTGCAACTTTTCCTATGATTATAAAATAAATAAATACTATACTGTATTGGCGATTCAGCCTTGTGGTAAATAAACTACATAATATTCAGGACCATAAGTATGTGTAAGCTGATTACTCACAGTTCACACCATTGACAAAAAGCTTTGTGTCAAATTGCAAATACATCTAAAATACCTCACCGTCATCATCATCATCAGCCTATATCAGTGCACATAGACTAGGCCTGTCCTGAAGCACGCCACTGAGTCCGATCGTCAGCTTTCCTTCTCCAGTCACCACCAACTACCCTGCGTATATCGTCTCTCCATCTAGTCGCAGGACGTTCTACACGTTACGTGCGTTTGCCGATTCGCAGTCTCAACACTAGCACACGTCTAACTCAGCGGTTATCGGTTTAGCGGCAAATAAAACAAGCCCACTGCCACTTGAACTTGCTAATATCTTGCTAATAGCTGTGTCGGTAACTTAAAAGATTTCGTTCCGGATTCGATCCCCCGAGTTTATTATAGATAATACCGATTATGTTACATAATCGCTCGCTTAGCGACTTTAATCTTGGGGACTAGCCATACCGTGACCGTCCGCGTCTCGGCTTCTTATATCATGCAGGACCCACTGATTAAACATATTCGTCTTTAGCCACTGGGGTTTGGTCGACGAGAAGACCTGAATTCCTCTGTTGGACTCCCTCTCAAAGTTCTTTTTACCTAGTTGGAGCGTCTGACGGATAAACATACTCTCGAACAACAAGAGGTGCTCCATTTCCGTCTACCGGTCCCGGGTTGACTCGATGCGTGCTTGTGGTCTCATCGTCATCATCAGCCCATCACGTTCCCACTAGAGAGTATGGGCCATAATCCACCACGCTGGCCCAGTGCGGGTTGGTGGATGTCACATGTCCTTGAATTTTTGTGATAAATTCTCGGACATACCGGTTTCCTCACGATGATTTCCTTTACCGTTTTTAGAGCTAGTGTTAAATCCGCACATAACTTAAGAAAGTCAGTGGTGCGGGGTGAGTGGGATTCGAACTCAGGTGCGTCGGATCGAAAGTCGCACGTTCTCCCTTAAATCCGCACATAACTTAGAAAGTTAGTGGTGCGGGGTCAGCGGGATCCCAACTCAGGTGCGTCGGATCGAAAGACGCACGTTCTCCCACTGAGCCACACTCGCTCTTGTGGTCGTGGTCTGTGGTGCCGTATTCCCCTTGAACCCAGCCTGTTGTGGAGGTTGAAACTTATCGAGTTTCTAAAACACCTAAACTGAATTATACCTCCTTTAAAGTTAAGAAGCACATCCTGATTTTTGTGTTGGTGTTTCACTATTACAGCACAAAAACAATGAACGATATGTAACAAACCTAACACTAATAAATTGCAATTATAACTCTAAAACGACGTTACCTGTCTGCGACACAAGTAAACCTGTAAAATAAATCTTAAGTTTTTATCAACAATCATTAATGATGCATTGCATTTTTATAATAAATGTCATTCTGATTCTGATTGAATAGCGGGCTAGTGATGGGACTATCCTAAGTTGCAGAATTTGCTTAGTTAAATATGATTGTATTGTTGTATAGGATATAAAAAAATAAACTAAATATTTTTTGTTCTATTGACATATTATTATGTATGTAGCTATCCATCGCGTCGATGCCATTCTGCGTGGAACCTACTATTTCCTGGAGTGAAATTTCCTTATTCAATAGTTACTGGGATGTCTGATGTCTGGGTGAATGAAATAAGCAACCATCAATCCTGCGCGGTATATATCTAAATGCTTTGTACTCAATCAAGTACCTGATTCGTAAAGATACGACGCGACGGCGACGTCCGGCAACACGCCTTATCTCCAATCTGAAGATAATGGTTCTGATTCGATACGTTACCTTTGTTTTTGTTGTCAGTGTGTGATTCAAATATTTGCGATATGTTTTCTAGGAGTGGTGCTTTCAATACATTAAAGAAAACTGTGTGTAGAAAATTGTAAAATATTGTGTCAATTGTACGAGCTCAACTAAATAACTCGCAAATAATGTATATGAAGTTTTAATAAACATCTATACCCAGTAGTTAGAATTCTGAGGATAAATATATATCTCGCAACTCCGTAATTCGACACCGTTGCGCTGGTAGTATTGAAAATAATGAACGTGGATAAATTACGTTCCATAGCTTCAGTGTCCACCAGCGTTAAATGAACAGAGGATACTAGTGTTCATTAGGCAAGACGTCGCCCTACAATTAGTATAGACAATACGCGATACGTTCAGTTGAAGATAGGCGGTTGAACTGCGCGTGAACTGATGGAGCGCGTGGAGAGACTGGCCAAGTGGCAGGCGGCGACCAGGGACATGCGCTTCAGGATAGTGGGGATACAAGTGCAGAGGATTAACAAGAAGAAATCGGCAGCTCCGACTTGTAAGGTGGGATGTGTATTCGGGAAATGTATTCTGGTGATTGTTCAGCATGCCTACAGTTGGTAGCTATGCTACCTACAGTAACAATATCTCGCGATCTCTGTGCGGATAACTTAAACTATACATTCAATGGTGTATTATCCTATTGTCCATCTCTACAAATATAGTAGGCGTGTGAATTCAGAGAATTATTAATATTTGTACAAAATTACGCCATCACAGAATTCCTTAAATTCTGAGACTATCTTCATCTACAATATCCGATATATATATTTATGTGTTTATCCATCCCTGTATTGGTATCTTCACTTTCGAACCAAGGCTCTCGAATGTCTTATCGCACATCGTAAACTCATAAAAAACTACCTATATATTCCATTTCATATCTATAGTATCTGAACTCTACGGCCTAATTAATTCTTGCAGTCCATTAATGTATGTACTTTAATCCCAGATTGAAAGCACTTCGATTCAAGTAAGTATATTATAGTTTTGTACCTTATCACCCGGGAATTAGGCTTTAAATTCCTCACCAGTCTATGTACGATTCATTTTATGTAGTAGAATATTTAATTTCCTACAAAGCCTTGACATTGGTTCCATGCCATGCTCGCATTTGGGCGGCGCGGCGGGCGACCTTGCGCCGACATTTCAATTAGATATTAATTCAGAATTATGCGCGTTTCGCTCAGGTCTCATTGACTGACATGTTGATTGCGTCCCGCTGACCGTTGAGTTCTGATTTCCGTTGGACAAATGTGGTTACGCAAGGTTCAATTGGATAGGCATGTTTTTCCTTTAAAAAGCTCAACAGCTTGACTGAGTTGATACGAACCTTATATAAAGTTTATTTTTGATAAAGCCTATGTGCTTGTGTTTAGTGCGACTTACAATCGATCATTCGGCAAGTACAATTAGCGACAGGCTAAGCGCTGCATACGTCCCCGTCCGCACGTGCACCCGACACACCGAGACGTCTCCCGCCGCGCGCCGTGCGAGGGTAAACAATGCTATCACGCTCATAATCCGTTGCACTCTGATTTATTATCATGCTTTATGTAATCAGTGTTCGATTGGCGCTGTAATTTGAAGAAATTGTTTTATCCCTCATTCTATTTATCTCTTTCAGCTTATTGTGTTATTTCCTTAATGTCAACTACTGTTTTCCTAACTTTTAATAAACTGTTAACTCATAACAATTTCGAACTTCTAAAAAATTTCTAATTCGCTAAGTTGATAGTTAGTTATTTATTAATCTCTTGTCCGCAGTTGTTAGTGCAAAGATCACAGAAAGAAGATGGGGTCAACGGCGTTACAGAAAAATCTTTTACAGTGAGTACGCGTGCACAAATCGATCTATAAGTATGATCGGTGGTAGTCGCAATCTATTCCGTAAACATGATGTTTCTGAATCCCAGAAGTATCTGTTCCCGATGTACCCGGAGCTGGCGAGCCAGTTCTACCGGTACGTGCAGCGCGCCGGCCGCTGCAAGAACAAGCACATCCCGCTGAGCGTGTTCCGGCAGCAGTGCGAGCGCATCCTCAGCATGCTGGACGACGCCGTCATCATCGAGACCTACGTCAAGTGAGTGTCAGGGAAACGCCACAAGTCGAAAAGAACCACGAAGGCTCGGCGTAGGTACAAGTTAATAAAACACCCAGTGTTATCTATTCTTGGTGTAATTTAATATATTGTATTTTACTTTGAAAACTCGATTTGATACCTTTCGCTGTTTACACTCCGTTGGGCTTAGATAAATGGGGCAAGATTGTGTAATTGGTTTATATTCTGATGCTGCCTTACAACTAAATAATAATATTCTCTATTCACTTTTCAGAATGTTTAGTTCGGATGAAGATGAGAATACAGTCACACCGGAATGTCTGCGCAAGCTGCTCTATACCAGTTATAAACTGTCCATGGACCACTATCCCGAAGGGCCGCAGACTTGTCTTATGGTAAGTGACATTATCACATATGTCTTGTTTGTAATTATCGCAAGGGGGTTGGGGTTGGGGGGGGGGGGGGGGTAAAGTAAACAGGACTACGTATTGTAACTTCCGGTTTTCGTCTACTAAAATAAAAGCTTGACCAACAGAGAGGTCCAGTTCACTCACGCATGTTTCCATATTTGTATCTCAGCATAGTATCAAACGCTTTCGCAAGATCCAGAGAAATAATGATGTATCTTTCGCCACTTAGATCTTCTGTAACAAACCGAGTTATCTTGCAAGTTCAAACGCGGTTTCGTAAAGGTTTCCCCTCTCCGTAATCGAAACATAGTTTCGTAATGGTCAGTTGTGTCCCGCCGTCAGATCAACCGCACCCTGTCGGCCGTCGTGAACGGGTGCTTCAACAACAAGGACTCGCACAGCGTCGGCTTCGTCGTGCGCTGGCTCGAGGAGCACTGCCACCGGCTCATATTCCCGGTGCACAGGTGATACTCGCCATCGTTTTTTTATTTTTACATAATATAGGCCTACGTTTGACCTCCATCTCGCCTGATGTTAAGCGACGATGTGGCCGAAGATGGAGCACGTAGATCTAGAAGATACCTATTCACTCTGGCCTTGAAGATACCCAGATTGTAGTTATCAGGAAACAGAGAAGACGGCAGTGAGATCCATTCCTTAGCGGTACGCACTATAAATGTTAAATGTATAAATAATCCTTTTGTTTAGAAATACCTACCTTTTTTGGGTTATTCCCAAAGTACTCCAAGAAAAAACTCTTCTCTAACTTCTCTAACTACTCCACGAAAAAGATATCAAAAATATATTTTATAATTTGAGTTTCATTCTTCTCCATGAGAATATAAAAATGTTCTCAAAGTACTCCACACTACTAGTTTCAAAAGGGTTGTTTAGGTAATAAGTTGTAGTATAATGAGTTCATAAACCGTATATTCGTTCTCAAACTACTCCAACCATTTCTGTTTAATGATTATTAATTAAAAAATCTGTTTTATGCTGCATCCTATATATACTCCAAAAGATAGTTGACGTACAGTCAGGTGCAAAACTGTTAATAAAAATATATTTAACCACGAGGAAAAGTTGGAATAAAATACGGTAACTGGTTTGTTATTGTTTATATTTATTAAAATAAATTATACATATGTATTATACATTTTATACATATATTAGATTAAATATAATTTTGAATAAATCAACCACAATATTTTGAAATCTCTTTCACACTCGTTTTAATAAATAGGTAATATATAATGCAATAAAAATATGTGGTGTGACGAGGTTTAATCCCATTACTACAGACGTAAACATCTAACACAATAAAAAAAAACTTTCGTCTGCATTATTTTGGTACAGTGCTTATAAATACTGTGACTGACTGTACCTTTTCAACATCTCATGGAGTAGAATGAAACTGAAAATGAAACGTTAATTTTATAATATCTAGATGGAGTAGTTAGGTATTTGATGCTGCAAAATCACTGGAGTATTTTGAGAATAAAACCAGCAACACATGGAGTAAAATGCAACTTAAACAAATAAAAAAATATATACTAATATTTCTTTGGAGTAATTTGAGAATTAATGTATGGGATTCTTATCTTCTTGGAACAAAAGAATGGAGTACTTTGGGAATTACCCCTTTTTTTATGAATTTGTAACCGTTCCTGAACTATTTCAGTCGATATTGCTTTTCGTTTAGTACATTTAGGTCTCGTCGTCATGCACGTTCACGATTTAACTTCTGCATTCGGTTTTAAAAAGATTAATTTGGGTGTCATCCTGAGTCATAGTAGCAATAGTGCACGGTGTGTACAATTCATAGGAACAGTCCATGACGCGTCGAGCGCTGTGCAGGTACTGCGTGCACCTGCTGGCGACGCGGCACCGCGACATGGCGGCCAGCGTGGAGTCGGACGGCGCCGGCGCCGGCCTGGAGCTGGCCACGCCGGTGCTGGAGCGCGCGCTGGGCGCCGGCTCCGCGCTGCTGCCCGTGTCGGCCGCCTGGCTGCTGGCCGGCACGGCGCCGCCGCTGTACTCGCGGCCCGGCAGCCCGCCGCCCGCGCCCGCGCCCGGCGCCGGCCTGGCGTCGGCGGCGTGGCTGGCGCGCCTCGTGTGCGCCGTGCCCTCGCACTGGGTGCCGCTGTACGCGGCGCGCGACCACGGGCTCGGCGCCAACCGCTTCCTGCACCACACCACCGCCTACAGGGGCCCCACGCTCATGCTGCTGCAGGCCGACGAGCTGGTGGTGGTGGTGTGCTCTCCGAGCGAGTGGCGCGAGACGCATCAGTACTGGGGCGGGCCCGACGCCGCGCTCATACAGCTGCTGCCCACGTGAGTACTGCAGGACCGAGCGAGTGGCGCGAGACGCATCAGTACTGGGGCGGGCCCGACGCCGCGCTCATACAGCTGCTGCCCACGTGAGTACTGCAGGACCGAGCGAGTGGCGCGAGACGCATCAGTACTGGGGCGGGCCCGACGCCGCGCTCATACAGCTGCTGCCCACGTGAGTACTGCAGGACCGAGCGAGTGGCGCGAGACGCATCAGTACTGGGGCGGGCCCGACGCCGCGCTCATACAGCTGCTGCCCACGTGAGTACTGCAGGACCGAGCGAGTGGCGCGAGACGCATCAGTACTGGGGCGGGCCCGACGCCGCGCTCATACAGCTGCTGCCCACGTGAGTACTGCAGGACCGAGCGAGTGGCGCGAGACGCATCAGTACTGGGGCGGGCCCGACGCCGCGCTCATACAGCTGCTGCCCACGTGAGTACTGCAGGACCGAGCGAGTGGCGCGAGACGCATCAGTACTGGGGCGGGCCCGACGCCGCGCTCATACAGCTGCTGCCCACGTGAGTACTGCAGGACCGAGCGAGTGGCGCGAGACGCATCAGTACTGGGGCGGGCCCGACGCCGCGCTCATACAGCTGCTGCCCACGTGAGTACTGCAGGACCGAGCGAGTGGCGCGAGACGCATCAGTACTGGGGCGGGCCCGACGCCGCGCTCATACAGCTGCTGCCCACGTGAGTACTGCAGGACCGAGCGAGTGGCGCGAGACGCATCAGTACTGGGGCGGGCCCGACGCCGCGCTCATACAGCTGCTGCCCACGTGAGTACTGCAGGACCGAGCGAGTGGCGCGAGACGCATCAGTACTGGGGCGGGCCCGACGCCGCGCTCATACAGCTGCTGCCCACGTGAGTACTGCAGGACCGAGCGAGTGGCGCGAGACGCATCAGTACTGGGGCGGGCCCGACGCCGCGCTCATACAGCTGCTGCCCACGTGAGTACTGCAGGACCGAGCGAGTGGCGCGAGACGCATCAGTACTGGGGCGGGCCCGACGCCGCGCTCATACAGCTGCTGCCCACGTGAGTACTGCAGGACCGAGCGAGTGGCGCGAGACGCATCAGTACTGGGGCGGGCCCGACGCCGCGCTCATACAGCTGCTGCCCACGTGAGTACTGCAGGACCGAGCGAGTGGCGCGAGACGCATCAGTACTGGGGCGGGCCCGACGCCGCGCTCATACAGCTGCTGCCCACGTGAGTACTGCAGGACCGAGCGAGTGGCGCGAGACGCATCAGTACTGGGGCGGGCCCGACGCCGCGCTCATACAGCTGCTGCCCACGTGAGTACTGCAGGACCGAGCGAGTGGCGCGAGACGCATCAGTACTGGGGCGGGCCCGACGCCGCGCTCATACAGCTGCTGCCCACGTGAGTACTGCAGGACCGAGCGAGTGGCGCGAGACGCATCAGTACTGGGGCGGGCCCGACGCCGCGCTCATACAGCTGCTGCCCACGTGAGTACTGCAGGACCGAGCGAGTGGCGCGAGACGCATCAGTACTGGGGCGGGCCCGACGCCGCGCTCATACAGCTGCTGCCCACGTGAGTACTGCAGGACCGAGCGAGTGGCGCGAGACGCATCAGTACTGGGGCGGGCCCGACGCCGCGCTCATACAGCTGCTGCCCACGTGAGTACTGCAGGACCGAGCGAGTGGCGCGAGACGCATCAGTACTGGGGCGGGCCCGACGCCGCGCTCATACAGCTGCTGCCCACGTGAGTACTGCAGGACCGAGCGAGTGGCGCGAGACGCATCAGTACTGGGGCGGGCCCGACGCCGCGCTCATACAGCTGCTGCCCACGTGAGTACTGCAGGACCGAGCGAGTGGCGCGAGACGCATCAGTACTGGGGCGGGCCCGACGCCGCGCTCATACAGCTGCTGCCCACGTGAGTACTGCAGGACCGAGCGAGTGGCGCGAGACGCATCAGTACTGGGGCGGGCCCGACGCCGCGCTCATACAGCTGCTGCCCACGTGAGTACTGCAGGACCGAGCGAGTGGCGCGAGACGCATCAGTACTGGGGCGGGCCCGACGCCGCGCTCATACAGCTGCTGCCCACGTGAGTACTGCAGGACCGAGCGAGTGGCGCGAGACGCATCAGTACTGGGGCGGGCCCGACGCCGCGCTCATACAGCTGCTGCCCACGTGAGTACTGCAGGACCGAGCGAGTGGCGCGAGACGCATCAGTACTGGGGCGGGCCCGACGCCGCGCTCATACAGCTGCTGCCCACGTGAGTACTGCAGGACCGAGCGAGTGGCGCGAGACGCATCAGTACTGGGGCGGGCCTGATTATCAGTTTTATTCGGTGAACCGTCAGGCGCCACACAACACTTAAAAAATTCATGACGGTCGTCGCGTCGGAGATCCGATACGGCGGCCGCCGGCGCCGGCGCCGTGCGACACAACCGGGTCGTCGGGTCGCGGTGCGAACGTCGGACGTCGTTCGACAAACTTTTTAGGTACACAAATTATTTCGCCGCAGCCGAGACGGTCGATAAACATGTGCAATACTTTCAACGGTCGTCGCGCCCGTCGCACAGGGACAGCAAAGAAAATGGTGCGCGAGCATTTCGACCATCGAGATACTCGCCGCGAGAGTGCAGTCGGTCGAGAGCGTCTCTCGCCCCCAAGGAGAAGATCCTGAGCTGGAACCTCGGCTGCAGCGAAATATTTCGCATAACTAAAAAGTTCGTTGAAGTACATCCGAGCGCTCGGAAACCAGAGTGCTTGTGTTGGTGCAGGTTCTGCGTGGTGGAGCGCGGGCCCAAGATGCTGTACCTGAACAGCGCGATCCGCGGGTACCCGCGCGCGCTGCGCGCCGGCGCCGACCCGCGCCGCCCCGCGCTCGACCTGCCCATGGACTTCGCCACGCTCAGCTTCCAGGGCGTGCCCCACGCGCTGCGGGACGTCGAGGTACTGGCGCCCCGCGCCCCGCGCCCCGCGCCCCGCGCCCCGCGCCCTCACCTCGACACGTACCTACTGAATTTAACAAAATTAAGATATATTAATTAACTGATTTTAGACATTTTCGATAATTTCTGCGGTAATTTGTAAAAATACACTGTTGCTATTCTGATTTAGTCAAATTTTAAATTGTCTCCATTCTGGTATTAATGTGTCGGGTTGACGAGCGCAATGCAGTGCACACAGTGCTTTTTATGGAATTAAAAGTTCCGGGTGGCACTCTGCTCGATAGATTTCATATTTTTTCTTTCTCAATGTTAAAAATCAAAGCTTTTTTGTATTTCAATGTATCTTTTTCTTATTTTTGGAGAAACGGAACGTAATCGCAAACCGCTTGAGTACGTGCAACCATACGTTTTGACGTCACGCGCCTCGCTGCTTATTGGTCAATTTTTGACATAAAGCCCGCCTTATTGGTAAATTATTGACACATACATACACACACATGTAGCATAGATGGACCAATGAGGAGATTCTAGGTCCCAATTTTGACGTCATACGCAAATGGCGCGTTTATGTTGATTTAAATTGATTCAAATTTTTATTTAATTATTTTATTGACGAATGATGCCGTAAATTTTTGTCATGAACAATGCCCATCACGGATGCTGAAAGCAGCAATCTTTTCGATCGCAAAACGCAGATCGGCGAGGATGCCATGGAGGAGGTAGCGTGTGTGGTGAACTAGTATCTGCGACTTGCAGAATTTAAGCCATATTCCCTGTCGTTAGGTGTGGGGGTGCGGAGACCAGGCCTCGCGCGAGTCGCAGCTGGACGTCAAGAAGTGGCAGTTCAAGGAGGCCGAGCGGCAGCGCTGTGTGAGTACACATCCCTTCTGTAGGCAGTGCGGGGTGCGGAGACCAGGCCTCGCGCGAGTCGCAGCTGGACGTCAAGAAGTGGCAGTTCAAGGAGGCCGAGCGGCAGCGCTGTGTGAGTACACATCCCTTCTGTAGGCAGTGCGGGGTGCGGAGACCAGGCCTCGCGCGAGTCGCAGCTGGACGTCAAGAAGTGGCAGTTCAAGGAGGCCGAGCGGCAGCGCTGTGTGAGTACACATCCCTTCTGTAGGCAGTGCGGGGTGCGGAGACCAGGCCTCGCGCGAGTCGCAGCTGGACGTCAAGAAGTGGCAGTTCAAGGAGGCCGAGCGGCAGCGCTGTGTGAGTACACATCCCTTCTGTAGGCAGTGCGGGGTGCGGAGACCAGGCCTCGCGCGAGTCGCAGCTGGACGTCAAGAAGTGGCAGTTCAAGGAGGCCGAGCGGCAGCGCTGTGTGAGTACACATCCCTTCTGTAGGCAGTGCGGGGTGCGGAGACCAGGCCTCGCGCGAGTCGCAGCTGGACGTCAAGAAGTGGCAGTTCAAGGAGGCCGAGCGGCAGCGCTGTGTGAGTACACATCCCTTCTGTAGGCAGTGCGGGGTGCGGAGACCAGGCCTCGCGCGAGTCGCAGCTGGACGTCAAGAAGTGGCAGTTCAAGGAGGCCGAGCGGCAGCGCTGTGTGAGTACACATCCCTTCTGTAGGCAGTGCGGGGTGCGGAGACCAGGCCTCGCGCGAGTCGCAGCTGGACGTCAAGAAGTGGCAGTTCAAGGAGGCCGAGCGGCAGCGCTGTGTGAGTACACATCCCTTCTGTAGGCAGTGCGGGGTGCGGAGACCAGGCCTCGCGCGAGTCGCAGCTGGACGTCAAGAAGTGGCAGTTCAAGGAGGCCGAGCGGCAGCGCTGTGTGAGTACACATCCCTTCTGTAGGCAGTGCGGGGTGCGGAGACCAGGCCTCGCGCGAGTCGCAGCTGGACGTCAAGAAGTGGCAGTTCAAGGAGGCCGAGCGGCAGCGCTGTGTGAGTACACATCCCTTCTGTAGGCAGTGCGGGGTGCGGAGACCAGGCCTCGCGCGAGTCGCAGCTGGACGTCAAGAAGTGGCAGTTCAAGGAGGCCGAGCGGCAGCGCTGTGTGAGTACACATCCCTTCTGTAGGCAGTGCGGGGTGCGGAGACCAGGCCTCGCGCGAGTCGCAGCTGGACGTCAAGAAGTGGCAGTTCAAGGAGGCCGAGCGGCAGCGCTGTGTGAGTACACATCCCTTCTGTAGGCAGTGCGGGGTGCGGAGACCAGGCCTCGCGCGAGTCGCAGCTGGACGTTACATCCTGCTGTGTGAGTGCGGAAGGAGCCTGGTGTCGAGTGCTCGTACAAGCGGCGTCCTCCCGCAGGTGAAGCTGTCGGCGGCGGACTGGATCGAGCACCCCGACCGCTACCTGCTGGAGCTGGCCGGACGCGCGCAGTACAACAACTCCGCCAGCTAGCGCACGGGGGCGGGGGCGGGCGCGGGGGCGGGGGCGGCGGCGGGGGCGGGAGAGCGCGCGACGGGGACGACGTCTTGACCGTTTTCTTGGCCGGTTTTTTTTGTGCAGCGGACTGCTCCTTTCTTATGGAAGTAGGGAGATATAATGCCGAAAATGAAGTGAAGCTTGTCGACAGTGTTAGAGGACTAGAGAAAAAATTATTCTGTAGCGGTGTCTTTATTTCGAATCTGTTTTCGGTACAAATGTATATTACAAAATGTACGAGCCGCCGCGCTGTGTGTTCCTAAACGTGGCGGCGGCCCCTCGCTCGCAGATTTATATTTATATACACTTGTATTGTACATATCTGTAGGTGAAAGTTCCGGCGCACGTACTGCACGCACTGCACGCACCTACGAGTTGCGTCAATTTCAATTTAAAAAAGAAACAAATAAAACCCTATATATGACATCCATAAAGAAATAAAAAATGAAAAGACACGCGTAGGAGAAACGTAAGATTTGACAAGGTTGCTAGAAAATATTAAGTATATATTTTTGCTAACGATGGCATATGTTCGGTGTTTTGATATGTGATTTGATTACTTTATACTGTGATTAGATATTGTCAGGTCTGAATATTTTGTAAAATATGCAGTTCAGTGAACGGACGTAAAATTAATATTTAATTTGTTTAGAAATTTACGATTAAAATTAGTGATGGATGTAATGAATCTACACTACTCGACTAGTGTTTATATAGTTTACCTTCAAAAAATCATATTTTTTATTAAGATTCAAAATTATTTAACATTAATTGATTTTATTATTAAGTGTTTTTAAATTACAGTATTTATTCTGAAAGATTTCTTATCGACTATTATTACTAATGTATTGAACGGTAACTAATATTCATTAGCTTGTATTCCCTGTGCGCTGGTGGAGTCAGTGTTCACATTTGTTCCCGGGCCCGGACTTCACCTTGTGTATGGCAAACAAATGGGAAGAACTGACCATCACTTGAAAATAAAGGTAAGCATTACCTTTATTTTCAAGTCATGATATTTGAAGTTACAATTTTTAACGTTTTATTGATTTGTATGATGTGCATGACGTTTAAAAGTGCATTTTTGTGAGTATTTAATAAATATATTTTGACTCGTAAGTTCTAGATGAAATAACGAAACATCATTTTCAGTATTTTACTTTTGTCGTAGGTATATTTTATATATTTTTTTTCATGATTATGACTTATTTATTTATTTCTACATGTTCTTATCACAAAGGCTTTTTAGATATTATTTTTGTATTTACTCTTGTAATACAGATACGTTGCGTGTGCGCGGTGATGTCTCTCAAATGTAGTTAATATTACGTAATGTACCTTCGGCTCTTAGAACGCGTTATACATTTGAAACTATACTTGGAGCATAGTTTTGTTGGCGGCCTTCTTGTAAATATTACCGAGTGTGCCTTACATAAACATACATTTAGTTACATCATCATCCCATCACGTTCCCACTGCTGGGACACGGGCCTTCTCTCATAGAGAGATTATGGGCCATATAATCCACCAAGCTGGCCCAGTGCGGGTTGGTGGATGTCACATGTCCTTGAATTTATGTGATTAATTCTTGGACTTGCCGGTTTTCTCACGATGTCTTTTTTACCGTATTTAGAGCGAATGTTAAATTCGCACATAGCTTAAGAAAGTCAGCGGTGCGGGGCCAACGGGATTTGAACTCGGGTGCGTCGGATCGAAAGTCGCACGTGCTCCCACTGAGCCACACTCGCTCTTATGCTACAACAAAAAAATAAAATAAAATATCTAATTATTTTTACTCACGTGTTCATTACAACTGAACTGCTTTTAACCTCGCCTCACTGAAAATTCCGACGGCATATTTAACTTTGTATATAAAATCATCCGCATTATAGATGTTACACGTAAACGGTAAACTAAACGTAACTCTCCGATGTAAGTAATGTGTGAAGTAGTTTGTATATTCCAGTTGCGCCCGAGTTGTGAACACTTACTGTTTAGCTAATAAGACTACGTTTGTAAATACAGTAAACATATATCATGAGAAAGAAGAAAGATATTTTATATTGCAGATTTTTTTAGTTCCTATTTTGAATGAGAGATGACGCTTTAGTCAAGAATGTTGATTGAACTAAAATATATAACAGTATAACTGAGTACTTCTAAATTACCTCTCTTTTCCTCATGGTGAGATTTAAGTGAAGTACTGTAATTTATCGTAGAGCCTTCGTTCCTAGCTCCGTAAGCCATAACGTTGAGTCATAACTTGATAAGTATAGGTACTGTGCTGCTACAACTCCGCCGCGGCTGTCGCACGGGTTCCTTCTTGGTTTATTGCCAAAAGATGTTTTATATAAAGTAATGCCAAAATATATTTGAATCCGTTCAATGCGGACACTGTACGGGCTAGCACGCACTGCGGGACACTTCTCATAGATCGCACAGCAGCGGCGGCCACACAATAATCACTAGTACGCCTGGCGTACAACTTTACGTCAAATTAATCAATATTAATTTGCTAATAACATTTTGTACATTTCATATGCCGGTTGAAAATAGCCCGCAGTGTGTCTGTGCCCGATTCAGACTCCTAGAAATGGTTGGAAATAAGTTTAGTGCTCGGCAGTGGGCTGTCAGCTAATAACAGAACCGGATGAGGTGCTATAGTGGATGAGGTGCTATAGTGGATGCTTCCATACCCGAGTACTGTTATAGGTAGTGTGTAAGTGCTGTAAGTCATATCAAATAAAATAAAGTATTAACTTGTCGACGTTGTTTCATTACGATATTAATGAGGTTCCACAGCACAGGCGAGCGAGCCCGAAATGTTCTAAAAGCCAATGTCTGACGCGCGCGACTGACCTATCGGTCTTTGTATGGTTGTATTTAGTCTAAGTCATTGACCTCACATTCATCTAATCTCATTATATTTACATCTAAATAATTGATCATCATATAAAAAAGCGGTTCAAGTGAATACCTTTGGTTTTTTTTACACTTAATAGATCTGTGTTTGGCTACTATCTCGCCTGATGTGAAGCGATGATGTGGCCTAAGATGGAGCACATAGATCTAGAGAGAGACGGCAGTTGAGCGGCTGCTCAGACCCGTCTCCCCGATGGTCCACCGAACATCATCCCGAAACACGACTAGGTCGCTTGACGGCATTGCTTTGTTCGGTGGGTGGTATTACAACCAGGGCCAGAGCCTACCACTCCAAATGAGAAATGAGAAATCAAAAAACTAATCCTACTGAAGTGAGTCAAGCGTGTAGGCAAGTCAAGTTGAGGAGGATCAAACGTTCGGTCGTACGTCATATTATATAAGACACTTTACTATAATATAATAATGGTATGTCTGATACAACCACATATACCTTTGCACAATTTATTTCCACCCGTAATGTAAATAATTCACAGTTGCGGGTGTGGCTTTGTTGCGAGCGGGTAGCGGATGCGTATCGACGCGAAGTAAAATAATTATGTAGGTAATTTATTTATTTAATATACCGAAAGAGAAAGAAAAAACTTTGGAAGAAATATTATTTAGTATTTTATTATGAAAATTAACGTGGTTTGGACACATTATTAATAAGATTTAAATATTCCAACTATAGTTTCAACCACATCCGGTGGTCTTTTTCAAGGCGAGTGCGGAACGCTCGCTCGCGCTTCGCGCCTCGCACTGTTGGCTGCTGCACGATCCGCTCGCTGCGTGAGCGTCGACGCTGACTGGTGCGGGGGGTGGGGTATTGTTGGGTCTGTCGGCACGACCGGCTGCGAGTCGTCGTTGGCACTGACTCTCATTCAGTGCCATCATGGGACCTCCCGGCAGACCGAACTCACTGTGTCACCACTAGTATCACTGATAACACTAGTAGGTATACGCTCCACGAAAACATGACTTCCAAGTACCCGGCAGGATCCATCCTCCGACCCTATTGAAGTTGGGGCGTCTGCTGATTTTGATAACCTCTCCAATTTTGCGGGGCACGAAAATCTTTTCACGCGCCAAGACCTGAGCCTTGTCGAATCGGATGTAGTAGTGTGTAACCGACTGCAGAGAACGTTCGACCACTGCCGAACTGTTGCTATCAACATTCTAAAATTTAGTATTATATTTTACATGAGACTTTTTTTTTATGTTACTGAATGACGAGACGAGCTGGTCGTTTGCCTGATGGTAAGCAATACGCCAGCCCATAACAATAACAGCACCACCCAGAACTTTGTTTTGCAAAATCTTTACTTTTATTACACGCTGGTTTTATTTTTTATTTTGGGATCATAATAAAACTGCTAAGTGCATTCAAATATTCAAATCGCTCTACGCGCTCTCCAGACGTCATATCCGCTACCTCTCACCACACAGCCCGCGGCGGGCGCGGCGACCCGTCGGGCCGGTGGCGGTGCGGTGTTACAGCACCGGCACCCTTACGTCACGCGACACACTGCCCCGCTCGCCACTCCGTCACTCCACCACTCCGCCACTACGCCATCGGCACTACTCGAGCCTAATTCGCAATTTTTGTGATGCGGAACAACCCGGTGTCGAATCGGATGTAATGATTATGAGTTACGTATGAACCTTGCTATAACTAGTGGCAACGGTTGTCAGAGCCGCTATTGGAAGTTAGCGATTGCTGTCGGTGATATTGTACGAACTATGTACATTATTATTATTTACTAAGTACACTCGTTTTGCTGTATAGGCGGTAGGTACCGGCGCCCGCGCGCTTTCCTGTTACATACATTTTATAAATATTTTAGTTGACAATAAACAGTCGCTCAGACAACGTCGTTTCTCTTCAACATAACATTTACCTACGCAACTTCGTAGACCAACACAACAATAGTTAGGGTTTCTACACATACAAGAGGCATCCCCAAAATTTCCTTCGAACAGATATGTACTGCTTCGGAGATTCGCAAAGCGTTTGTGGCTAGTGACTTGGAGATATTGTGAGGTCACAATGAGGGTTGATCTTACTAAACTTATTGCATACAAAATATTTCGTTTCAGCAGAGGTTTGAACTCGGGACCTCTTCCTTCAGCAGATAGGTACAGGGCTAACTTTTTCCTTTTATATACCATATTAAGTTCTCTCGATTTGGTTGTGCCTGCTCTTACTGCTTAAGCTATTAACCTACTGTTGTGGATAGGGCGCTGACCCCTGCCTCTCCCACTTCCGATCGATTGCATGCGACGGCTGCTGTTATCGAAGTCGCCACCGCCGGTTGCAACGTCTGTCGGTGCTTCCTTATCTCTGTAACTCTAGTTCATGTTGAAATATTGAAAGCACACTTTTGTACGCGTTTGGAGTTTGCCCTATATTAGACTTACCGCATTAGGCATGCCGTTAAACCTGGTTAGGTTGGTTGCTGGGCCACAGAAGACCTAATACTAACCCTTTGCAATATAACATTCCAATTCAGTCGGGTCCTGACCCCTGACTAATTTAGCTCGTTTTGGAAAGTTTTATCTAATTTTGAAACAAATCGTGTGTTCGCGGTGTTTACTCGTTCTAAGTAAGGCAATACTTACTTAAACTACGCCACGAAGGAAATGAATGAGTGCCATCCATAGTTCATTTCATTACATCGTGCTGTGCTATCGCCTAGATTAGAGAACTTACACCGAGCGTTTAGCTTTCACTTTTACCTGTGTTTACCTGTAGGTAGGCAACTCTAGATTTGAGCTAGGTATTACGTCAACAATTATATCACCCTCTCTTACCGATTGAAGTAAGTAGGTACGACCGCGTCCCGCGCATGGTCCCCCTGCGCTGGACGCGTCCCATTGGAAGGTGTGTTGGAAAGTTTTCCTGATACTGACAAATGTTTAACACAAAATGTCAGATGTTGTCACATTGGGTAACGAGCGCAGTGCTGTGCTGCGCAGGATTTTGCGTGAAGACATTGTTCTGGGTGACGCCGCTACTGTTGCTTGTGGGCAGGCGTGTTGCTTACCTTCAGGTGCTCAAATCTCACTTAAAGGGCAAATGGATACGGAAACAAGAATAATAGCTTCCGTTGACCTTAATATCTCGAATTAGTGGACATCAGTAAGAATTTTTCCGGATGTCCGGATTTCACTGGGGCCGAAAACTGGCGGATATTAGGAACAACTCATTTTGTCGAGGGCAATGGTTATTATGGAGTTGATGACTTTACCTGACATCACCTTTTGCTAGCCGGACGCGGTCCATGTCATGGGTTGGATGTTTGTACCTAACAATGTGTTGGCATAGATCTAGCGTAACCCGAACCCATCGCTACTCATCTAGTGTGAAGTGTCTGAATGTTTATCGCCAGAGTCCCATTAGAAAGGCTGGCTGGTGGTTGCGCCAGCGCAGCGCCAGCGGCCGCGGCCGGCAGTCAGTGCCCACGCGCCGGCGCCGGCAGACATGCGCGCCGCCCGCCTCCCGCTCGCGCTCGCGCTCGTGCTCGCCGCGGCCGCCGCCGAGCCCCACCGCGCACACTACACCATCACCGGTAATGTGACCGTGTTGTGATTATATAATATTTAAGAACCATATCATATTTAACGAGATCATCCATACATTAAGGGAAAGTTGTTGCGGGTTTTGGTTTTGAAAGGGTGCTCACTGGTCCTAGATTTAAGTTCACATAACATTGGAAGGGGTAAAAGGGTAAAAAAGGGGAAAAAATGAAAAGGGCTCCATATCGTCAGATCTCTTCCTAGTTCCCAAAATACCCTTAAGTTACTTCCGAAATGGATTGTCATGAAGTTCAAGCTACGATTAGGTTTTCAGAATTTTGTGAATTATTTGTAGTCTCTGTTCCGCTGTGTAACGAGGTTCCATATTGTTATTATTTCAATAACTAATAATACTCAATACGTCATTTATTTCTTTCTTCCTTAAAGTTCTGTACTTAAACTTTAATTCCAAGAGAGAAAAGTTCGTGCGATAAAAGCCTGTTCTTACATCCCCGTTGAACATGTGGTGGTACACAAATGTACTCATTTCACAAGCTTTCGTTTTCACACACCTCGAGAGAGACGAGTCCGATCTATAAGTAATAAGGTACCTACGCTCCGGGTTCAGTGCCATTTCCAGGGCACTTCACACTTCAGGGCAGATCGCGCCGCACTTGACTGATCTGTTAAACAATGTATAGAACATGATTTGTAAAGCTTACTCGTATTAGTTGATTGAGATGTGCTATTATATTACCTTCTAGACGTGAAGTAGGCAGTAACCTACAGAAAGTCCGGACCAGAGCATGCCGGCCAGAATAGGAATAACAATATTTATACTAAATACCGAAATATTAATATTTAACCTTCTTCTGTATTTTTACGACATATAATAAATGTCTACCTTAAAAGTAGATAGGACTCTAGTTTTCGCCGTGTAGTGGTTCCTCAGAGCCACACAATAGTTAATATCTAATAGAAGTGCACAAGTTAGTGCTTAGAGTAGTTTTAGCTAACTCCATACTACCAACTAACTACGAATCCTAGGACTACTACTAGGAAATTCCGGATATGATAAAAGCTCAAGATAAAGACCAATTATTGGAAATTAAACTTAAAACGCTATTACGTACTAAAAGTTATTATAATTAAGACGATTTTTTAAGGATCAATTTTGACGAAAAATGTAATATTATATCGGTCCGCTTCTACTCATATTGCTATGCCCTTAATTGGGTACATATGTGCCTCTGTACTGTAGGTAATATATATGATCCCTGTAACATGTACGATGAAATAAACGATATGAATATGACTAACCACACATAATACCATGAATGTTTAATGACGTTTACGTTATTTTCTTGACTTTACTTAAGTATATGTATGAAGTAGCTACCTACATACGAGTAGATACCTCGCGCCCCGCGGCCTGGAGGGGAGGAAGTAGATACCTCGCGTCCCGCGGCCTGGAGGGGAGGGAGTAGATACCTCGCGTCCCGCGGCCTGGAGGGGAGGAAGTATATACCTCGCGCCCCGCGGCCTGGAGGGGAGGAAGTAGATACCTCGCGTCCCGCGGCCTGGAGGGGAGGAAGTAGATACCTCGCGCCCCGCGGCCTGGAGGGGAGGAAGATTCAATCACAATGGATAACTATTGAATATGCCAGTAGGGTACCTAATTAGCTATTGTACCCTGTAGGCTACACTTCACTAGCTCACCGGGTACCTATCTCAACAGTAGCGCGTACCTACATAGGCGGGCATGCACTAGGTGGGTACGTACGTGTAGGTCTCTCGCAGGATCGTTTGTGCTCAAGTGAATGCGCGTTCAATTATGCTATGTAAATAGAGGAGAGGTTACGGACTAGGCCCTTGTGTGCTAATCAGGATTCTCGTTCAGAATCCCGTTACCTGCTGATGTCGGGGATTCGTTCGGTCCTAAAATACCTAGCTAGATAGGTACGTAACTTTATTTAAAAAGTGCCGCTAAATGCCTGCTAATAAACCTGTTATATCCGTTGGTACATCCCTTGAATCTTGCGTCCTTGAGTTCGTTTACAAAAACGCGTCAGTCTTGAAATCAATCATATTATTATAAGGGAAAAAATATAATGACCATCAAAATAGTCTTTGAGATGCCCACACACTTCTATCCAAAAATTGTATCGGCAGATCAAATTTAGTAAATGATCACCAAATATTTAGTAAATGATCACAAAATTTAGTAAATGACCACCAAATCTTACCAGAATTGCCGCACCTCACCCTTCCCTGGTCCAACTCGCTGTTACCCCTAGAGTGTATACGAAAAACGCGGAGCCAGAAGCTCGCGAAGGAGGTCCTAAACCTAAATGAAGCGAGCCTACGATTCTGAGTGGAACGAAGGGAGAAAGGAGGGTGGCTAGCAAAACGAGCCGGCGACTTCCGCAGCGTAGCGAAGGTCAAGTAGGGGAAGTGACATGAAGGGGTGACGAGCGAGACTTCTGGTGGAGCCTACTTTGGGGATCATTTAATATTTTTTTTGGTGATTATATTTTTTTATTTGGTGATATTTTTTTGGTAATTTTTTGAGGTTACATTTCACTATATATGTGGTCAGTTGAACATAAGCCATGTTATAAGAGGTAATACCACAGAAGACTTAATAGTACCGAGGTAAATATTTATATTTTAAGTTTTACCATTTACAAACAATCATCATCTAAATTATTTGATTGAAACCTTCGTGAGTTTGGCATAATATTTAAAATATTTGAACTGATTTTCCTCACGCGACGCGACGCGACACGACGCGACGGCACTCGACTGATGGTAAGTAAATATTTTTAATCGTTTAAAATTATCTGTTTCAAGACCATGTGTTGACTATTTAACGAATTGGGCATTTGGAGAACTATTCCTTCAGCGAATCGGTCCTTTCGGTGAAGTATATCTGTCCAGGCCTCCCGCGACACAGGCTGGTAGTGCGCCTAGTGCGCGTGTGGGGACATTAGTAACCTCGTAGTATGTACTTAAATTACTGTAATTATTGTATTTACTCGTAACTTATTTTTTTCGCAAATGAAAGTTTTTGTATTTTGTCAATACAAACCAAGGCATACGCCCAAGGTATGTAGGAAATACAAACCAAGGCATACGCCCAAGGTATGTAGGAACAATGTTCCTACATACCTTGGGCGCCAGGGACTAGGGAGGCCGTAGCCCTGGACTTTGAATTAAGAGATATGACTGACAGACGCCTCTCTTACCTAGTATCACCACCATACAATCTCGATTAGCCAACCGCTAAATACTTACGTAAAATAACCGACCAAGTGCAACTGTTGCGCAATGAGTGTCCCCGTACCTACCGAGATGGACTCTACTTATTGAAAGCTAGTACATAAACATTTTAATTATTTAAGTAGGTAGGTATAAGTGTCGATATAATAGTACCTATATATGTGAGTTATTTTAGCGGTAGGCACTTTTATGAAAACACCATAAGTACCTACCTAATGGGGTTTCAAAAACCTGATGCCCTACAATGATCTATACCTAACAAGGTACTATCTGCGTCTGCTATAATGATCTAGTTGTGATTGCGTCACAATAAGCCGCATCGCATCGCGGCCACCGCTTTTAGTTTCGGGAGGCTTCGACGGACGACCCCATGCGCCATGCGCCATGCACATACACACGCGGAATACAAGTAGGTATATATTTTACCAAAAAACGCCGACTTCGATGTATCTCCGAAGTCCGAGGTCAAATGTCGATGACAATATGGGACCACCTCGTAGCTGTATTGAACTGAACACAGAAAGAATTTGTGAAATCGGTCAACAGTTGGCGGAGAAATCGGAAACCTCCCCCTTTTTACTGTCTATAAAAATAGGTAAGGTTTTCGTCTGTAGACTACGCTGGTCGGATAATCATACACACTGCTGAGCACGGCACTCTGCAGGTAGGTACAAAGTTAGGGTAGCTTTGCCAAAGAAGGCGAAGAAAGCGTTCAGTGACTACCACGTGTTTGAAATTCGACTTACGAGAGTTCCGAATTCGAATACTTAGGTAAGCACTTTTGACTTTTTTGCCAAAAAGAATCGGGGTCATCTCGATTTGACCGCACGATGTCGGTAACAATCAGCTTCGCGATTAACGTTAAACAGCCGTCAGCGTGACGCAACCGGCCCCGCTGCCGCCCGGCCGCGCCGCGCCGGCCGCTGTAGCACCACGTGGGAAAAATTGATCCAAATTCAGATTCAATTATTTTCGGTCAGTTTTTGCACTGTGACGCGGTCGTGGAAACTGAAAACATGCTCAAAATAAGTACAGCATCGATGACTATCGCCAATCGGCCACTCTGTAGCCGAATGTCATAACTTATAGGGTCTGAAACAGTTTCTACGTTCAGCTACTTTTTCAAAGATTTTACCAATTCACCTACTCGTACTAATTCTATAGTAGCGCATCTCTACACAGGGAGAGATGCGCTACTATAGTGCGCAGGGAGGGTATCTTCGATATTGTATCGATGGAGAGGAGTAACAGATCTAGAATTATTGAGTCAAATACATTTCAGAGAATATAGGTATTATGTATTGAGCGGTAGGTAACAAAGTAGAAAGGACGATTTGTTCTGTTCCGGTTCAAAAAGCATCAAAGTCAGGCGTGGAAGCAATGTTAGCACATGAAGCCGATGCCGCCACGTCGTGGTGGCGAATACGAAACAATGCCGTACTGACCATTTCTATTAACATCGTCTTGAATATTTTTTTGAATAAGATACTTAGGTCGGTACTACATGTTTAAATATTCGGGCTAAACGATTTAATTAGGGAATCTGACCTCGCTAGGTATGGTATAGGTGGACTAAATGCGTCTTTCTAATTAAATGAAAGGCGTTAACTAGACACATAATACCTACTTAATGTACGTAGGTACTGTTAGGTATGATAACGCTGTACTGTTGCACAACAACAAGTAATAATTACAATGAAGTGAAAACAATACTTAAAGCTTAAGTGTTAAAATGGGCGGTCTTATCGCTTATAGCGATCTCTTCCAGACTATCTACAAGTCATATTTAAAGCATTGCGTTGTGATAAGCCTAAACTGAATAAATGAATTAGTAGAATCATGGACCAATAATAGAATGAAACGAGTGTGGCTCAGTGGGAGCATGTGCGACTTTCGATCCGACGCACCCGAATTTGAATCCCGCTGGCCTTGCACCACTGACTTTCTTAGGTTATGTGAACTCGCTCTAAAAACGGTGAAGGAAAACATCGTGAGAAAACCGGTATGTCCAAGAATTAATCACAAAAATTCAAGGACATGTAACATCCACCAACCCGCACTGGGCCAGCTTGGTGGACTATGCCCTATAATATAATACCACAGATATTAATTTGATCTCTATGGCTTATACTCTCTCTATGAGAGAAGGCCCGTGTCCCAGCTGTGGGAACGTGATGGGCTGATAAATAAATTAATGAAACATAGGTACCTACCTGTACTAATTTTGTGGTTTGAACTTGACCGATAAATTTGTCCACTACTCACCACCCGCTTGGCCACATCGACAATAGAGGCAGGTAGTCGATACCTCTATGTATGTAGTACATACCTCGGTAGTGGCGATGGAGCAGGGTTTATTTGTGTCACAGTTATAATTAATAAATTATAGTGCTGGGTCTTAGATCTCCTGGGTTACAGTAGAAAATAAAACCACTGACTTTCCATAACTCGGGGTGGACAGTATCAATTATAATTAAACTATTCCAAATAGTTGAAGGTGTTTACTCGACGAGATCTACAGGTATATCTACCTGAACTTCCATAAGTAGCATCGATAGCGTGGTCGCTGACTTTCGTAACACGACGGGATGGTGTCGCGGTGCTCTCCGCTGCGACCTTCGGCTGGCGACTGCATCCGCTCCGTCGGCTGCTCTGCACCTAGCCTACTACGTGCCTGCTTGTCCTACTTATTTAGATAAGTATTAGCCGTTCCGTTGCCGCCCAGCGCACGAGCTGGGTATTGAAGTCGTCGTACTTTGGACCATTTAACTAAATTCTCAGAACAAACCTTCCTCACTGCAAAAGACATTTTTGACCTTAAGACTACCGACATTTAAAAGAGATGTTCTGGCCATTCTTTCAAATAATACTTAACACATTCAAGACCTAATCACTTTAAAGAACTACATATTTTGTTTCCTTTTCTGTTTAAAACTATTGCTGCAGTTTCTAATATGTAAATTATAACTAAGTACATATATGTACCTATTACTGCTGAATGTAACCATGGTGTGGACACATGCTTTAGACTATACTATACTAGCCTTAATCTGTCTTGTGTGCCTACATTTTCTTATCTATTTTAATTATTTTAAAATAAAATAAAGGAAAACCTACCCTGAAATCTTGCCACATATAATTATTGGATCAATAGGCATATTGGAAATATGGTTACCTATAATTGCATGATATTTCAAATTAGAGATAATTTCGGCAAAGACACGATTTGATATAGTTATCTTTGAAATATTCATAGTATTTAGATCAGCCCTAAACATACATTGCATTGCAATTTATCTGATAGGATTAGATCACCCACTATCGAAAAACCAATCAGCCGGAAGGAAAATCCGGCTGGTTTGTACGCAACCCTTCTGCAAATCCTTGCGTTTAATGCGCTGAAAAGACTGCCAATATCCATGAAATATCGACAGGTGTATTTTGTCATAGATGAGGAATACTACGAGATGCCGCGCCTGTTCCACCTAGATGACTACGAGGCGTGCCTCGGGCGGCGCGGCGGCGGCCTCTACTGCCTCGGCTCGTTCGAGCTCGCCGCGGACGACACCAACCAGCTCTTCCAGATGATGCAGGTACACATACACATTTTAGTATGAAACACACAACACAAACACAAAACAAAAAAACACACACATAAGGTACACATACACATGTTGCAAGCACCAACAAATCAGCTTGGTACCAGGATATATATGTACACGATCGTTGGACGTAGGTATGTTTTATTATTTGAATGAACCTGCTTATCGCGACACAAAATGGACCCCTGACACAGAATAATTAATAAGCACAAGTACTTAGTGCTCCAGACGTTACAGGGTCGAACCCTGTCAATGGATCTTCCCATATGATGAACACTTGGATGTCGCGTCGTGCATGCATACCAAAATGCTTACTTCAATCAAGTTTTCAATTATTTACTAAAACGATACCCACAGAACGCATCCACATGCAGAAATCGAAATCAGTGGGTTTTTGGGTCGATTAATTTCATTTCATAAGGCGTGATGCAGTTCGTATTGCAACTTGTGATTTCGCATTACAGTGCATGTGAACTCATTCTTTAACAAAATAACTTAGGAATAGGACACTTGATTGAATTATGTCATCATTGGATTCCACGTCTCCTTGATCATTGAAATAGGAATTAGATACAAGTCAGATTTGCCATCTGCTCTCTATTTTTAATGACTGAATATTTAATAAATTAATGAGAGCATTGCAGTAAATCTTCAAAAATCATTTTTCAAGTGTTAGGTACATGTTCAAAACGGTCATACATCATAATGAAGTTATTATCAATGCTTCTTATTCTCCTGTTTTCATTTGACCGCAGTCTTTGGGGCATCGCAAAAGGCGCATCACATCAAAACTAGGTCTTAAGATAAGCTCTACGATTTAGTACAGTACTAGGCAGTCTTCCAAAAAGAAAGTGTGGGTATCAACATAATTAATTGTTAATTAACTGGAACGATTTTTTAATACATTTATTTTCAAAAAATAACTACATTCTTGAGGGCAACGACCGTTTATTAAGAGAAGAGATGGCAAGTGATTTTGGCCGTTTACCTTAAAGAATTAACTCGGCTACAGAATTATGTAAACTATTACACGAGGTGGCTTGTTTTGCAATTAAAAACGATGCGGCGCGCGGCGCGGGCGCGGGCGCGGGCGCGGGGTGTTGTGAGCCGTGCACTTGAATGAAAATATTGCTATAAACATTCTCGTTGGACCTCTGCCGTTCCCTTCGAGAACACTTTAGCCTGGGAAATGCTGACCTGTACGCAGTTTCATAATATTGAGATTGTATTAGCACAGATATTAAGTATATACGTAGAGTAAGTAAGACTAAATAGTAGGTTAAGTTAAACCCCAGAGAGATGCTAAAACAATTCACAAGTTGATTTCATATCTCTATTTTGTAAAAATGTGTAATGTTGTAAATGATTTAGCAAAATGTTGACCTGCCACAAAGTGTTTGTGGTTCGCCGAAACTTATTTCAGAACTCTACATCGGTCAAGTGTAGCACCGCGACCACAGTTGGGTCGCAATTTTCTGTGGTCTTAGCGTTAATGCTACTTCCATGTACATATCTGTCTACAATTGATAGGTAGACGGTAGACAGCACTAACAGCAGCAGCTTCCACATTGTACCTTATTCTGTTCTGCGGTAAAATAGCCATTTGCGTAGACAGTAAAGAGCATACTGTTTAGCGGTTACCCTCAGTAGGTACTCTCCACACCGATCTTGAGAGACGAGCCAATCTAAAGCTACTGCTATGTGACACTGTCTTGCGAGATACAGTTTTTTAACTAATTTGTAAGACAGAGGTCCATTCAAATTGTTAAAACTAGCCTTAGTCAAATTTGTTTCAGAGCAATTTTAAATAGTTTAGAATCAGAAACTGTAAATAACGGAGCTGCGGCCGTATTTCCGAAGCACAGCGTACCTACCTATAGTAGAGTCAGTTTACGCATTTCTTTTCTGGGCCCGGA
The DNA here is from genome assembly GCA_951640565.1 of Petrophora chlorosata. Taxonomy (NCBI): domain Eukaryota; kingdom Metazoa; phylum Arthropoda; class Insecta; order Lepidoptera; family Geometridae; genus Petrophora; species Petrophora chlorosata. Next base: position 14,808,164 of record OX621209.1, read on the forward strand.
CTTCAATTTGAGTATGGGAAAGAAATGGTAGACATGCTTACCTTTTATTTTAATGTCATGATATTGTAAGTTATAACTTTTAACGTATTTTAATTGATTTGTATTATGTGTAACCTACCTATATGTCGTTTAAAAGTGCATGGTTTGTGCCTATTTAATAAATATGTTTTGACTGTAAACAAATAGCACATAAGGTGAATATGGTAAAGAACACATATCTCACCTATATTACGTTATATTACGTGTTTACTGCTTTAAATAAATTAACCTGTAGTCTAGTTTGTACTCACTTCAAAGCTTCAATCTGTGTTGAATATGTATGCATCAGTGAGGTCAATAATGTTCTCAACGCATCAGTGAGATGACTGCGATGTCTGCCAATGAGTTTTCTTGTGACGGGTGATCTGAATCAGCGAACAAACAAAATATTGATCGTGTAATTTTGCATTCACTTTGCAGTACCTACGTTCCTACAATTTAGTAACGATCAAATGCCTAGAAAGTGCGTTTATACCACGATCTCAAAGCAAACTTAGCTAAACCCACAATCGACAGGCCATAACCGTCAGTCACCGTAAGTTCTCAATAGCGACCATTACTCATACCTACCTAGGTATTCTATTACTTACCTACTCTATAACTTATAAGCTTTAAATCTTTCATTTCTTTTGTTAGTTTTTACTATGCAATTGAATCTACACTTACGAAGCAATACCACAGAATACTAAAGCCATACGCCAGGCCATAACAATAACAGCACCACCCAGAACTTTGTTTTGCAAAATCTTGCGCGGCGCTGTACTGCGCTCGTCACCCTGAGACAATTAGCTGTTGAGTCTCATAATGCCCAGTAATTTCGCTGGATACAATGCCCTTCAAACCGAAACACAGTAATGCTTGCACACTACAGGTTGGCAGCTGAATAACTGGCAAAGTGGTGGTACCCACCCAGACGGCCTCTCGCATGCGAGAAACTACTACCAGTGTTTGTCCCCAGATGTACTCGAGGAACTGGGTGGACCACTTCAACCACACTCGGCTGCACCGCGGGCTGTGCGTGAGCTCGCGCTGCCCGCGGGCGCCGCCCCCCGCGGCTGCCGGCGCTCCCGCGGCTGCCGGCGCTCCCTCCGCCGGCGCTGCCGCTGATGAGGAAGAAATGCACGCTGCATGGTAAGACAAGACAATGGTCAAGTCATAAAAGTTTTGATTGAATAGTACCTATTGTCTTCAGCGAAGTTACTAATAATCTGGAGCGAGCGCATAAAGATAAATAAGTTATATTTGCTCTGCAATTAAATAATGAAGAACAGAGTAAAGTTATTATTATTAGGAGCCTGTTTAGTCCCACTGCAGGGCAAACACCTCTCTACCCTCCCTCCACTTATCTTTATCTATTGCCACGATAGACCGTCTTTAGTGTGTGAGTTTAGCTCATCCCGCCATCTCCTTCTTGGTCTGCCGTGGAGTCGTTTGCGATCGTGTGGTGCCCACTGGGCAGTGCTTGTGGCCCAGAGATCACCCGACATGCGGCAGACAAGCCAGCCCAGTCCCATTTGAGTGCTAGTGAGAGAGTAAAGTTAAAAAGAGAAAATCTTTTCACTTTACCTTTATATAAAAGTAGGTACTTACATAGGTACTTTTATATAAGACTAGCTGTTGTCCGCGACTTCGTACGCGTAGTGTAGTAGTAATTCATCATGCTATCGACCATTTTCCGTCCCACCATACTCCCGTTCCAGCTCCCGTCCTGCTCCTTTCTCATTATCGTACCGCTTCTATTCTGTTACCTCCCCACTCCTATTCTATTATCGTCCTGGTTGTATTCCGTAAACGCCACGTTCTGATCATGTCCTTCTTCTTTACCGTTACCGCCCCCTACTATCCTGTTACCGTACCGCTCCGCTCCTGATCCAGTCCCGATCCTATATCATTACCATTACGCTCCTATCCTGTAACCATCCCGCTCTTATCCCATTACCATGTCCTTCTTATCCCGTTATCATCCCCTTCCACTCCCAATCCTAATTACCAAAGTTGATAGCCCTATCTTTAAAAATATAAACTTTCATTCCTTTTGTCCGGTCTCGTAATGATCCCCTTATAGAACTTACATACCAAACAGCTTCATAGGTTTTTGGTTTTCGAGGTGTGATGTGTGTGTGTGAGGGTGTATGTGTGAGAGGGTGTGAGAGGGTGTGTGTGAGTGAGTGGATTATTTTTTTATTTGTAGATATACATTTTAGCAAGTTCTTTTAGGGATGTTCAAAAATTTGTGAAACATGTGTTATAGTTTCTTTGACCGAGTATACGTATCAAATGTCATCGTTTAGTTTAAAAAAACATATTACGGGGCCACGGAAGCCGGGTGGGATTGCCATCAGGGGGAACTGCCATGATCCCTTTATGATTCGTACGCAAAATTGACGGTGACGGTGCGCCGCGGCCGGTCCGGGTCCGGTACGGTGTTGCTGTGCTTTTTGTTCGTTTATCTATACGAGTTTGCGGTGCGGCACCGCGCACCGGTCCAGCTCCGGCGCTTGTTGATAGACGCGATTAGCAGACATTATATAAGGTAAAATTCATATACTAATTTCTAAGGCGACATAATCGCATCAACAAAAATACCTTTTGCAAACTGATCAAAAGAAAAGCTCCGGTGCAGGTCCACCGCCACGTCCATTAAATTAGATTAGATTTAAACAGCTAATTTGCCTTGGAACGGTACTCAACGTTTATAAATTGCGTAATAACTCCAGTTTTCGTAAAGCGATATTTATAAATCAAAGTTTGTTATGTAGCCTAGGACTCCACAAAACATTTTTTAGAATACCATCATGTCAACCCATCCCTTAGTTCTAAAAACTCTCAAGGTAAGTAATAAACCAGTTTAAGCCGAGCCATGTCCGGTAGGGTCGGTAGGGTCCGGTATGTTCCGTGGTTCAACTTATAGTATATTTTTTTATATATTTTTTTTTTAAATTTCATCATAACTTCAATATTACTGGACCGATTTTGATAAAACAAAGCCTATGCGTAGCGCCAGACTTCACAGAACATATTTCAAAAAACTGCATTCAAATTCGTGCCCTAGTTTCTGAGTTTATCCCGGACAGACAGACAGACAAAAATTTTAAAAACTGTTTTTTTGTGTTCTGTTGCTACCATATACTCCTACAAAAATTGATTTTCGAAAATATCTTCAATGTACAGTAACCGCTTCGTTACAGTTTTATTATAAGTAGGTACCTATAGATATTGATACTCGGTCATATTGAACACGAATGTGAATCACTGATAAAAGTCCACAAGAATAGGTAGGTACTTAGGTACCTACTGAAAATCGAATCGATGAAATCTCTTCTTCATTCCACCTATGGATCTCTAGTCTGTAGGAGTGCTGTTAATAGGAATCTAAGTCTGAGGGACGTTTTATATAAAACAAGAAAGTTAGTAGCACAAGCCCCGGTCGTCAGGTTCGCGTCGTGTGTTAACGCGAGCACGGTGGCAGCGTACAACCTGTCGGCGCGGCTCGGCAAGCTGGAGTACTGCGAGGCGCGCGCGGGCGGCGAGGCGCGCTCGCCGCCGCTCTCCGCCAGCGAGCGAGCATTCGCCGGCGTGCTCGCGGCGCTGCTCGCGCTCGCCGCCGTCAGCACGGTGCTGGACGCGACGCTCCCGGACCACGCCCGGAAAGGTAAGTCGCCGAACGGCCTTCCTGCATTACTGCCACGAAGCACCTTACGACACAAGTTGAGACATTGAGCTGTGGGCCAATGCAAGTTTTTGAAAGCAATGGTTATTGACGCAATGCTACGCTCGCGCTTCTACCCCTAATACTTGCAGTATAGTATGCCTGTGACTCTTTCTGAGCATGGGGGTCGCAATGCGAAACCTGCCACTTATGACCCTTCCTCATGTCTTTGTAACCATTTTTGTAAGCAATAGGTTTCTGACTACTTAAAAGTACTATTTATTATTTTCGGCTACATCGTTATAACTTATGACATCCCTAATTACTAGATTTAAGTAAGTAGACCTAACATCAAGTTAGGCTGTTATAATGGACTCCATCCACACCTACCATGGTGTAATGAAGTAATGGAACAATGACTCGTCTAAATATTCAAAATGAGCTTAAACACGAGTATGCTAGCAGCTTATTAACAGACTTTATTGACACTTAGGTAGGACACTTACCTATCACGTGATTAATAAAATATAAGTGTAAATATTGACCTATCATAGATATGCACAAATACAATCCTGCGAAGTTTCTACACTCAGTTTACACTGGCTAAAATCGTGTTAGTACTTAAGAAAAAATATTAAAAAATAAAATACAATTGAACAGAAAACCTTCTCCTTCTTTTTTACTGATGAACATACGAACTGGCAAGTACCTATTTAGGAACGATTACTAAAATCTTACCCTACTGAGAGCTACTTTTGGTGCAGACAGTATCACCACGACAGAGCTATAGGCACCAGCACCTGCAATCTTGCAAGTTACGAATATAGTTAACACCATTTAAAAGGCCCAATTAGTGCAAATACCAGCTGCAACATTATTTACCTTAAACACGTCCGTTTGGTGTCCATGCAAGCAGCAGAGAAGCAAGCACGGAGGATACGGGTTCGATTTCTGCTACGGTACAAATGTTTGTGCACAAAAAATGCCAAGTATATGTCTGTCGTGTCTGGGTGGTGTGGTGGTCTTGGTCTTCTTTTTTCCATCATGGTTTAGGTAGGTAACTCCAGGTTGTGGCTCTACAAAAAAGAGACAGTAGAATAGAACACTGGCCATAGTGCGCATAATAATGATCGCCAATAAATAACAGCTAGGTACCTACTTGGCACGATTGCGAGCAACGACATATAAAGGGTACAATACGCGCCACGAAAGATGAGACTTGACAAGCGTCAGTAGTGGGGAGCCTGCGCAGGTACAGTCGTGTACGAAATAGTTATCCATGATTTGTATATCTACTCAGGGATTTTTGACAACATTCAGAATTAGGTAGGTGTGCAGCAATACTATATTAATGTTTTTAAACCTGTTATAGATTTATTACTAAATAATAAAATTTAAGATAAAAACGGCAGATTGTCCTAGTCACTGTCACTGTCAATATATGATGTAAGTGTAAACGTCGTAAACCATCTTCCTACTTTGTCTTAATGTTTCACCTCGAGGCATAATTGATGGTTAAACAAACTTACCAAGTGAAGTTTGACCGTAATTATACAAGCCGTTGCATCCGAAGAGATTTATATAATTCACAAGGTAGTTCCACTCCATGAGCTGGGCATCAAGCACAATTTTAGAGCTGTCAAAAATAAAAAGCACAAAATGACTTATTTACAACTCCCGCCCTAGAGGGCGCCACTAAGCTCTGTCACCTCATTTGATTTAGAGACAACAACATTTCGCAAAATCTTAAGGCCACAAAACAGGTTAAGTAAAGTACTAGTAGGTACTTAATATTTGTAAGGGTT